>JAEQBH010000665.1:0-372353 GCA_016808115.1 Tetrastigma voinierianum | reverse complement strand
AATTTTACCGCTCTACCTTCCTGTAAATCAAGTATTTTTCCAGAGTTTGATCACATGTGATTTGTTTTTAACTTAAATACCCTGCTGACAATTACACAAATCCAAAATAAATCTAAAAATATTTAAAATACCCCGAAACCATTCTTGTAGTCATTTATCACATCTATCCCACTCAAGCTTTCCCTTAGTCAATCGGTTGAGGAAGCTCAACTAAACTTGTTGAGCCTCATCAATATTCTCACTAACTAATATCGGAGGAAGCTCAACTCAACGGTTGAGCGTGCTCTTTATTATTATTTCCCTTAACCAACCGGTTTCGTAAGCACCACTCAACCGATTGACGCTATATTGCTTCAATTCAATAATTATTACATATGAATTACAACATTAAAATGTTCTTTTAAATAAATATACTACAAACTCTGTATGAAAATAAATATCCAATCAACATATGTATCCAACATAGATAATACACATCACATAAGGTGAGCATATTCCTCTTAATCTTCCTCTCTATAGCTCTCTATTTTTATCTCCTCATCCTCCTTTTTTTTCGCATCCCAAAGAACAAGGGTAGTTTGTTTTTTATTTTATTTTCTCAGGGATAGATATTAGATTTTTTTTTAAATTTCAGCTTGAGGGTATTTTAGGGACCAACAAATCAAATCACATGTGATGCAGCTTTTTTTGAATATTTTTTAAAGGAGTCCACCCTTATTTGGTACAAAAACTCTTATTTATTATTTTCTAAATAAACTTAAATAGGCAACCCAAAACATAAGATTGCAAAAAAATAAAAGGGAATGAGGACATCAAGATAAAATAAAAGAAAAAAATGTAATTTTGATTTAAAACTAATAAATACAGACTATTATTTTTTCAAATCTAAATTGTTGCTTGTTTTCTCATGAAAAGATGAATTTTTTTTTGAACCTAAGATTAACTAATTTAAAGAGGCATTGATTTGTTATTATTATTAAGAAGCATGATCATACTCAATGTTAAATCATTTTAGTTGTATCATTTTAAGGCCTTGATGTTGAAAATGATGAGCTCATAAATTCAATGCGCTGACCGATAGTTTGATCCTACCTGCAAGAATCCATTCTTGCCCTATCTTCAAGCATACAATTACATATAGAGTTGTTCAATTATCTAAATATGATCATTAAACCAAAGGGTGTTCTCTTAATTATGAAACTGAGTATACAAGTCCTTATCATGGAGTACAAATCTACGACACATGAGTGTAACCATTTAGCGAGGTTGAAGCCATAGTTACACTACATCATTTATGGGATAGAGGTCTTCCACCAGAGGACATGATATATAGGTCTTGACCTCAGTTGTTTTTGTGAAGTAAATGTGCAGTGCGTTTGGGAAGAGGAAGAGAAGAGTTTGCCTCCCCAACATGAAAATAATGGTCAACATAGCCGATTTCGCATTTTCCACAATACTACAGCAGAGCCCACCTGATGCATCTCAATACTACTCCTTAGTATGACCTTTCTTCGTGATGAGTCGACATTATATCCAAGACTCTATCTTCTTCCCATAGGTTCCAAACCTGGGAAATTTACCACTATTAACTTACTATAAAGAATAAAAATAAAGAAGTGAGGTAGTAGAGATTCAGTTTACTTACATGTCCAACTAAGTTAATATATGGATTATTCCCCGATAATAAGCATTATTTCTCCTCCCAATAATGATCTCTACCAAAGAAACAATCGCTGAGACATCGACGGTGGAAAACAACCCTTCCATTTCCAGAGAATACCTGTGACATGTAACCACTATAATAGAAAATAAAATAAACTATTAGAACATATTGAATATTATGTTTTATTGGCATCTCAAACATGACAGTACTTACTATGTTCCGACCACTCGATTTGTGTTTCCTTCCATTTGATTTCCTCCAAATATTTTAGCCATGCCAAAATCTGAAATTTTTGGAAGCATTTGCATCTAGTAGAACATTGCTTGCCTTTAAATCTCTATATGACTTTAACTTTGAGTCTTGATGAAGATATAAGATCCCCTCGAAAGCACCCGACGATAATTTCAAAGCCGCTTTTTTCCAATCTAACAATGACTCCCTTTGTTTCATCTATAGCCCAAAGATATAAAATATCAATTAGTAAAACGATGTTGAAATATATTAATAATGACTTTAATTTATTAGCTATAAGTAATCCACTAATTATGAAAGAACCTTAGATGATTGAAGAAATGGAAATGGCAGAAAAGAAATGATACATACTGAAAATGAAAGAGTCTAAACTTTTGTTTGGCAAGTACTCATAGACAACATCTTCTCCTCATCTTCAATGCAACAAACCTAAAAGCCTCACGATCTCTGTGCTGGAGTTTTGCAATAAGTGTCACTTCATTCCTAAATTCTATATCTCTTGTCCTGAATACTTTGATAATCTTTTCACAGCTATTTCTTCTCCATTAGATAGCTGACCCTGATAATCTCAAATAGAATTAGATTATTTAGAATTAGGAAAATCCAGCTTCGACTAATTAGTTAGGTTAGTGCAAAGAAAGAAAGTCCAACAATTTCAGTAGTCATCATACATTTGAGAATGACTCTCTAGTCCCTACCTTAAAAACTGAGCTTGTCCTCACCTCACGTCCAAGTTCGTTCTCATAAGAGAGAAATTATTTGTATTGGCTATGGTGTTCAGATCAAAGAATTGTAATTCAGAATTGGTTGTACTTATCATGTTCCTTTGCTTCTGGAGAGTCTGGAAGCCATGTAGCGCCAGGTCTCAAATTATATATAAACATTTGTTTTGTGGCCTTTTCCCTAAACATGGAAGCATACAATAATGCTACTTTGATTGTGGGGAAACGCATGAAAGAATAATTCCTTTGTACCACAAAGCATTGAAAATCACTCCCAAATTGATTTACTAGGTAGCTAAGCTAGAATGGTTGCTTTTCCCAGCAAGTACATCCTCAGAAAATAAAATAAAATAAAAAGTTTTCATATCAATCTATGCCCATGGAAAACATTGGACCAAAAGCTTTAAATGTACCATAAAAAAAATTATGTTCTATTACCTTTCATCTTCTTCCTTAAGAGCAAAAATGATGAGACAAAGAGAACCATAATCACAACAGCCCCCACCACTAAAATTGCCGTCATCCCCTTCTTCGCCAGAAAACCTTTTGACTGCTTTTGAATTTCAGCTAAAAAACATAATAAATGATATAATAAATCTGAGAGAGAAACCATCCATCAAACCTCGTACCAATGTTAGCACACATACCTAGGAGTTTTGGCATCCACACGCACATATAACCTGGCCCCCTTCAGGAAGCACTCTAATATCAATCAAATGCCATACCAAGATAAGCACCCACTTTACCTCTGGGCTCATACATTTGCAGTTGCGTATGCACTGTAAGAACAGTCCTTCAGGCATGCCTCTCTACACGCTTCCAAGCTCATGTTCATGCTCACACGTGCCGCAGATGTATCAGGGGGCTTTGTAGCTTCAACCTTCACAAACCCTTCCCCGCTCCTGCACACCTTGGCTCCTTCCTTCCTGAGACATCCAGCTGAACCGTTTTTCAAGAACCAGTCACGTGCCGACTTGGGCTCAAACCCTGCCAGGCACGTGCACTCAAACTCGGCCCCCCTGTCATCGCAATTGGCTGGCAACCGCATTGGCCGTACCTGCATCATCTTTGAAACAGGGATGAAGCTCACCCATTTCGATTCATGCCACGCGCTCTGTTGGATATAGCCGTCGGGGTCGAGCGTTAACCTCATGAGAACGGATACGTTGATCATAGTAAACATATAACATATTTCGTCTTGATTGTTCAGAAACATAGAAGTGTATATGAATGTATATTTCTGCGGCACCCCAACCGTATCCCGTTCCAGTGACCGGTTCTCCATACCCGCTTAGAACCCTGGTTTAGAAACATTTGAGGAGAGCCACTGACGTTAAAACCGAACGAGTATGTCCCGGTTCCTGGGTCAGTTTGGGACTTCGAAGAAGTTAAGAACGTGTAGAAACCGGTTCTCCGATTCAGCCCGATTTTCATGTGAGGAATTATATTATCTGTGGGATAATCAAAGCCTTGCCACACGATCTTCTTGTCATCATTTTGGATTAACACTAGGTTTCCGGTATCTAACAACAGAGCCGCAGCAGCGTACACTGATGAGATGGGAACATTTGTGGACCATACATGAGTAGTAGTGTTTCCCCGGTGTAGAAGGAGGTTTCCAGAAGAGCCGATGGAGAGGACTCCGGAAGTATCGTTTACAGGATGGTCTCTGGCTGAGAACCCAAACAACTGTTTGTTCAGAATTGTGTTGTTCAAACCCAAATGTAGCGTAGTGTAGAATTCTGTGGACCGAAGAAGCCAAGAGCGAACTTGGACTGTTTAGAGGAAGCTACCATCCTTAAGGGGTTTGTTCGAGGATGGTGTCGCGGAGCTGCTAAGTGGAAGCATAAGAAATAGGCGGCGCTGAAGAAACATCTTCACAGAAAGCATATGTAACTGACCGCTGGTAGACGAGACAGCAATTCTAGATCAAAAACTAACGAGATGAGAGGAGCAATTGAAATGAATGAGAAAAAAAAACTTTACACACTTGCATTTTGTTCTTCTATCTCCATACTTTTTACATGCATAAACGTATCATAGCATTAATCGCTTCAAAATTGCATCCACCTACCCAATCAATGTCAAACTTTATATTTCGACCGACCCTAATGATTAACAGTAATGGTCGAAAGTGATATGATATCACCTAAACCCGAATCGAAAGAAGACGAGGTACGGCAATGGGCAATTGCTCACGTTGATCAAAGTTCTCTCGATATTTGCTGTATTGATTTCTTTTGCAAGAAGATAACTCTGGTACGAATTCAGTCTCAAACGGTTATGCCATTAAAATCTTTAAATACCATTTAAGGATATTAACACTTTTTTTGGTTTTGAACGTCCGAGTCTTAATTCGATCACCATTTATTGCCCGAACTCTATTTACTCTGGCGTTTAAACTCTTTGAAAGATCAGAACGAAAATAAAAACATTTCTCCGTCAAATTCCTTTCTTGGTTCATTGAGTTATGACCACAAATACTGGGCCCGGGTCAATGCGAAAACATCAGGAAGGTGTTGTCGCGTCTTTCAAGGTCCTTTATCTTAAGAAAGTAGACGTCTATCAAAGTCTCAAGTAAATTCTAGGAGGAAGACAAATATGCTTTAAAGATTATGTTGCATTGACTCCATTTGATATCCTTATTATTATTATTTTTTTCCTATGTCTTTGTAATTTTTCCTCCTTTCTTCTCTTGTTTTTCTTTTCACCCTGCATGGCATAAGAGCTTAAAGTAGACCGTAAGGAGACGTGAAAAAGGAAAACAACCAGTAAGGTCGGTGGTTGGAAAAAGAAGAAGTCGATTGAAAAAAAAAGACGATGAAAAAGAGAGGAAAAAAAATTTTGGGAAAAGGGATAAAAAAAAAAAAACTTGCTTTTTTGGCTTGTTTTTTTAGAATAAACTTTGAGAAAAGGAAAATAAGCTTTTGAAAAAGTCTTTTAAGAAAAAGGAAAATCCGAAAACAAAAAAAAAAAAAAAAGGGAAAAAAAAAACCTGTTTTTGGTATAAAAACCTGACAAAGTTTTTAGCTAAAAGCAAACAAACTTTAGGCTTGTTGTATTCAGCTTGGAAAATTTAAATTTTTTCATGAAGGGCAAAATCTTTGTAATTTTTTTTTTGGAAAAAATTTTTGACCAGAAAAACAAAACCGAAATTTTTTTTTTCCTATACAAGAAAAACCGTGATAAAAAAATGTGGGATAAGAAAGAACAATCTTGACAAAATACTCACCGGAAACAAGGACCCACTTATTCATTACAGGATTCTACTGATCACACTAAAACTTAGATCATGCGGTATTATTTGAAAATTAGGATAAAAAGACCTTAAAATCAAGGTCAATATATGTTAGATATTACCTCTGGTTTAACCTGGGGTGTAGGTAATAAACATTGGCCTGTCCTACCAGTTCTCAAGATTCATATGACCAGTTGGTAATGAGGTTGTTGTGCTTTTAAAGCAAATTTTAATTTGATCTTTATTATCTATTATATAGCCTTTCTATAGTTATACTATTTAACAAAGTAATAATAGTATATATACTCTTGACTGGATTTCCCATTTAAACTTTTAATATCTTAATTTCTTTAGAAATTATCTTTTCAAAATGAGTTTCACATATATTTTGCTTTATTTTTGTGTATATATATATATATACTGTCTCCACATAGCCATAATAATACAAATGTTTACACACAGGCAAAGCGAAGCACTTAGCGTGCTTCAACCATAGATACCACACCACATAAAGCTAAGCACTTACTCGCGCTTCCAACTTTACATAGATATCGTCACCCCTTCACTGAGCCAATCTCCTGACTAGAAGTTGCTTTTATAACCAAAGAACAAAAAATCAGATATATCGATCGATATATCGTCAAATATCGAGCATCGACCTGTGACGATATAACCAATAACAAAAATCGGATATATCTAATTCGATATATCGCTTCAAATATCGATATTGATCTAATCTATTACCGATTTTGACAACCGAAAGTCGTATTGACAAAAATTCCATAAAATTTGATATATTTCGACTTAAACATGAGAGGGTATATCTCGTGCACATGGGCCTAATTTCGGAAAATATCGAGCAAAACATCAATAATAAATATTGGAGATATATAAGTAAATATTGGAGATATATAAGTAAATATCGGAGATATATCAGTAAAATATCGAAGATAAATCGACGATATTTACAAAATATCAACCATGCCTGCCTTTGACTTCTTGACCATAAATCCAACTGCATCCATATCTATATCCAAAGGTCCAAATTTCATCCGCTTTTTTAAAAGCATCCAAAGGCTATATGATACAATCAAACGGTTGATTTTAAATTTGAAGTTTGATATAACGATTTAGATTGATTTCCAACGGATATATGAGGATCCAACGATTGATTTTAAATTTTAAGCTTGATCTAACGGTTTACATTGATCTCCACCAGATATATGATGATCCAACGGTCATATTTGAACCAAAATCAAATCCAACGGTTAGAATTAAATCACAATGGTTTTTTGACAATCCAATGTCTATTTTGACTTCAAAAAATTCTATAAATACCCCTAAAATCATACAATTTCTTTACAAACTCATCCATACACATCCAAGCTCCATTTGACTCTCAAATTATTTTTTCTTTGTGATTTATCTCAATATTTTAAAGATATTTGTATGAATATTGTCTTCATCAAGATGAGATCCCTTCATCAAATAATGTAATGGAGCCACATCGATCTTCATTTTGTTTTTAAATGACTATTGGGGTTTCAATTTCACAAATTATAATTAATATCTGCTTCAACAAGTCAGATATTTGTTTACTTAAGGCTCTTTATACCAACAAAGATTTTACTTAATTTCAAAAGTATTTTTGTTAATTTTAGCTTTATCAATATTTTTGTCAAAATATCCACCGATATTTTTGTTAAAGTATCCACCGATATTTACTGATACTTCCGATATATCCATAAAATCCAAGTACCGATATATCCATAATTACCGATATTTTGTTCCTAGCTTGTTTATAACAAAAGCAGGTTGGTGAGGTGAAAGAAGAGTATTGGAGTTGTTACCCAACACAAAATTGATGGTTAACATGGAAGGCCGATCATTTGCACATTCTTGCTCACATAACTGCCATATTTGATGCACCTCAACACCATCCGTACAGATGTCTTCTCGATTGATGGATCAATTATATCCCAATGCTCTCTTTCCTTCCATACAGTTTCCAAATCTGAAATAGAGTAAGTAACTAATGATAAGGAAAAGCAGGTGCGTACTAATCAATTAGGAAATCCATCTGGGTTGAAAAGATCATATGTCCAATTAATTTACTCACATGCCCAACCAAATTTTCTGCGGAATTATCATAGTAAGTGCTGTTTTTTCTACCACTACTGATTTCCAACAGCAAAATGCCGAAGCTGTAGACATCGGATTTTATGGAAAATAGTCCTTCCATTGCATACTCAGGTGACATATACCACTACTAGGAAGAAAGCCTTTAGCCGCGGCCATCGACCTCGCTAAAATAGCAAGATATGATGCAAACCATAAAATATACCATGATTTAAGACAACCACTGACATGGCATGGCCAGGGCGGTGTGGAGAAATCCTATAGACGCGATCACTTCATAAACCGTGGCTATAAGCTTTTCCATTATTTAATAATTTGGTATAGTTTATAGCCGCGGTTTGTAGTTGACCCTGACCATAGGTACGATTTATAGCCGCTGGTTTCAGATCGACCCTGCCATAGGGATGGTTATAGCCGCGTTTTGCTGACCTCGCCATATGGTAGTTTTAGTCAAGGTTTGTGGTTGACCCGCCATAGGGATGGTTATTATAGCCGCATTTTGCTGGACTTCGGTCATATGAAGAGTTTTTAGTCAGCGGTCAGGGTTGACCTCGCCATAAGGTAGTTGTTGCCATATTGTAATTAACCCCAACCATAAGGATGATAGTCATGGTTTATTGCTGACTAATTATAGGAATGATTTATAGTCATGGATTGTGATTGACCCTATTGTGTTTACAATAAGTTACTAGATTCAAAAAAAACTTAATGTTTATAATTAATTTATCAAACATGCTTCAAGGTATTGATACCAAGACACCAAATTCTTAAAAGTAGAATGCATGTTTAGGGTTGGTGAAATGATATAATCAGATAATAATTATTTATCGTAATCTGAAACCTCTGTATTATGGAAAAAGAGTCTCCAATCATAAGCATATACACACATCCCGAATTACATGGAAAATATGATTGTGCTGTCGGTACTTAGAAGAGATGAAGCAATAAGCAATCCTTGTTGGTCTTCCTGGTAGTTTGGCTCTCAATATAGAAACCATCAGACAGTACAAGCTTCTTCAGTAGATTGAAGTCAGGGTGCCTGTGTTTATAATATAGAACGATCTGGCTGAGATTCTGGTCTTTTCAAAGTACTTCACAGGCACAACACCATCAAAACCTTCGGTCAAGATGATTCTTGTTCTCTGAAATGTACACCTTCATTCCATCTACAATTCAATCACAGATAGGAGAAAAATGGAATCTAGTAGTGTTTCAATACACCTCCTAGATAGGATTCATTCTGAACTGCTGACTGGTTTATCTTTTCAAATTTAAAGGTATACCCTTCCAAAGTTTTCTTTCTGACATCAAGAAAGATCATAAGATTAACATCACGCCTCATACTTGTAAGAATGGAAAAATACTGTAAACATAGACACCAGCAAAAAACTGATAGAAGATTGATATTGGATAGAGTTATTACAAGATCTACCAAAGTCCAGTTGTTGAATGATTATTGTGACACCTTGGGTAATTATAGTAAAAGCACAAAACAAAACAGAAAACCAAACTTCACGTTGACATGGCATCCAGCGGGGTAGAACCTTTTGGGCGATGCTTGAATCATGTATCTACACAAGAGTGGATTCTGACCTTCCAAAAGTTCCACACCTAAGCTCTAAATTTATTCTTTTGTTTTTGATCATTGCTGGTGAAACTTATCCACAAAGTGATATCCTCTCATTAACACAATGCAGAATATTCATTCTTAATTTCTTCCCCAAAATTCAATTATGTCCCCGATTCATCATGAGAATCCCAAAATCTAACTACTCAAGGTGGAAAAAATATATCTGGTAGACATCTGAAATCCTTTCAACGAAATTTGAGCAACACTTTTCCTTCCACCGACATTTCCCTAGAGCTTGACCAGGTATGGTTTTAGATTACTCATAGAGCTTGCCAATTAGTTGGTATCCCACTCCAACCACACACTTTATTCTTCACTTCTTTCTGGTTCATCATTCCTGGAAAAGCATACAAATACATAAAAGATGCCAGAAGCAAAAGCATTGGGGTTGTTCAGAAAACAGTATCATGAATGGTAAAATGATCACATAGAGATTTCTTTGAATATCATACCACTAATTACTTTCCCGTCCATTGGCAAGCCCCATGAGAAGTGAACATGCAATCTGTTCATGCGTTTGAGACCAGACTCCAAAATCGATTCCAGATTCCTCTTATAGCTTCCATGTACACACACTATCACAGAGAAACAAAAGACAGAAAGCAGAAGAATTCAAAATATAAAACAGAACTCCTGAGGTTTTGAAATATAAAACAAGTCATATGCCAACTTACGTACCAGTAACTTTTCCAGCTGAAAGGATTGGTTTTAGGTAAGCTTGCAGATTCAAATCATCTAAGGCATATAAGAATCCATATAAATTGTTTATATCATGGAAACTTAATAAAATTCTCCACATCCAAAAATACAAATCAAGTGAATAAATCAAAGAAGAAACATCACATTCCAAAGTTAGGCAAATAATATATGACAAAGAAAAAAGAGCATAGTAGCATCTACATATTGATAGATCAAGGTAAATAATTAAAAATTGTTTTGATATCATCAGTACAAAACAAAACTAGTATCATGTTTTAGGGTCCTAATGTTCAAATTTTGATTTCATGAAGAAAACTTATTTGTCAGTACATAGCACAGAATTTAAGCATAAATATATAGTTCTACAATTCTTCATTCAATTCATTTGATGAAAATTTAGGCCATATATGTGATAACCCAATCCAGTGAAATAAACAATTTCAACCAAGTATGATTTTCAAATGAATCAATTGAACAGATAAGATCAAAACTACTTATCTGGTTCAGACGTTCAGTATAACAGCATCAAATAAGAGGTTGATTAGGTAAGGATAATATCAAGGACCACATTTTCTCTATGAATGATTATTGAGGACTGCAACATTAGAAACTAACTACATGTATATGTACATTAAGAAAGCACCTAGTACCTGACTGAGCAATTGTGTTGGCAATGACACTAGACATTCGATAACCATGAATAAAAATAAACTTATTTGTTCAGCGGTACAAGTGCAGTTAACAGGGTGGCATTTAAAATCAATGATAAAAAGTTTCCAAAAAGATTGTGAGGGAAGTGACCACTGAGAACTATCTGTTTTAAGGTTTTAGCATTGACAACTGTCTGTCAATCTTTTAAAATTGGACACCTAGTTCCTTTGTACAGTTTTGATTTTCCCTTGATCAATATTTGTCAAAATTTTGTCTGCGAGCCCCTATTTAGAAAAACAGTATTATAAATTCTTTCAAAAAATAGACATACTGATAAGTTAATGTCCTGTTACTAGGACTTTTCGCTACATGACAAAAGTAGGTTGTTACAAAGGATGGGACTGTGTCCTGTTTTGAACTTCTATTTAACATCCCTGCGACAAAATCTTTCAAAACTTATGATCTGATGAGTTATAGTGAGTGCAACTCATAATTTTCATTCTGAATCCACCTTCACGCACACAAAATGATAAAACAATGTCTGAAATATGGGAGGCATACTGGCGGAATTTTTCTTAATATGTAAAGCAGGATAGTACAGAATGTTGAGGACAACTACCCCTTGACAGCCTGCCAAATGCTCAACATATCCCTTGTTTGTAGCATAATGGTTAGGTAATTTGTTTCCAACCTCAAGATCAGGAGATCAATTGTAACTTTAGGTCCAGGTCCGCCACCGATTCCAGATTCCATTTAATGGTTTTCTGCCATACTCAGTGTCTCTCCTGAGACTTACTCCTCTTCCAAGAAAGAGTTATAATACTAGCAATTTGCCTTTTCTTCCTGTTTGGTGGCACAGTGTGTTTCTCCAAACAGGTTCTGATCTCCCAGCATAGAGCTTTCTCTGGTCCACTGTTGACAGAGTTAATAATTCTTTTCCTTTGTAATTTCTTGAGTTTTCAATGTTCACTTTAGCATTACTGAGCATTAAGAATAATAATCTTAAGTAAAAATAATAATAATATTACCTTCATCAAGGAACATTGAACTTTCTATCATCAAACCGATCAATTAGGGATTTAACTAAGTGGTTAAGAATCTGGATAGGGCACAAGGAAACATGAACCCTAAATACTCTTCAATCATAGTACATCTATATAAATCGGGATAGGTCAAATGAAACTTCAAGCAAATGCCAAACGCAAATTATTAGTTAGCTGAAAAATAATATGAAATATCTACTAATCAACCAAGCATTAGAAATTTCCAAAAGGTGAAAAATTTTTCTCCTTCAAGTCAAGAAAAATTTCACTTCGATTGTAAAAGAATCCCTGAATTATCGACATAAACAACAACTTTCACTATAAATCCGCCCGACAATAAAAAATAACGATACAAGATTCTCCGTACTCCCAGAACTCTTTTCTACCCAGAAACAAAACAAACCGCTAATACAATCACAAAAAAACCCTAGATCTAATCATAACCAATCTCAAACCAAACCAATCATAAGAAAACGAAAAGCATCGCCAAAACAAAAGCCGACTATGATCGTCCCGAAGAATCTGACACTACATAACTGGCGGCGACGCGAATCGACATTGACCAAATCTGGGAACACCTGATGACAAGATTACAAAATCACAATCAAAATCGAGCAAACAGTTTAATAAAACAAGAACGACCAAAATACCTCGGGGAGAAGGATGTGAATGCATGGCCAGAGCTGCAGCTCGTAGAGAAGAGAGGAAAGACGATGAAGAAAGGATGAGAGAATCTTTGCCATATGACTACGAAAGAAAGATCAGTCTTCCACTTAAGAAGTCCCAAAGCCACTTATCTTTAAATATTTTCCATGTGGATGTGTATACTGTGAGGGAAGGCTAAGAAGGGAATGAAATGAAGGCGGTTAGGAAGTTCCGATCTTTCATTCTTTCAAGCTATATCGTGAGGTGAGGGAATGAAATGAATCTGTAAGTATCAGTCCACTATATCGTTTTCCATTCTTTCAAGCTCATACAGGCATAGCCACGGTCAGTCTCCACTTACCCATTTAAAGGTCAACCGTAAATTCCATCGCAGAGATTATACTTATATAATCGCACGGCAGATATTTTTTAGTCTTGAAATTTTTTTGACTCCCCGCAAAGTGTTGCTACTATATCTTTATAATTCTTCTCTAGAAAACCCACTGCATGCGGCATGAACACATGAAAAGGAAAAAGGACCATTTAGTTTTGTCCTTAACACTACGAAGATAAATCCTTCCATAGCATATATATATTCAGGTGATTTATACCCACCTAACTAGTAAATATATTAAAAGAGGATCACTATTTCATGTATGTACTCTTTTTGAATAACACTTACTATGTTCCAACTAACTGACAGAAGAGCCCTTCAATTTAGTCTCCTCCAAATACTCTAGTTATCCCAAAATCTGAAATTTTTGGGATTATTTGTTACTTCCAGTAGAAATATTGTTGGCTTTAGATCTCTATGGATGATTCTGGAAGCTCCTTGATGAAGTGCATGATCTCCACGCAGCAATGCCGAGAATAATTTCTTAAATCCTCTTCCAATCTAACAATGAACTCTTTTTGTTTCATCCGACAAACAACAAAGGATAAAGTCAATGATCTATGTATACCAAACTGTAAAATACTTAGATGAGATAACTAAACTCATATGTCAAAGATAAGAGTCGTGAGACATACCAAAGATAAAGAAATCCAAGCTTTATTTCAATAGCACTCATAGATTAACATCTTCTCACCCTTCATGAATACAACAACAACCTAAAAGCCTCACAAGATTCCTATGCTGTAGTTTGCAATTATGAAACTACATTCTAAACCTCTGTTCCCTGCCTTGGAATTACTTGATAATCTTTTTACAGTTGTTTTTTTGTTCACTGAGTGGTTTAATCTGATGATCGTAATGTGGATAACTAATTAGTCAGCTATATTTCAAACATGCTGCGAAAATATTAAATTTAAGTTTATTAAATAGTTGTTTCCAAGAAACACAGATACAGATCTATATACTGAGAATTTGAGGAGACTACAACCTATAAACCGAGCAGGAACAATGGTCCTGCTTGTTCGAGAATGAAAATTTGTTTGTGGCTGCAGAGGAAGTCCAAATCAAAGAACTGCAATTCTGAGTTTCTTTTACTTTCATCACGCCCTTGTGTTGAGAGGCTTGGAATAAAGAAGAACTAGAACGCATAACTTACCTCCAATGTGTTGTCTTGTTTAATTGTGATGTTTTAACATAAAGAAACCACGCACGATAAGTTTTAAACAGAAAAAACAAAAAACTTTCCCTCACTACAAGGAAGTGAGCTTTTAGTTAGGGTCACTGACCCCAATCAAAACTAAGACCAAGTGCAACCATACGACATGTATGCGAAAAACACGCAAATCAGCGCATATAGGGGGCATAACTAAAGTTGTTTACAATTTTGGGGCCTCGACTTACTAAAAGGTGGTTTGGCCTACGGATGCAAGCATTTTTCCGCCTCAACTAAAAGAGATAACTATGGATGGGGTTATTTGCTACCATTGGTGCCGACGTCTATGATGCGCTATTTCCTAACCGCAAATCTGTGCGGTTGACTATGGATGGGGACATTTATGGCCGCAACTAAAAACGGTTTATCAACTATGAGAGATGATAATCTTTTATTTTACCGCAACTAAGGGTGGTGACAATGGAGGCCATTTTGTCGCAACTAAAAGGAAGCGCATTGATGCACTATAACTAAAAAGGTGGCTATGGATGCAAAGATTTTTCATCAAGAACTAAAAGTACTGCTTGATTTATATATTTTCTAACAAGAATCAAAAGAAAGGCTATAATGTACATTTTTATCACAACTAAAAGACGGGCAAAACTAAAAGTATAATACGATGCAATTTTTGACAGAACTAAAAGGATAGGGCTATGATGTAATATTTTGCGGTCAAGAACTGTAAACTAGCGACTATTGACGTGACTTTTCTACCAAGAACTAAAAGAGTTATCTACTTGACGACATCGTTTCCTCTACAAGAACTATAAGAGTGATATTCGAATCACGAAAAACAGACCTGATTTATCGATAACGCCGTTTTATTTTAAAATTAATTTAAGTCGATGTATTCCATGATCGACAAAGAAACAGTTGAGATATCAAAAGATTCAAACTAAAATATCCAGATTTACAAAATATCCAAAACTACATCAAAAATGAAGACTGGAACAAAGATTCAAGCTCTCGGGCAAAGGTAATATTGTTTTTAGCTCAATGAGCTACGCGCACCTGGGCTTCGACCGTCAGATGATGTCAGATTCAAATAAACCAAATAGAAAACAAGAGGATTTGAATGATCCACAGACTCGACGTTGCGAGTGAAACCTGGTCTGCATCCCTAAATCACCCCATCTTTTTCTTCTGAATCTGCATAATGTCAAACCAAAAACTGATTTAGAGTAAATAAAAGTGCACCAACATAAACAATTAATGTATCCTTCAGCAGCATTCTCCTAATAACAACATCATAAATTCAATCTCTTTTGAGATATACAAAGAAAGATGGGAATATGCAACAACCGTATTTTGTATTCAACCAACCCTAAGCGATTCTATTTCTATTTCAGTATTTTGTATTCAACCAACCGTTAACACATGGAATAATCATCTTAGGATGAAAACGAATGGCCTGTAATCGATCCCCTGCCATCCTATGGTAGAGAAAGGGATACTCAAGGAGGGAGGTACATCAGCCTAATTTTCGGAACCAACCTCACTGATGTAGTGATAGCAGGTTCAGCTCAATCTTCCCAACCCAACTGCTTACTGCTTACTACTCACTACTTACTAGACTGCCCCACCTCTTTGCTTTTTTTTTTCTGAACTCTAACTGGGAAAGAATTGGATGCAGCAATGTCCTGACCAAGGCCTTACCATCACTGCACCAGTCACTTTCTTCGGGACTTCACCTCAGCCATAAACCATCAAAATGAGCAAATAAGTGCTGAATTAATTTTAATGATGGGGAAGAGGGTTTGGCTGATTTTTTATTCTGAAGTGGTTTTAAATTTGCCATCTTCTTTCCAGTTATGTCAAAGAGATATGGTGAATGGTAACTTCATAGAAAACAGTGACAAACTAGAGACTTTAGGGGAGGATGAACCAGGAAAAATGATGGAAAATCAGGGTCTTCAATTTTGTAAATAATTTTAGGAAATACTAAGAGAAACAGCAGAGTGGTTCTCAATGCTTAGTCCATGAATAATACATTAATCTAACATGAATTAGAAAAGAGTGGGGTGTTCAGATTCTTCCAACACTCTTTCATTCCTTAGTTCTCTGGTGGGTGTTTAGATTCCAGTTCAGCACTTGATATAAAGATATACAATTTACTACAGAAAGGGTTTCTTACAAATTAGGAATGGTGCATTACCTGGTAGTTTTTGTCACTCTTTATCAGCGCTTGTCGGGTGGGAAGATCAGCTTCCAGTGATGCTCCGGGCCTGTTTTCCTGTTCTTGCTGCACTGGAGCATGGCAAGCTTGGCTTGGAATCGATATCTGAGTTTCGACACTACTCGAAGATGCTCTTCTTCCTCTCGCCTTCCTCTTCACATCCTCGTAATTCTATTATCCTGCACATAGTTCAAAGGAAACATTTCAGTTTAATTCTCCAACAAATTCGCATAAATGTCACCAATATGCAAAACTCATGGAAAAGCATTTCAGTAAGAAATGATCAAACCTGGAAGGGTTCCTCTTTTTTTTTCTTTTTTTTTTTTTTGTTGGAAAACAGGCATGCATAGCTCTTTCAAGAAATCAATGAGGAAGTTCAATGTGGCATGGTGGGCTTACTTTTTTCCCCTCACCTTGCTCTAGCCTCTGTGGAATATGCGCAGAAGAGAAGAAGAGATAGCTCCTGTTCTGATGATCGTACTGTTAGCCTCCTCTGTCACGGTTTGCCTCGGCTTGATGATCTTCACTGCACTCAATATGAGAACCCTTCTGAAATCTAGACCCATCTCTGAATCCTGCAAATCTCAGAACAAGGGAGAGCTTGAACATGGAGTATAACACTGAGGGGAACTACTCCCAAAAGCTGTTTTATTTTCAACTGCTACTAATAGTAATCTACAAGACAAAGTTTTCGTACATTTTGTGTAATAGTTAAGTAATGAACTATTAGAATATCTATAGAATGGACAATGCAAACTTATTGAAAGGATCAAAGGATAAGATGAATACTAGAAGTAATGATTTCTTGACTATTGAGGGAGAAAATCTAATTAATTTTACATCAACACTCAGCCACATATACTCAATCAACACAACCCCCAAACCACTCTTCTCTTTCTTTTCCTTTCACAAATATTCTTGAGCCTCAGTAGGATGTGTCAATTAATCCCAAACCCATTACAGAATTTCCAACCAGGTATGTGAAAAAGCAGCAAACACAAAAAGTTGCTCATAAATATATGACTGATTCTTATGTATTCTTTCTTTATAACAGAATGTGACAATCTTCGATCAATGATTGCAACTGGTTCAAGATCTTGGTTTTCCTCAAGCAAACGGTCATATTCCTAAGAAGGAAGCCTACAGATTGTTTCCTTAGAGCTTCAGCATTGGTTTCGTTTTGCTTCTTTTGTTTTTGTCTCACTCTCGGATTCCGCCTGCTTTGCCTCAATAATGCCATCTCTTCCTCCATGGATTTGATTTCTGCTGAACTGCTAGTTTTTCCATCCTCAAAGCCTCGGTTTTGTTTCTTTATAGCTTCCACGCCCTTCTTTCTTAAACGGAGTTCTCTGATGTAGTGGTGTAGTCTGTCTATCATTAGTGCAAGGAAGAGGATGAATCCTGCATGCAAATCCCCCAAACACATCATAAACAAAGTACATAGGCAAATGTCAATTGAGGGTAGAAGCTGAAGGGTAAAAGGGCTGAAAATAAAAATGCACACATTGACCATGTCCCATGTCAGGCCAAGATAGAAAAATTACACTCATCCAATATCAAATTGGGTAAGAATTTTGATAGTTTAGATTAAAAACCAAATTCTGGACCAATGTGAGTTTTTGAAACAAGAATATATAAACTTATGAAACAACGAAACAGAGGAACTGGTTACATAAATATATAAACTATCGAAACAGTACATTTTCCACCCTGTACACCTTAGAATTCATGTCCAGCATATCCCAGGAGCTCTGTAAAGAGATATTTAGTATATTGCATATGGAAATGTAAATAATGAAAGGAGGTGAGATGAGTTTGGGATGAAGAAAGGAGCATTGCAGTCAGATTCATTTCATCAATGGAGCATTCTAGATTGTAGATTCTAGGTCCATTGCTGTTAATAATTTTAAACCTCCAATCATTCAGACCTAAATTGGGTTTGGTTTGGAAAAATCAAGATCCAAAAGCTGGGATTCTATAGGAATCACACTCAATGCATTCCAACAATTTGTATATTTTTTTTTCCTTTTAATATGACTCCTTCCCTAGAAATAAGATCATAAGCCAGTCAAATCCCTGACAATTAATCAAAAACTTCAATAAGGGCGCATACCAATGTCACAACCAAAGTGACAGACAACTATCTTGGCATCATTTACCTCCCATGCTAGATTCAATTCTCCAGATAGACCAACCTTAGGTTGGATGATCTACGAATAAGGCCACCCTGCCGAAAGAAGTACGCTATCTTGAGCACATCTTGATTAGCATAATACAAATGATGGACAATGAGGGCAAGATGTAAATCGATATAATGAATAGACCCACTGTGCACTAATTTCACTGTTTGACATCCTCATAAACCTAAATTTATGATTTAAGAGGCTACCCAAATGCTGTCATCTGTGTCAGATGCATCCAATCAAAAGATTTTATGAGAATAAACAAGAAAGAATATAATCTTTAATCAGGCTGTGCAATTAGTCAGTTGGTGTATGTAGAAACAGTAAGACAATACATGAAGGAGGAAATTATAACATCGACAAAGAGATGAAGTGGATCAAAGCACGTAATGAATCTAAAAGCTCTCTATGGGAAACATAGTATAGAATTAGATTTCAAATAGAATGGTTCAACAAGCAGAGTCCTGCAGGATTTCGACAAGCTTGTTTTTACCCGATTGATTCCTGGTCCAGATTTTGAGAAATTAGCGACCTAAATCAACTGTTTCAAACTTCCAGTCATTCTCAATTCCAATTCCATTTATGCAGCAAAAGCAACAATTCTCTAAATTCGCAATCAAACTAACCCACAAACCGGTATCCAACAAGTTCAAATCACATATCTGAATCAGAATCACCGACAAA
Source organism: Tetrastigma voinierianum (assembly GCA_016808115.1). NCBI lineage: Eukaryota > Viridiplantae > Streptophyta > Magnoliopsida > Vitales > Vitaceae > Tetrastigma > Tetrastigma voinierianum. Next base: position 353,021 of record JAEQBH010000665.1, on the reverse strand, counting down.
TCCAAAAGAAAAAAAAGAGTAATTTATTCAATAATTCAACCAAATTTAAACAAAACCAAAAAAGTAAAAAGAAAATCAAAATCAACCGAATGACTAAGAAAAACGTAGAATTACCCATAAGAGAAGCCTCGAGAAGATGCTCGGCCATCAGAACCGGATCCGTAGGATTAACAACACCATCATCGATTCCACGCTTCTGGATCTTAATCATACTGTACACACTCGAGATCAGCACCACCAGCACCGTTCCCGCCACCGTCCTCACCATAATCGGTCCTCGACCGCGCTTCACCCGATCCAGCCCCATGATCACCAGCTTCCTCAGCGGAGTCGGCGCGGCAGAAAAGAGTGGCCGGAGCCGGATTTACAGGAATCGGTAGAACTTGACGCCATCCTCTTCCAGCTTCCAGTTCACCTACCATTTCCCTCGCTCCCTCCCTTTCTCACTACAGTAGTACAGTAATAGTGGCCAGATGCTTGACGCCATCCTTAAAACCTAAGTTCTTCCTCATGCTTTCTCACGCGCCTCTCTGATTTGTGGCGGAGGGGTGTAATAACAAACTTTTAAATTAAAATTATAGGAGGATTTAAAATTATCAAATGTTAATGAAAACCAAAATGTGTTATAACTATGACGAAATATCCGATATATCCGGCTGATATAACTCGAGTATCCGATATCGCATGATATTCGACACGATACTCCAGCGACCGATATATCACGATATCACGTGACCGATATATCGTTTAAAACATGATGCGCAGACACGCGCTGCTATTAATTTTTCTGCAGAAATATCTAGATATTACTCCGATATATCAGTGATATATTTGGGTCAATGATTCAAACTGACTGATCAAATCCAAGTATTAATCGACAACCATTTTAATTTCCGATATCGGGAGATTCACGTAGGAATATCCACCGATATATCTCCGATATATCCGATATATCCGTAAAATCAAAGTACCAATATATCCGTCGAAACCGATATTTTCATCCTTGGTTATAACTAATTGTTTTAAAAATCGAACCGGTGATTGAATCAAAAAAGTTATCGATTTATGGTTTAAGAATCGAATCGATGATTGAATCAAAACATCGACTGATTAAACTGATAAAAATATCACTAATTCGACCTAATTTTTCAAACACTAAAGTTGTTATAACAAAAGAGAAACTATGAAATCTATAAGTATAAGGTTAGAGTATACGATCACTAATGCAGGCATATTTTCGCTCTTATAAATAGACAGAGAGTGAGTATGACTGAAATGGAGCATCGAATAAGATATCAAAATGTTTGCTTTCAATAATAATTTCGATGTTTTGCCAAATAAATAAATAAATAATCATTTTGGATGTTTTATATTTTTAAAATAGAAAATAATGATTGTTATATAAAATATAGTAATCCCATATCTAAAAACAAAATTATTATGTTATTTTTAAGTATTTTTAAAGCTATTTGGTTGCTCTTTCACAATTATTGTATATTCTAAAATAGTATTAAAATTTTAAACTTTCAAGATTTTTTATATTTAAATCTCATTTAAATCCCAATATTTTATAAAAGATTAACACTCAGAATAGAAGCCATGCCTCAAGTCTAGTCGGTTCTTATAGTAGTGAATTTACAAATTGCAACTCAAGTCTATTCAAGAACTATAGAGTCATTTTTAGTTGCACTAATTTTTACCTCAAGAACTATACAACAAATACTTTAATTTAAAATCAATCTTATATGCAACCATATCACTCTACCGAGATCAATCCCAAACGCAACCATGTAGCTACTTTTGGGCCAGACTCAATCCCAAATGTGCAACTATGTAATCACTTTACCAGACACTAATCCTATCCTCAACTATGAGTCACTTCTGTACAAACAATAAATACGAAACTAAAAATATGCTTTAGCCAGAAATTTTTTTTACTTCTAACTGTTAATGTCCCTATGAGTCACTTTTCTTGTAGTGCCTGTATGTGATCCATGTATGTAAATGGCACATACAAAGCAAAATTTTACATAGTAAAGAAGAGAACCAGGAATGGCTAGTATGAATTTGTTTTACATTTTACTTATCTCTTCTCTCTTTCTCATAAACCTGAAGTCCAAGGAGAAATGAGAAAACAATAGAGCAGCACTCCAGTGTTAACCAGAATTGTCAACAACCATTTCTTCTGAAGAAAGCCTTTCCAAGCTGTTCATATTTTCAGCTGAAATTAAAGAAATAAACATATTCCCATTTGGTCTGGAGATGATACAAATTATGAGAAAGAACTTTGGCTATTGTTTGACAATATTACAACTACAAGAGAGATGAAAGCAAGTCCATATCATCAAAGAACGGAAGTGCAAGGCAAAGCAATTAACACGAGATAAGTTTCTACTTATATAAGAATTGTTGCATCCTATATATGCTTTAATTTTTTTACCTGTTTTATATAAATCAGAAATAAATAAAGGTAGATTATGTCACTTTCTTCCGTTGTAAATTTATGGTATAATAAAATAATGAATTTGGCGGTTGTGACAAATTTGTAGCTAGTTGATGAGGATGAATGAGAGTTTGCTAAAGAGGGGCCCAAATGAAGTTAAATGCTTACCTAAGACAGCGCATCAACTCGCACAAACAAATCTTGGCCAAGACTGTATACTCTTCTTGTGTCCATCAAAAACTCTGTGCCAACTCACGCATCCGCTTCTGTCTCCTCCACTCACAGCCGTTCGCACTTTGTGTAACCACTGCAGTTACGCTCTCGGGCACCTCCCTGCACGCTTCCATCCCCATGCTCGTGTCCACACGCGCCAAATTTGATGTGTCCGGAATCTTTCACCTTCATTAAACCCTTCTCTGCCCTCACAAACCGTTGCTCCGGGCTGTCTCAAAATACACCCGGCCAACCCGTCTCTCAGGTACCAGTCATTCGGCGACTTGGGTTGGAACCCCGGGAGGCACTAAAGAAAAAACTGAAACTGAATAAACTTTGTGAATGTAATGATCTCATTTTCAACGTGAGAAGAGAGTTCATAGGCTTATTAAATTTATAAAGATTGTTACAGAAGAGAATTATAAAATAAAGGAAAAGATAAGATTTCAAACCCTATTTAGGTGCTAATACCTTGAATGATGGAGCTGTGCATGCTCTATTATTGATTTACCCTTTATACATGATTGAGTCTCAATGCAACCCCTTAAATTACTCTCATGATCCACTGTTTTTGGAATGGTAACCATAACTTGATCAGCTTCCTTATTACTCATATCATCCTTATCACTTCAGCTTGACTCAAGTAGTTGGTTGTTATTATACTCCCTTAAAGTGTGCCGAGGGTGGAGGCACAGTTTGCTGCAGATGCGAAGAAGAGTGACCTTACATAAGGGTTTGGTGAAAATTTCCGCAAGCTAGAGAGTAGAGGAGACATGGCGAATAATAAGGAGGCCCATTACTACTCTCTCACAAATAAAATGGTAGTCAAGTTCAATGTTTTTGCTATGAGCATGAAAGACAGGATTGACAGTCATGTGTAAAGCACTCAGATTATCATAGAAGAGTAGTGGCGGGCGGGATTGAGGAACCGGAAGATCATAAAGAGAAAAAGTGAGCCACTAGCTGTTATGTTAGCCATGGCACGGTATTCAACCTCAGTACTCGAATGCGAAATGGTCGGTTGCTTCTTGGCACACCAAGAGAAAATGTTGTGTCCCAAAAAGGTGTAAAAACCCGTTGTAGATCGTCTAGTAGTAGGACAACCTGCCCAATCTGCATCAGAAAAGGTGAAAATTTCAAGTGTAGTGTCTCCAGTTAAATGCAAACCCAAAGTAGTTGTGAGTCTTTAAGACAGTAAATAGACATATGAACATTTTTATGCTAGCAACAGTTGGTGATTGCATATGACATAGTTAACATTGAAAGAAAGATCAGGCCTTGTAAGTGTTAAATATTGTAAAGCACCAACAATACTACGATAAAAGGTAGGATCATAAAAAGAAGTGTTATCACAGCCCCCTTGAGGACCGTGTAAATGAAAGTGGTTTCTTCATTGGTTTGCAATCCAACATCTGATTTCTCACCAAGAATAGCCAGCATATGAGTCTAAGAAAGGTGTAGAGTATTAGCAGACTGTTGAACCTCTATACCAAGAAAATGATGTACATGTCCAAGATCTTTCATGGAAAATTCAAAATGTAAGGTTGTGATAAAATCATCAATTAATTGCGAATCAAATCCTGTCAACAACATATCATCAACATAAAGAAGTAAGACCAATGTGCCAAATGGAGAGTGTATAATAAATAAAGATGGGTTAGCAAGACTACAAAAGAAACCTTTTTTGGGCAAAAAATCACTAAAATGATCAAACCAAGCTCTTGGTGCTTGTTTAAGGCTATAGAGAGCTTTGTAAAGTTTACAGACATGAGATAGACATTTTGGATCATACATATCCGATGGTTGCTTCATATAAATATCCTCAGTTATGTAACTGATTAGTGCCCAAAAAGTGCTATTTTGAACCCTATATTAGATAGGTTTTGAGTGCTTTTGCGCTTAACTATGTCATTTACGCGAATTGAAGCGTTTCAAGTCTTCTTAGTATCACTAATGCCGTTTAGAGGTTATTTGTGGTTGCTTTATTGCAAGCCATGCATTTGGGAGTTCCAATATCGAGACATATGATGAATCATATGAAGATTGAACTCAATGTCACCTATCAAATGTACTTAAAATCAAAAGGAAAGAATGAAAGCAAAGTGATGGAAATCACGGTAAGAGGAGCAAGAGGCAAAGCAAGGTAAATCAAAGAATCCCGTGAATTTCGCTTAAGATTGCGAAAATTTCACTGATTTGCAAAATTTCAGAACTCCAATAAAATTCTCGCAATCTTAGCGAAATTGTGAATTTTCGCTAGACCCAAAATTTCGCTTATGCACCATTCCTAGCTTAAATTTCACGTTACACTCACAAGAATTTCAAGCTAGCGAAATTCCCGCTACCTAGCCAAATTGCCAAAGCTTAGCGAAATTTCCTGTTTTCGCTATTCGTGATTTCACTACCTACAAATTCCAGATGCATACGAAATTACCGCCTTGTCATCTTTTGCAATTAATGCAAACCGACTTCATTTTCTGGTGTATTACTTCCTTGTCCCTATTTTAGCCAAATGTTAGGGCTTTCTTGTATTTTCACATTAGTGGCCTATATAAGCCTCCCCCTCCCATTTTGTGAACCCTAAGCAACAAATTGAGGAAGCAATTTTGGAAAGTTTTTATTTTTGTAAATAAAGCCAGAGTTTAGTTGGGTTTTCTGCTTCTCTTCTCTCTCTCCTCTTCCTATTTTCTAGGCTTCAAACTCTCGGCGACGACAATCAAGATGCCTACATATGTTTCCTTTTCTTTGAAGAGCATGATAAATTTCTGTGTGGGCATATGCAAAGGTCCCTCTTGTATTAAAAGCTACATCGTGGTTTACGCCCTATCTTCTCAAAATGTGGTCAATAGCATTGAATGTTGATTCGGGCCAATACTTACTATAAGCTTTAGGATACAAGGCATACTTATTGCTGGGATGTACTGTGGTTTTTTAGATGGTCTATACGAGCCACCGAATGATATTTAATGTTAGGTTTCAAACCGTAGTGCGCCATAGATGCATGTTACCCGTAGCACTCAAATAGGAGTTGTTTTTGTGGTGAGTTTGCTAGTTAAACATAGATCCTATATGGCTAGGACTATAGGTTGCTCACAAGTAACGCGAGGATAAAACTCGGTGACACTTGTTTGCCCTATGATATCAAGTTAGTGACCTAAATCTTCAAAGTTAATTTTTCACACTTCACTTTCGCTTACAATTTCTCAATAGCTAGAACCATTTCCATCATGAAACAAAACTAAATGTCCAAATAGAAAGCCTTACCTTTTACACTTACGCAAATCATTCTTAGGATGAAAACCGTGTTTGACCTTGATCACTATGCATCAAGTAAAGAGAGTTTGACTACTAGCAGAGGAGGAACTTAGGTATATAAATTTTGTTGATTTTACCACATCGTGGCAATTTAATCAAATGGCGTGCTGTCGGATGGTGCCAAACTACGCTTTTGATGAGTTGAGGTGTACTTGTAATCCTCATTACAAGCTTAGGTGACCTTTAACTTTTTGAATTTCGCTTGTCAGAACTCCAAGTTTCATTACTTTGCAAGAATCGCACTTGTTTTGTGTTTTCATACACTCGCTTTATTTTAACTAACCCTAACCTTTTTGCAAGTTTGTTTGTGCTCTTTGTTGTTTCTCACTGTACAGTGTTTGTTCACCGGGAAAGGAGACACATCGTAGATTGCATAGAATCGTTGCACCAATTGGAACAAGACAGTTGATATTAGTGTGCCAATCGACCAAATGGACCCTCACCCGAGGAACAAAGCAGAGTCGCCCAGTACCCCAATGAATCCAACACCATAGAACCATGAGGGACCACACCCTCCTAGAGTTAGTACCCCATCTCGCATCATACTTCCCGCTGAAGATATAGCAAGAGGCCCCATTTGGTACTCCCTACTCTCACATATCATGGTATGGAAAATGAAAATCCATACACTCATCGTGGATTTTGAGGAGGTTTGCACTACCTTTAAGGAAGGTATGATTGACATGGATTTGCTAAAATTGAAAGCATTTCCATTGACCCTAAAGGACAAGGCCAAGATTTTGCTCAACTCCATCGAGGCCTAGAACCATAAGAAATCGCTGAACTGGTTGGTGCATAATTTTGAAAAATTTCTTCAGTGCCCACAAGACCAACAATCTGAAGAGACAAATTTATACCTTTGCAGCCCAAGATGGTGAGAAGTTCTACCAATGCTGGGAGAGATTTATGGAGACTATCAGTGCATGCCCACACCATGGGTTTGATACATGGATGTTGGTAAACCATTTCTATGATGGTATGTCTCCTGCCATGAAACAATTGCTGGAAACTATGTGTGGGGGTAACTTTTTGAGTAAACATCCTGATGAAGCTATGGATTTTGAACTACGAACAAAACCTCCAAAGTTTGGGATGAACCTAGTCCTAGGCGAAGTTGAAAGATTAAGGCCATTGAACCACCAAGGAAGACAAGTAATGCATTCTCAAGACACACAGATGAAAGCGAAATTGACCAATAACTCAAAGATCGGATGATCCGAAATGAAAATCAGCATGAAATGCAAACAGTAAATGAGTTATCTTCATCCCAATTTTCTTGTTTCAATTTTCAGTCAAATAATTACCCTGAGGAACACTGTCAAGAGCATGCCCATGTCCTGAATCAGAATAAACCACCAAATAATGCTCCATATGGCAATACCTACAATTCCAATTAGAGAAATCACCCTAACCTCTCCTGGAAACCCAACCCCCGCGAAATTTGCACAAACTACGCTTGTTCCCAATTATCCACAACCACCACTATCCTCATCTGCAACAAGCCATTTTAAATTTGAGTAAGCAGGGCAACTTTGTTGAGGAGCAAAAAGGAATTAATGTGCAACTAGCACAAAGGATTGATAATCGTCGAGAATACACTCAATGTAAGAGAATAGACGGTGAATAAGAGTAATTAACGTAAAATTGACAACCTACAGTATTCAATTACCAAAATCAACAAGTTGCTGGAGGTACAAGAAAGAGGGAGGTTCCCTTCACAAACAGTTCCAAATCCAAAGGGAATCCATGAAGTAGGGTCATCCAACAATTCAAGAATGGATGAAGTTAAGGCTATAATCACCCTGAGGAGGGAAAAGAGGTTGATCAACCCATGCCAAAGTCTGTTCAAGAATCCAAGAAGGGAGAAGAAGTGCAATCTGAGTATATTCCCTTGAAGGAGGACTCCAGGAAATACAACATACCACCTCCATTTCCACAAGCACTTAGAGGTAAGAAGAAAGCATCTCAGCAAGCAGGTATCTTAGAAGTCCTAAGGCAAGTGAAAGTTAACATACCTCTTTTGGACATAATCAAACAAGTCCCTGCATATGCAAAATTTTTGAAAGATCTTTGCACAATTAAGAAGGGATTAGGCATTGAGAAGAAGGCATTTCTCACTGAGCAAGTCAGCACATATCCAGCAAGCACCTCACAAATACAAGGATCCAGGACTTCCTGTACTCCTCAGCCACACTATTGGTGGGAATTGCATAGACAAATCAGCTTGCTTGATTTAGAGCCGTTGTGAACTCACGTCAGATTTTAGTACAAGAGCCAGGTTTAGGTGAACTTAAACCTACCAAACATCACACCATCATTGGTCGATAGATCACCAAATCCCTGCTGATAGTTGAGGATGTCTTAGTAAAGATAGACAAATTCTACTACCCAAGATTTTGTGGTGCTTGACATCGAGCCACAATTGCAAGTGAACCCAATCATGTTCCAATCATCTTAGGGAAGACCATTTCTCGCCACGCTAATGCAATCACTGGCCTGGTCTGAATAAGTCATGCAACTTACCTTTGCAACACATGACTCGAGTTGAACAACATATTCCATCTCGAACAACAAACACACCACAAGAATGAAAATCAAATAATCGATGAAGTTGTTTCAATGGTCGCATGAAAGCAAAAGGTCCGTGAACTGCGTGGAATAGTCGCCAAGGAGATGAAGAAGAGAAATCGTCTCTACTATCAACACCCACCGTGAAGCCAATTGCTCAATCTCAAAGCCAACACCGAGGATCGATCAACAATCAACCTAAACAATGGAATCAACCTGAAGCACGCAGGGGTTGAGGAGATCATTCTCCTCGACTCCCCTCGAGTACTTCTTGAAATTGAACCGGTCTGTTTCAAACCTAATCAGTAGCTTCACAATTCGCTTTTGTTTTAATTCACTAATTTTAATACTTTTATTATTTTTAGAAAATTTTTAACTTAAAGTGCTTCCATATTTAGTAATTTTGTTTATATACTATAGTACTTTGTATTAAATTTTTAATTGTTTCATATAGTAAATTTTATTTCATATAGTACTAATAATAATCTAAAATTTTGAATCTGTGGAGGCAGCCACACCAAGAAAATAGCGAAAAGTGGCAACCGTGACTCTGGGCCACCTCGTGGGTACTATAAGAGGAGGAGGTGTTTAATTTTCACATTTTTCATTTCCTCTCCACCACTCGTGAGTCTCGAGTTCCTTCTCATGACCGTCGTCACACTCCCATCGGGGCGCAGAGCCGTCTCGCACGACCGGGACCACCAAGGTCGTCGCAGACCCTAAATTGCACCCGCCCGCCTCGCGCATAGCTACCGTCGTTGTCCATAGACACCCCGCCACACAAGACGAGCCCCGGGCATTCATGCTACGGAGTCGCCCAGCCGAGCCATCTCTCGCCGAAATCTCATGATAGCTCCACCGCGCCCTCAGACCTCGTGCTCGGGTTCACGGTCAGGCTCTCGGTCCTGCCACACTGGTCTCACGGCCTTGGCTATTCCAAGAGCCTGTGAGCCAGCCAAGGAGCCCGACCATCTGAATTGCTTCAGAGTGACTCGCCACCTCCAAAGAGCCTCGGCTCAGACATTCAAGGCCTTAGTTGTATTTTCAAAGGGAGCAAGAGCCCTCTTCCAAGAGTTTTATCTCGATTTCCTGATATGGTTAGTACTGAGGCGGGTCCCGCCTTCTGGCCAGGTGGGTTAGATTCAGCACACCCGAGAGAGGCCCCAGCCCTGGCCCCATCCAGCACTCATCACCGGTCCCCGAGGCAAGACCGAGGAGCCTCGGTGGGTCACAATGATACCGCACACCTGATGCACCCAGGTCCCATCGCCAAGGCTCCTCGTAGGAGAGTTGTGAGGGGTCCTGGCTCTGCTGGCCCCGCACATCTGCCCAGGCGGTCATCTTCCTGCCTCACCGTCACCAACCATGACGGCCGCAGAGGCGACATCATCACTCGCTGTCGCTCCGCTTTCCTGGAGGCCCATGTTCGTAGGGAACCCCATCTCGTGAATGTAAGACTCCATCGCACCGCTCCATCAGAGCGACTATGATGTCCCTAAGGCCAGGGTCGATCCCAAGTTTAGGGAGTCCATGAGATTGATCGAGGAGTATTCACTACTGGCCTTCATGACTCCGAGGCAGCATTATTACCCACGAGTGGTGCTGCAGTTCTATCAGTCTATGACATCTCGAGGAGCAGATAGTCCCGTGAGTCAGTAGCTTCCTTTCTATCGACATGATCGCCGCGGAGTACTCAGAGCGACCGATATTTCGCTGGCCGCAGATAACGCCGGCCACGGCAGGGTTATAGATCGGGCCCACCCACTCCCATCGATGGTTCGAAAGACCGCCGTAGACACCACAACCGGACCAGTATTTTACAGAGGCAAACCCCCGCCTCGATGATCGACCACTTATTCGACGAGTCTGGTCTCCGCTTACATTACGCAGGCCGGGAGGGGGAGCCATCTCGAGGCTCTTAACGATCTCTGAGGGATATATGTTCAGTCCTCCGAGCCGGTGATGACCTCCTCGATGCATTTCTCGAGGTGAAGGTCCACCTAAGACCTAGCACGAAAGGTAGAGCCTTCCGCAACTTACGCCGAGACTACTCGCTGTGTCTACAGCATATGGATTCCCGCAGGAGCCAAGGATCGATGAGGTTGGGATGCCCTCCGGTTCCTGGCTGCGATGTGGGTGATGACTATGCCCGCATCTTCCACCTCCTCCGACAAAGAGACTAGGAGGAGGTACCGTGATCAAAAAGCCGAGGACTCCCAATGTGGATGATATGCATGCCCTCACCGAGAGAGGAGTCCAAACCGCATATGTCACTAAGGCCTCTTCCTCCACATTCACATCCTAGTCGCAGCCGATACACCGCCCATCTTACTCGCACACCATCTGCCCGAGCATGTTCACGCCGCCTGAGAGAGGGGAAGCCGGGAGCGATGGATGCCATTTGCTCATTAGCAACACGCAGCAAACTCTAGATCAAAGGTCAGCTCCAACACACTCTTACGCTCAAACAGATCATGACGCATCTCGTGGTCTTCCTCAGCCTGACGAGAGAGGAGCCCACCACAAGCCTATCTTTAGAAGAAAGAGTAGATGTTTTGGCAAATAAAGAAGAAGAAATACACCCACCACCAACTGCAATGGAGGTGGTTAGGTTTCTATATTTTTGTATGGTTACCACTTATCAACCTGCCTACCACTCTTGATTGTGGATTTATGTATTAGCCATGTGAGGCGTGATACTGTGTGTCTAGCTTTGTATGCATGTACTAGCCATTTTGGCTATATCAAAAGCTATCTATATACACATTATATTTCAGGCCTTAACCATGTGTAAATTTTTTTCTTCACTAATCAACAATCAATTGCTTTAATTTGACAACTGAATCGCTTTTAATCGAAAAATGGAAACCCGCATACCTTAATGCTAGAACAAATGCCATGTTTGAAATAATTTTTGTCAACACGTTCCAAAGATGCTCAATTGAACATTCTCCCTTATGCTAATTCACACCGCACACCCATTGTTCCAATAAGTCATGAAATCTGCAGGCCTTCTTTCGCTTGTATAGCCGGCCTTAGGTATGTTGACAACCCTTAATGAATAGGTTTGTGTTACCCCATATTTGAAGGCCAATGTAGTATTCCAAAGGAAAAGAAAAGAAAGCAAAAAGAAAAAGAAAAGAAAAGAAGAAAAGAAAATAAAAGTCATGAAGCTTTGTCTTGAAACCCAGCACTCCATCCGAGGTATATGGCGAAAGCCTTGGAAGCCCGATGCCCTGCCTTAATTACTGGGAGTCATCGCATTTAGTGTTCAAGCATGGGTGATAGGTAGAGTTTAATGACTTGTGGGTGCTTAATTTCAGTCATCTGAGTCCGGTGAAGCTCGTAGAGTTTGTGGTCAAGTGATCCTTTTGGCTTGATGCCCTAAACCTTAATTGGTTGGGAGTCATCGGTGGACCCCCGTTACATGGACTTTGATGAAGTCGGGTTTTAAGCATTTCACCCTACATTATAGTTGAATAAAGAAAGAAAAGTGTAACTAACCCTATTTAGGTTGTTCAATAGCTTAAGGCCATGTCAGTGCTAGGTTGGGGGGAGGAGACAATTTTGCAATTTATTGACTTAATCTGGTTACATAAAGAACCATTAGACTAGGTGGAAATTCAAGTTGAGAATCATGGATCCACACACCTAAAACTGTTCTTGTATGGTTTTTGGTTCTTTCAAGTGTCGATTTTCAAACTTGGTGTCAATTCAGCGTTTAAGGTAATGTTTATGTACATAAACCCATAAACTTTTTGAAAATCACTACATGCATCTCCTTTTGTTTTTGGTATCATATGACTAGCAACGCTTCAGTTTGGGGTGTGATTAGTGCCCAAAAAGTGCTATTTTGAACCCTATATTAGATAGGTTTTGAGTGCTTTTTGCGCGCTAATCATGTCATTTATGCCAATTGAAGTGTTCAAGTCTTCTTAGTATCACAATGCCGCTAGAGGTTATTCAGGGTTGCTTGGTGCTCGCGCACTTCGGGAGTTCAATATCGAGACATATGATGAATCATGAAGATTGAACTCAATTGTCACCATCAAACGTGCACTAAAATCAAAGAAAGAATGAAGGCAAAGTGATGGAAATCAATGCAAGAGGAGTACAAGAGTTAGTAGTAAATCAAGAATCCCGGTGAATTTCCGCTAAGATTGCGAATAATTTTACTGGATTCGCGAAATTTTCAGAACCTTACGGGGTAATTTCGCAATCTTATCGAAATTCGTGAATTTCGCTAGACTCCAAAATTTTCGCCATGCACTATTCCCAGCGAAATTCTTACACGCTTTCGCTAATTGCCGCATCCCCAGCAGCACAAATTCGCTAGCTAGCTAAATTGCCAAAGCCTAGCGAATTTCCTCGCTGCTTATCTTCGTGATTTCGCCAGTTTCCAAATAAATTTGTATGCATAAATGAAATTACCCGCTTTGTCATCCTTTTGTAATTAATGCAAACCGACTCATTTTGGTGTATTACTTCGTTCCTTATTTTAGCCAAAATGTTAGGCTTTCTTGTATTTTCATACATTGGTGGCCTATAAGCCCTCCATTTTTGTAACTCCTAAGCAAATAAATCAGGAAGCAATTTTGCAAGTTTTTATTTTTGTAAATAAAGTCTCGTAGTTTGGGGTTAGGCTTTTTCCTTCTTCTCCCTCTTCCCTTATTTTCTAGTCGCTAAACACTTCTCGAGGATGACAACTCAAGAATGCTGTTTCCTTTTCTCAATATAAGGAAGCTAGCTTACAAGGGCATACGCAGTTGTCCTCTTGTATTAGTAAAAGCCATGGTTTACATCATCTTCTCAAAATAGGGTTGAATAGCATTGAATGTTATTGATTTGGCCATCAATACTTACTATGCTTTAGGATACAATGCATACTTATCGCTGGGATTTATTGTGGTTTTTAGACATGGTCTTCTTACGAGCCACCTAAACGATATTTAACGTTAGGTTTCAAACCGTGAAAAGTGGGCCATAGATGCATGTTACCCGTGTTAACTCAAATAGGAGTTGTTTTTAGCATGAGGCTTGCTACAAACGTAGATCCGGTTGGGCTGGGACTATAGGTTGCTTCACTATAACGCGAGGATAAAAACCCGAGGACACTTGTTTGCCCTATATTATCAAGTTAGCGACCCAATCTTCAAAGTTAATTTTTCACACTTCACTTTCGCTTTTACAATTTCAGCAAGCAAACTACTTCCACTGCTTTGAACAAAATCCAAAAGTCCAAAAAGAAAGCCTTACCTTTACACTTATGCAAATCATTCTTAGGATGAAACCCATCCCCGTGAGCTCGAATTCTAGATTCAATTACATCATAGTAAAGAGTTTGACTACTGCAAAGAGGGAGGAACTTAGGTATATAAATTTTGTTGATTTTAGCTCAGCCTACTGTGGCACGAATCAGTAACCATGGAGGAAAGCATTTTTAACATCAAGTTGTCAAATATCCCATTGTTGAACCATAGCTAAACTAAGAACTAAACGAATAGTACATGGTTTGATGACTGGAGAAAAGGTTTCAATATAGTCAATACCATCAACTTGGTGATACCCTTTTGCAACGAGTCGGGCTTTGAGCCTATCAAGTGTGTCATAAGCTTTTAATTTAGCTTTAACGACCCATTTTGATCCGATAATATTCATATGAGAGTCTCTAGGAACTAAAGTCCAGTTGAGATTACGCAAAGCACGAGTTCATCATGGCTTTCCTCCATCCATCATGTCGATATCATTTGATCGACGTGGCTCGCTTCGAATATCTCCACAGGTGAGAACTAATGCATATCGAGGATTTGTCTTGTGAATCCTATGTACTGCTATTGTAACCATAGAGTGAGATGTGGACAAAATAGGTTCAGAAGAGGAGGCAGGATGTATACTTACCGAATGGTTGTCTTCAATGAGAAAAGGTGCTGAGGAAGGCATATCATGTGTCAAGGGGGAGAACCTCGATCGCATCGATGAAGGTGTGATCAGCTGGACTGGTTTATCTAATCTGTGATGGCACATCTGGAGTCGGGTAGGATCCGAGCATAGGATGACGAGCTTCGAGACAGGCCTGAACTGATAATATTGTCCATGGTCGGAGATGTTGAGTTTGTTGAGATAGGAGACGGAGAATCAAGAAAAGTTGTCTTGCTATCATTGGAAGATGACAAAGACTTGTTTCTCTTGTAGGGAATAAAATTCTCAACAAACACAACATGCCTAGACACAAACATTCTGTGGGTTTTAGAATCAAAACATCTGTACCCTTTATGCTTGTCGTTGTAACCTACAAACACACAAGGAATAGTTTTAGGATCAAATTTGTTCTTTTTGGTGTCCCATGTATATGGATAACATCTTGAACCAAACACACGAAAATAATAGTCAGGGATAAGCACCATGTAAACGAAAATAAGAAGAATCAAAATTAAGAGAAGAATAAGGCAAACGATTAATTAAAAATGCTGCTGTAGTCAAGGATGAAAATATCGATTTCGACAGATATATCTAGCATTTGGATTTTACTTGATATATCTGATATATCATGATATATTCCAAGTGGATATTTTCAGATGAATATCGATATATTGGAAACTAAACCGCTGCGGATCAATCCATAACCTTCGATCGTCGATTTCAAATATGGCAATTTAAATATATTCGAGATATCTCGATATATCTCGATATATACCGATATATTCCGAGCATCCCGATATATCTCTGACATTTTGTATCAAAAATTAAACTAGTGTACAGTGTGCTACGACCCGATATTTCCACGAGAGACGGGTCCAAAACCGAGAGACGCCGAGTATCGTGGTTTCAACATCATCGATATCCGATATATCTGGAGATATATCGATGAATATATCGATATTTTCATCCCCTCGCTATAGTAAAGGCTTCAACCTGTGAGAAATTAGTGCGCCATCGGTGGAAAGAGATCATAGTCATCTCAGCTCTCTAATGTGAACGATGATGATGTTCGACACGCGCTGCTCCCGTGTATGTGGGACAAGAGTCGATGAACACCCCCTATTGCCGAAAAATGTTGTTTTTATATTTACAAATTCACCGCCACCATCAAATGAAAATCTTAATTTTCTATCAAATTGATCTTATGCACATAAATTTTCAAAAGCTAAGTAAAACATCAATAAAATCAAACTTATACCTAAGAGGAATTATCCAAATATAATGAGAATAATCATCCACAAGGCAAGCATAGTATCGAAATTTACTAAGAGATAAAATAGGGGCTCATTCCTTAAATGTCACAATGAATTTTGTCAAAAACACTAGTACTAGAGGAATGAAATGAACTAAAAGGTAATTTGCAAAGTTTTCCTAATTGGCAACTTTCAGAAACAATGTCCACCTTTTTATTTGAACTAACATGAATTAAATTCCTAGTATGTAATAATTGAACAATTGATTTTTGCAGATAACTAAGATGTCGGGTGCTACAAATTTTCAGCCCTCGAAGTTATGTCTATTGAAAATGTACGCCTTCTGGCCCGATAAAACATAAAGATTCTCTTTACGCCAACGTTGAATACACAAAAGGGCACATTTATCGGATTTTAGCACCTTCACTTCATATTTTGGCTCTCATTTTGTATAAGAATAGGTGCCTTTGATCGCTTTCGTGTTTTTGACTCAGGTGCCTTTCTGTGTCTGCATATAATTGTTATATGTTATGTGGGTTCGTGTCTAGAGAGCTTATCGTGGATAATCGCGGATGATGAAATCGGCCGTCAGGAAGTCTCTGGGAAGCAATGTGTCGGGAACAATTGTAGAGGTGCTGGTACTCGGCAGTACCAGTAAACCTACATCAGATCCCAAAGGTGAAATCACTCAGCTGTACTAAGTGGTACCGGTACCTATCTCAAAGCGTGAAATCATCAGACCAAGTGGTACC
The DNA here is from genome assembly GCA_016808115.1 of Tetrastigma voinierianum. Classification (NCBI taxonomy): domain Eukaryota; kingdom Viridiplantae; phylum Streptophyta; class Magnoliopsida; order Vitales; family Vitaceae; genus Tetrastigma; species Tetrastigma voinierianum. Next base: position 336,558 of record JAEQBH010000665.1, on the reverse strand, counting down.
TATTCACTTAATGGTACCGCACACGTAATTTTATGATTTGATGTAATCACCCTCGTGCAGGTGGGTACGCCAGCCCTTCGACCACCAATTCGAGTTCACAAAGGAAAAGGGTATAAAAGCCAAAGGAAGGGGGAGAGGAGCAACTTTTGATGCTAGGGTTTTGGTTTCATAGAAAAGAGAGGTTTTTCTCATAAGCCAGGTCCATGTAGAGTAGAGCAGGACTTAACTTTTCTCGGGCCTCTAGATTCCAATTACGTGTAATCTTTCGCCACACACCCGGTTTTCTTTACAAGATTTTGTGCTTTTGATTCCGGGATCTTGCAATTGAAGGTGATTTTCTCAAGTTTCGTTTTTATGAGCAGTTTCATCCAATATGACTCGATTTCTAGTTTCAATGAAGTTTTAAACTCTTCATGGGGTTCTAATGATGGAAACTCTCCTAAGAAGGTAGTAACCTCAATTCCTCTTTGTGCTTCAACGGATTGTACAATGCGACTTGTAGAAAAATCTATAAAATCTTATTTGCATCTTCTGATAATGTGTGAACGAGAAATTCTCAGACATGTCAGGCTTGGTCGCAAATGCAAGCTAAGAGTCTAAGCAAATCGTTTGAACAAGTATTTGTCATTGCTCAATCATCCTTCATTTAAAAAGAGCTTTTAATATAAAATATTCCGTCGAAGACCATTCATAATGGCTCCTAGATGAGATTGCGAATAAGAGGTGGGTAATACTTGTCCGGCAGTGAGTGGAAACCTAAGAACCCTATCTTTCATCTTCTTGATTTAAAACAGTTAATTTAATAGATCACTCAACCAATCAATCACAACCCCAGATTTTACCTTTACACGCACATTCTTTGGAGAATATATCCTAAGGATCACCTAGGAAAACCACTCCCTGTGGAAATGACCTGTGGACTTCCACAGTAGTATAATGCTGATCTAATCTTAGTCTTGCGTTGTAAACACCAGCATACCGAATAAGACGAAGCATTTTTAATGGGTCACAGCCTGGGAGTGGCGAGCAATCTAGTTGATATGAAGAGAGCTAGAGGTAATTTTCAATTGCATTGCAAATCTAGTATGTTCTCTACCTTTTCTTTTTAATTTGTTTTTGTGAAGAATCTAAGTGGGTGTCTGCTTGGAAATAGTAGGATTGGTGCATGTCGGTTTAGGCTCACAACGAGCAACGCCGACTCTAGTATCATACTCAAGAAATTCCTCAAGAGTCCATAGTAAGTCAATTGCTTCAAGAGAACCCTACACCTCAAATGGACCATCCCGGGAGTCAACAACCTCTTTTTAATCCAAATGCTCAAGGGGTACCTGTTAACCCACAAGGACTTCATGAACCTCCATAACATGGAGATGGTGTTGCACTCCCAGCAACTCCAGCAGTAGGAGGGGGAAATGTTAACTTTCAGCGAAATCATTATCGAGCTCCCCATGCTCCTTTACCTAATGTGGAGAGAACTCTCCGAGAGATTTTGCAACCTCAAAGAACCACAACAAACTCATGTATTCGCCTCACTCTAAGAGGCTAACCACTCCTCATGAAGCTCCGAGATGATCCGCCTTCTCCCTATGTATCAAGGGTCGATTCCCGAGAACCCCAACTCATTCATGAGACTTTCTGAGATGTTTGCAACAAGGCTCCTTTCTAACGGTCACCTCTCCACATAATTTGCATGGTTCTATTCCCATTCTCTCTAAAGGAAAAGGCCAAAATATGGTTTCATTCACTTGCGCCTTACCACCCAACCTCGTAACATACATAAACACGCGCCAAGGATTATTATCTAATCCGCGCCAAACTTGTTCACTGGCCGTCCTCCGCTAATGTAAGTGCAAGTGATGGATCAAAACATCATCAATGAATTTTATAGCATTATTACTATAGACTAAGGATCTAATCCCCAAGAATAATGTGCTAAGGAAACTTGTTTGTTATATTTCTTTACAATTATACCGATTAAAAAGCGGTTTCAAGAGTAGATAAATTCTCTGTTTTGATCCATGATCTCCCCATAGCGTACTGTGTCGAATAAGTAATAAAGTGGATTTAAGTCCGTATATCGATCCCACGTAGATCTCAAGTAATCAATCAACTACCTACTCACTCAAGCTCCATACTATTTGGACGATGATTTGCAATTGATATATCCCTAGCAACCTCTAAAATAATGAAAGAATAAAGATATGTAAACTAAATCAAAATGAAATCATGCTGAAAATAAAAGAAATAAAAAAAAAAAAATAAAAGAATTGGACTGATCAGTTAGCTTTTAAAGAGAGCATTGAAAATACAACTATTGTGAAACATCAATTCCCGCAGACAACTCAGAACTTCTGCTTCTCATGAACCTCGTATTTAGAATTGGCCCAAGGAAGATAGTAATGTCATGTGGATCTCTCCACGACACATTTCATCATCTAATCTTCTCCTGCTTCTTTCGAAGACGTGAGGATTAGATAACCTACTTTAACTGAGATGCCTTGTCGGGTATTTTTCTTTTAATACTTCATACACGAAAAACATGAATCGGTGAAACCAGCTCCTAAGACATAGGCTAAGCCCGGGTTTACACTATACCGGTTTCTCATCCCTCAAAATCGAATCAGCCATTCTTTCCTTGATTAGATCCTTGCTAACACGGATCAACTTACTATTCGAATCGAGGAGAACTCTCTACTCATTTTAACCCGATAAGTCATTCAACTCATTCCTGCCTGGGCTTTGGTGAAGCACTTTATCGATTAAAATTCATAAAGCTCATTAGATCCTCTAATATTAGGTTCTCAAGATACCCTTGGAGAAGTTGTTTGATGTTCTCAGAATGCTTTCTCCGTGACACGAGGGCCTCCCGAAATCGTGAGCATGAAACAATCCGACATGTGATAGACACCTGTATTTGATCGATACAAAATAAACAAAACCAAAGAAACAAATTCCAAACCGTTCGGTCTCTGGAGAATTTATGCAGAAAGATAAATTTAACAATAGAGTAAATTCAACTGGGAGCCGGGTTTCTAAATTACTTCATTACACTAATGCGCTCCCCGATCAAAAGAACCGGCCAGAACTAAATCGACATCTGGCCTAAAATTTGTTCGACTTCAAACGAACCGTGCAAAGTAATTTGAAGAAAATAACATTCTCAGATCGGGCCAACTTCAAACGATCAACATCCAGATCCTAAAATTCAAATGAAATACAACAATCTACCTAATCTAATCTAATCTAAAATAACATCAAAAAACAAAAGAAAAAAGAAACAAAATTAAAATACATCGAGCCTTTAGGCTACCTGCATTTCTCGTTTCCGAAATGCCGCCAAGAGCCGCTTTCCTTCCTCGTAGCAAACGGCGATTTAGGGTTCGAAGGCCGGGCCTAACTTCGGCGCACTTCCTTGCGGGTTTCAAAATAATCGCCCATTTGTTTGTTCATGTTCGCTGATTCCATTTTGTGCAACCTCACTTGATGTCGCGACCTCTTTCATCGCCAGCGACTTTTATTTTTTCTCGCTTCGCCTCGCAGCGCAAAATTTTATCTCGACGCGATTTCGCCGCAATACGCCACTCATCCGGCGTCGCGAATGTAATGACGCCGCGACTTTCTTTCCTTTGTGTGAATTGATGTCGCGAACACTCCACCAATGATGTCGCGACTTCACCTTTCTGTATTGTGAGTTCTTTGAGGTCGCAGAATCTCAATCATACGTCAGCGATTTCACGTTATGCTTATGAGCTCCTTGTGATGTCGCGTTGCTTTTATTTTGTCGTGATTCTATCTTCATCATCTCGATCCGGCGTCGCTGATAAATAAATGATGTCCCGGTAATTCTATTCTTTATACCGATGTCGCTAATTACTAAAGCGACGCCGCTACCTTTCTTTACTATAAATCGATGTCGCTAACACCATGATAACTTCAGAATGATGTTGCGACCAATCGACCGGCGCGTCGCGCGACCTTCTTTAGAAATCGGCGTCGCGACATCAAGGACGCCGCTAATATGATTTTGTAACCGACGCGTCGCGACTAATCAAGGACGCCGCGACATCTTCGATTCGCGGTTTAACGTCTCTATCCGCTCTAACCGGCCGCGCGATCTCTATGTTCGGCCTCTTTTAAAAATCTTTGTCGCGAACTTCTATTCAAGCATACGACCTTAAGCGTTCATCGCGCGCTTTCAATTCGTCGCAACCTCGGCGGAAGTCACGACATCTTCGATTCTTCATTAATTCATGGTCGCTCGATGGAGTTTCGTCATGAATTCGGGTGTTATTCTTCACATCACAAGGTCGCGATAAGTCCTTTCCTTTCAAAATTAAGGTTATTTAATTTCTTTTTCTTAGTGCTCGCTTCGCGGGTTTTGTAGACAGCCTCGTCGCACCTTATAGTGGCACATCATTTATCTTCTTGGTGTCACGATATCGCACGATGTCGCGACATATGAACTTTTCATTTAATCGCTTTCTTAATCTCACTCAAGCTTCCTTATTCAAAGTCATCGACTTCGCTTTGTTCACTCCTTTCAGTTTCTTCTTCAAAGCCAAATTTGTTGATGTCGTGATTGGAATTACTGAATCGCACTTCGTCGAATTAAATTCCGCTTTTATTTCAATTTCACAAGTAGGCCGATTTCTATGATTTTCTCTCGTCGTATTTTCCTCGCAAATCGAATTTGAGTCAATTATCGCTTTTTTGCATAATTCACTCATTATTCTCATTATAAACTCGTAACAATGGTTTAAAATCTAATGAGTTTCGACTCATCAAATTCCCCAAACTTAAAAATTTTGCTTGTCCCTGCTACAAAGAAAGTTAAGAAATCATTTCATTCTCAAACAAATAAGCCTGTAAATTTTTAAGGACATTTTTCTCATTTATTCCACAGTTTTTCTCATTCCACCTTCGTTAGTAGTCAAGAGAGTCACTATTATTTCAAATTCAGCTGAGTTTAATGTAGTAAAGTATATGCTTCTTATTAAAAAAAATTTCTTTGATAAACAATATTAAACAGCTATTGAATGTCTTAGTTCTCAGGTGTGTGTGTGTCATCAACTTTTCTAACTTCATGTTGAATTTAGTTAATCTTCTCGAGTTTTCTAGACCGTTTATCAAAGTCCCATATGCTTGTTTTCATTGATCTCCACTAATGTAGGTGAATTCCAACCTTTCCAAAATCAATGAGGTCTTTCTATAGGCTTGTAATACTGGGCTTAGGTAATAGTAGGTACGGAAAATTTTAGGTTGTTAATTGCCCATTTCCATCTTGTCTTTACATTGTTTCTCCAACTTTCTTCCTTTTCTTTGTCTTTCTCACCTCCTCCTCAATCTTAGTCCGATTCCTCTTGAATTCTTTTATGGAATTTCAACTTCATATGTACTTTATTATTCCACACATTCCTTTTGTTCTTTAACTCTTTTGCTTTTATTTTTCTAAGATTTGGAATCGTGTGTACGTTTTGTCTTCTTTAGGCTTTCTATTACTCTTAGAGAACTTTGGGCTAGCAACTCCCATGCCCGCTGGCATTAGGTGCTAGGTGTTAAAACACCCTACGAGCTTAATTGTTCAAGGGAAATAGCCACAAGACAAAACTTGAGCCCTTATTTCACTAGCTTCTCGCTTTACTTCTTCAACCCCTTTCTGTCAAAATTTGGGAATATTATTCCCCAAACTTGCTTCTTCCTTTTATACTAAACTTTTCTGAACTAGAAACCGGATAATTTGGGTTCTTTTACTCCGTGTGTTTACTGCAAGGAAGGAAATTTCAGTTTTCACTTCGCCTTATTGAAGAAATAAGGCTTATTTGGCTCAAATCAGAACTAGAGAATATGCTTAAGCATATTTTCGAGGGTAGGCTTAAAGGTCTGCCGCCAAGGATGGCCTCTATCATTTCCCCTCGTTGGTTGTTTTTTACTCTAGGATTTCGCCTCAATCAATAATCAAACAAGTTCTTGTGACCTGTGGACTCTAACCCGAATTTCGTAAGATATTCCTAATTCCCGCCAAAAGCCATAAGTTTTGTCAATTAAATGTGTATTATTTCTTCAAGACTTGTACTTATTCACTGCCTACTACATTATTTTGAACGTTTTGTTCCCATTAGCAATAATCAATTTTCCAATTTTTGCAACTAAACTGAATTTAAATGTACGCAAATAATTCTAATTCTAGCCTCCTTTATTCATGCCTTGATTATGCAATTATTTGTGTTCAGTTATCTCCTAATAAACTACTTCAACTAGCTCAGATTATGATATTTCAACGCATTTTCATTCTTGAACTAAATCCTAATGTTATTCTCCTAACAAGTCAAGCAACAAAAATACAATACAACTAACTGCAAGCAAGCAAACATTTCCTTTTTCACAAATTTTCTTGTTTTATTCATGATATGCAAATGATGAGAACAAACAAGAAGGGAAGAGGGGAAATAAGGATAACCAATGGGAGGACTATCTTTTCTTTTCAGTATGAGCAAAAAATGTTCGAGGATCCGTGTCAAGAGTAGCCAAACTAGAGAGAATTCCGAATTCTATCATTCTCTTCTTCTTCTCACATTCTCCCTTCTATTTGTTCTCTTCAAGGATTAATTCATTTGTGAGATCAATGTTCTTGTTCTGGGATCATCCCTTGTGCCCAAAGGTGGTGTTCAAGTAGCGTTCCATTTCGGGCCATGACTTCTAAAATTTGGAAGATTGTTATCGATCAAATCCAAATTTTCAAGCCGCACCTTTCTTTTCAAGGCATCCTTGCTGCCCATTTCTGACATCTCTCGTCCTTCATCCTTTTCTCGGGGAATCTCGAACATTGACATGTATAGGAACTTGAATCCTTGATCTGCTCCTTAGTCTTGGCTTTGATCTGAATCCTTTCCTTTATGAGTTTTAAGAGTCGAGAGTCACGATCATACTCCGATTGTCAGAGAATGATTCATGGCTTAGCTGAACTTCTTCAAGAAATCTTGATCTCTTCCTCCATTTCTTCTTAATTTTCTTCTTGTCGCCCAAAGATCTTTTCATCCGGCCTCCTTATGCTCATCTCTTCTCTCCTCCCATTGTTGATCCCTCTCTTCATCTCGCCTTCATATGCTTCTTCTCTTCGGCCACTTCTTCTTCCCATTGATCCCTTCTCTACAATTCTTTTTCATAAACCTCTTCTCAACCTTGTCGGAGGTTCCATTGCTCTTCCTTTCTTCCATCTCTCTTCCGAATAGAATCGAAAGCATTTCTACTATCTCGACATTCTCTTCCGGGCTCCCTAGAACTTTCACCGGGTTCACTGAAATTACATTCATATAGGGAGAGGCGACGGTCAGGAGTTGAGAAATCTATTGGGCTTCTATCTTCTTGTTCTCTATCTTCTAGAAACATAAAAGTATTCCCTTCTTGATGTGCTTCTAGATTTTATTCTTCTTGCTCTGCCACCAGAAGGGTGTCTTCTTCCTGCATTGCATTTTCATTTTCATCCCTTGAATCTGTTTCTACTATGACCCCCTTTTTCTTTTGATTTCTTGGCCTTAGCACTCGAAGTCGAGTGGTGGTGAAATTTTAAGGGCATTCTTCTTCTTCTTCCCACATTCCTTTTGACCTTCAAGCATAACCTTGTGATGGTCATTTGGAAGAGGGATCAAACCCCTTTTATTACCTTCACTTGGTACCTCATTATAAATTTTCAATATTGTCGACATCGATCTTATACCCCTTCGATTATGGCATAGAAGTTGCTTCTTGTTCTCTTCTTTGTGCAAACGTGCTGGTAGGGACCATAACGAGAGGCTAGAAGTAAACCACACCTTTGCCTCTTCTGTCAAATCTCCCCTGCTCAGGGTCTTTTGCTCTCCTTTTCCTTTCTTCCACTGCCCTTTACCGTCTGTTAATTTTCTCGCAATCTTCTCACGGTTAGGGTTGTTCATCAACTTCTTGAATTTTGATCCATTCTTTTGCCCTTCCATTCCATATATTTCATTAATAGTCTTAGCTCCATAAGGCACCCAAACTCCTCTGACATAAACAGAGCTCTCCTTTCTCCCGACCAGATTGGAGTAAAATTCTCGGACAACTGCTGCATATCTAGCCTTATGATGTTTGCAGAATTCTCCCCAACCTCTTTGCTCTATTAATTCCTTGAAAGGTGAGATCAGTTGGCTGAAGCCTCTTTCTCCTACAAATCCCTTTCCAGCATAGTGCTTTTTCAGGACGGAGAAAGCTTCTTCACAGGCAATTCGTCTTCCTCTTAACTCTTGATCTTCATTCTTTTCCTTTTTCTCATTGCTTTATGGCCCCGGTTGAACTTTTGGTTGTTCCGACGGCCTGTTCTCCCTTTCAGATTCCAGATGAACTTCCCCTTCGGTTTGGGCATACTCCTCCATGATTTCGCTCAGGTTTGGGATGAGGGTTGAAGGTTCGGCCATTAAATCGGAGTTTTAGGAAGAAATTCGGATTTAGGTTTGCAAGAATAGAAGCCCAGGAGAATATGAGAAGATGAAAGGTTGCAATTGCCGAGAGAGATGGTAGTGGAGGGAGTTTCTCAACAGTTGCAATTCAATTATTATGTTGAGCCCTTTATTACTTCATTTATTTGTGTTTGTCGCGACTTTAATTTCAGGCTGCGATTGTGTGCTGTCATTAAATTTAGGGCAAAATTAAAAAGCGCGGTAGCACGTGTTTCTACGATGTTGCGACTTATCATTGTTTGTCGCGACATAAGTAAACTGTGGGAGGACAAGTTATCATCAGGCTGCGACATCAGGTATTTTAGGAAATGATTGAGTTGTCGCGACCCTCACCACTCTTTTGAAGGAATGGTTCTTGTCACTACCTCGAAGTTCTGTCGCGACCTCAATTTATGTCGCGACATAACTTTTGGTTGCGACCTGTACCCTTGTTCTTCCTTACGTATCTTGACTAAATTCACGACCTCGACCACATCGCGACATAAAATTTGGTCGCGACTTAGTCTGCACATACCTTAAATTTGATGATCAGACAGCTTTTCACTCCTTATTGATTTGCTCATTCTTAGCATCCATTTAATCATTCCCACACAGCAATTCAAAAATGTAATTTCTATTGATTTCCACGGAATTTATGTAAGGGAGAAGGTACTCCTTTTCGAGTTGCTCTGTCTGTGAAGTCTTGGAGTAGTCACGGAGTTTGTTCCTTCTACTTTGAGCCATTTGATTCTTCATGCATATTGTAACAAGTCTAAAAGGATTAAATGAATCTAATACTAACCTAGCAATTTCTAACCAATCATAGTGGAACTAAAAAATTTCAAAGAGCATAATAAAAAAATCGAGTCTATATAAGAAACTAAAAAAATCAATATAGGTTGCCTCCATGAGAATTTCCCTTTCTGTTTTGAGTCTTTAGATTTGGACTAAATTTGTTTTGAGTCTTCTCTCTCTCAATTCAACGGTGAGTTCTTTCCTTTTCTTTACCCGCTGAGATAATGTTTGAGTCTTTGCCCATTAACTGAATTCTTCCCCGGCCTCCAGGTCACAGGTGTTCTTGCTCCAAAGATAGTACTGACACCACTGTATATGGTCCACTCCATTTTGATTTCAGCTTCCCTGGAAATAATCTTAATCTGGGTTAAACGGCCAAGACCCCAATCTCCTGCTCTGAACTCTTTCCTCTCGAATCCTTTGATCATACCATTTCTTTGTTTTGTCCTTGTATATTCTAGCATTGTCATGAGCCGTTCCGGTTCTTCCAGTTCCATTCAGTTGGAGAAGTCTCTCTTCCTTTGCAATTTTGAAATCGAAGTTCAGGCGTTTGATAGCCCACATGGCTTTGTATTCCGAGTTGAGAGGAGGTGACATGGTTTTCAAAGACAAGTCGTATGGGGACATTCAGTGGGAGTTTTAAGCGATCTGTATACCCATAATGCATCATCAAGCTTCAAAGACCAATCTTTCCTGCTAGCACTCATAGTCTTTTCCAGAATTTTCTTTATTTCTCTGTTGGAAATCTCAGCTAGCCCATTTGTTTGAGGATGATAAGCCAAGCTCATAATGTGTTTGATACCATATATGCTCATGAGTTTGTCAAACACCTTATTTGCAAAATGGCTTCCTCCATCACCTAATTATAGTTACGGTGTCCCAAATGCTAAGAATATTTCTTTGTAAAAAGCCCACAAATGTATTGGCATCATTCTTAGAGACAAACTCACATACACCCACGTTTTGATACATAATCCACATTTGGGAGTATGTATATATTTCCAAATGAAGCGGAAAGGCCCATAAAATATATTCCTCATACATCAAACAATTGCACCACCGGGATACCGCCCAGGGCATCTCATGCCTTTAGTATTTCCCATTCTGGCATTGATCAAATAACTACCCATTCAAAGCAGTCCTTAAAAAATTGTAGGCCGGTAAATCCTGTGGACAATTTTTGTCAATTTGTTTATCCAAGAAATTAATCCTCCATAAGGTGATGCATGACATTACATTAAAATTTTGCTTTGCTCACTTTACGGTACACATCTCCTTATAATCATCAGCTCCTCTTTTAAGCAAATATGGATCACTCCCGGATGTAGTACTGTTTATCGATCCTTAACTTTTCTAGCGGTAGCTAAATTACAGGTAGTATAATTCACAAGCTAAAGAAATTCACAATATCGACATACGGGAGTGATTGGAGTAATTTGAAATAACATTCATCTGGAAAATTTTATGCTATTTCTCTTCCTTTTTCTTATGCAATTAGGTTTCTCTACTCTTGACAAGTGATCGCTATCCTGTATCCACTTTGCCCTTCTTGTCTTTAATTTCTAAATCAAATTCACAACTAATAATACCCACACGATCAATCTTGGCTTTGCTTCCTTCTTTGCCATTAAATATTTAATTGCTGCATGATCGGTGTGTATGACAACATGGGACCCCCGAAATATATGGCCCTGAATTTTCACATGCAAACACTATTACCTGACATCTCCTTTTCAGTGGTAGAGTAATTTTCTTGTGCTTCATTAAAGGTTTTTCTAGCATAGTAGATGGCCTTGAACACTCTTTCATCTTTCTGTCCCAATACATCTCCCATTGCAAAATCACTGGCATCACACATAATCTCAAATTCTCTGTTCCAATCTGGTTTTGCCATTATGGAGCTTCCATTAGTCTGGTTGATTTCTTTAAATGCTTTACGGCGAGATTCATCAAAATAAAACTTACTATCTTTCTCCGGCAATGCGCATAGTAGTGCAGCAATTTTAAGAAATCTAAATTAAATCTTCTGTAAATCCGGCTATGTCTAAACTTCTAATTCCCTTGACTGTAGTGGGTGGCATTAGGTCTCTTATAATTGAAACCTTTGCTTGGTCTACTTCAAGCCCTGTTGCAGAAACCATGTGCCCCAAGACAATCCCTTTTGTAACCATAAAATGGCATTTTCCCAATTCAGAGCTAGATTTTTGTCTTTGCACCTTTGAAGTACTGTCCCCAGGTTATGTAGGCATTGTTTAAAAATGGATCCATACACTGTAAAATCATCCATGAAGATCTCCATAACTTCTTCTGCTAGATCAGAAAATATAGACATCATGCATCTTTGATGCAAGGAGCATTTACAGTCAAATGGCATTCTTCTAAGCAAAAGTACCAAATGGGCATGTAAAAGTGGTTTCTCGATCTTAGTGCAATAGCTATTTGTTTATTTCGAGGTATCCATCAAGAAAACAAAAATGAGGTGTCTGCAACCTATCAACATTTGATCGATGAAAGGTGGGGAAAATGATCATTTACAGTTCTGCGGTATTCAATTTTACGTAGTGATACAAACCCTCCCGAAAATCTGTCACGCGATTCTTGTAGGAATAAGTTCATTCTTTTCATTTACGATTCACCAGTGAATCCACCTTTCTTGGGAACCACATGTCTTGGGCTTACCCGAAGCTATCGATATAGCATATATAAAACACGCATTTAACCATTTTAGAACTTTTTAGAACGCTTCTTTCATGGCCCGAGTTTGACCTCCTTTGATGCTCAACGAAAGAGTTTGCATTATCTTTGACAATATTTTGTGCATCTGAGTAGAGGGATTGATACCCTTCGGATCTTCAATTGACCAAGCGATAAACTAGTATTTTCTCAAAATTACCAGCAACTACGTTCTTGACTTAGATTAATCTGTTGATATGATAAGCCAGTTTTTCTCTTTCTAGCTCTAAAACTCATATTTCAAATGGCTGGGCAACTCCTTCAATGTTAACCATACGCACTAGTTTACGCCCATGAGTTTCTTTGTGTGCATTGCTCACTTCATCTTGGCCCATTTTCATTTATACTGAGGCATTTCATTAATCAAATCAAATTTGAAGGAAGAACTTCACAATCAAAGCTCTCAAGATGCGAAAATTCATCTCAATTTCATTGATAGAGTTTTGAATGATCGTCGAATTCACTTTCTCGTGAGAAGGCTATTGCTTCTTCGACCATACAAATTTGTCTTCCTCTACATTGGATGTTCCGGACTCTTATTAATATTAAATGCCTTGCTGCATTTCCCAACTCACGATGTCGGGTTCCACCTTTCTATAATCAAATCAAAGGCGCTCTGATTTGCTAAGAAAGGTCTTCCCAACAACAGAGGAACTTGAGGATCTTCCTCCATCTACATGATAACAAAATCTACTGGGAAAATGAATTTCCCAACCTTGACGAGTACATTTTCCAAAATGCCCTCTGGTTGTGCCATTGATCTATCAGCCATGCAGCCAAAGTAATTCTTTGGTGGTGTTGGATTTCCCTCAAACTGGGAATCTCTTGCCTGACTGATAGAGGCATCAAATTAATAGTTGCTCTAGAGTCACATAAAGCTTTCTTGAACTCCACATTTCCCTATCGACGAAATGATGGCGCCGGGGGTCTTTCATCTTTCTTTGGGAGCTTCTATTGGATAATAGCCTTTGCATGAAGCTGATCCAAGTTAACTATACCCTCCTCGGCTATCTTTCTTTTCTTGTTGAACCTCCCTTGAAATTTTTGCATAAGAGAGGCATTTGGCGATCACCTCTGCAAATGGGATATTTATTTCTATTTTCTTGATAAGATCGAGAATTTAGAAAGCTGGTATTCTCTTTTGACTTAAAGTCTACGTAGAATAACTGCTGAGCATAGGCTGGTACTCCTTCTTTCTTTTTCTGGTAATTTCTTCCTTTCATGTCTCTTGATCGAAATTTGTTCTTCTCTTCTTTTCTTTTTCGGTCTCTTCTTTCTGCGCCTCCGATCTCTTTGTTTCTATACGTCTTTACATTATTTGCTCAATTCCTTCCCACTTCTCAATTGAATTGCCATGCAGTCTTTAGGGTTTTTCTGGGTGTCACTAGGGAAGGTTCCCTTGTTTTGATTTGGCATATTCAGGGCCAATTGCCCTACTTGTGTCTCTAGAACTAGCATTCTTCTGAAACATCTGGGTATCAGACTTGAAAGTTTCCAAGTCAGATAATTTATGCTCATGGAATTGTAATAGCCTTTTGTTATCGCCCATGAACTGCAGCATTTGTTCCTCAAATGGATTTGGTTCTCCCTCGACCACGATATTCATTTACGCATCACCTCGCTAGCTGTTCTTCAGCTGGAACCTTGGTGAGCTGTGATATCCTTGTTGAGGATGTTGTCCACACTTGTGGGCCATGTAATGCCCCTCCACCATGAGAAATTCTCATGGTTCCTCAGTCTTTGGATTGTAGTGTATGGAGCAGGTTAAGTTGGCAGTATTAACTTCTTTGCTCGTTCACGTAATTAACCTCCTCCTTTCCATAGAATCTTCTTACGTTGGCACATCAACACTTCTTCTCATCAATTCTCTTTCCACTGCTCCTATTTCATGAGCAGTGTGCATCTTCCTCTATTGTTTGTCCATCCTATGCATTATAGCATCCAACTTAGCCTCCATGGCTGTCATCTTGCTTAGCTCTATGACCCCTTTTCCTCTGCTACTCCCTCTTGAAAACTCAGATGGAGCTTTCATATTGCATTTGCCAGGTCCTTTATCAGATCTCTTGCCTCTTCAGCACTTTTTCGCTTGAATGCTCCACAACATGAAGCATCGATGATACCCTTGGATGTATCATTCAAAGCGTGATACACTATATCCATCTGGGTCTTCAAGTCTATTCCATGCATTGGGCACCTCTTCAGCAATCTTTTGAATCTTTCCCAAGCAACATATAGGCTCTCATCTTCCCCTTGTTGAAATACAATTATCTCTTCGTCTCTCTTTGGCGAGAAGTGAGAGATGGAAAGAATCTGCCTAAGTAAATACACCAACTCTTCCCAAGTATCGGCCAAGGAACCATATGGTAATGATTCATGCCATGTGGGCGCTATGTCTCTCAAATAAAATGGGAAGATATGTAGTTTATCACCTCCCGGTCTCTACCCAGTTTAGCTTCACTTTGTATTAGCCATCCACAATCTTCCCGGGTGCTCATTTGGGTCTTCGGTGGGATGACCAGTAAACTGATGTTGCTAAACCATTGTAATTAAAGCTGGCTTTAGTTCAAGAATTGTTTGCATCTTGTAAAAATTTAAATACGTTGCGAATACTCTTCTTGAATAATAGGCCTCGAAATCTCCATTGTGTCGATGTCGGGGGGTCTTAAAATTTCAGCGTCTGTTTCTCGGTTTGTCATGTCTCTCTTACGCCATTCTTTAGCGTTTTTCTCTTTTTGTCTTTATTAAGCTCTGACGTTCTCTCCAGTCGGTGTCTGGCGGAATCGGGGTCGGATCCTTGTTTCCTATCATTAAGGTTTTCTGAAATAAAAGCATACTCATATTAATATGATTAGTCAAACCTAACAAATATTTTCAACATGGCTTGTTAAATATTAGTGACTAATGTAGTCACTTCTTGAAAAGCTATTTTTGTTCTTTTTAAAAATGTCCAAGTAAATATTTCCAGCCTTTAGTGAATATTGATCCAATTAATTCTTTACGATCCCCGACAACCGGCGTAAGAAACTTGTTCACTTGACCTCGGAACATACACAAAATTTGTAGTACGTCATTACCAAGGATTATTATCTAATCCCCGACAACGGCGCCAAAAAACTTGTTCTGATTAGATCCTCCGCTAATGTAAGTGCGGTGTTAGTCAAAACATCAATACGAATTTATAGCATTATTACCATAGGACTATGATCTAATCCCCAACAATAATGCCATGAAACATTTGTTATATTTCTTTACAATTATCTTGAGATTAAAAACGGTTTCCTTAAAGAGTAGATAAATTTCATGGTTTTGATCCATGATTACGCAGAGTGTACGGTCGAACAAGTAATAAAGTGGATTTAAGTCCAGATATCGATCCCACAGAGATCTCAAGAATTCTCAATCAACTACCCTGACTACTTAAGCTCCATACTATTTGGACGATGATTTGCAATTGATATATCCCTAGCAACCTCTAAAATAATGAAAGAATAAAGATATGTAAACTAAATCAAAATGAAATCATGCTGAAAATAAAAGAAAAAAAAAATTAAAGAATTGGACTGATCAGTGATTCGTGCCACAGTAGGGTGAGCGGAATCAACAAAATTTATATCCTATATTCCTCTTCTTGGTAGTCGAGCTACTGCGGAGTATAGCCAGTCCCCAGGGTCGAACACGGGGATGGGTTTCATCCTAGGAATGATTTCTAAATCAATGTGAAAATGGTGAGGCACATTTGGATTTTGGATTTGTTTCAAAAGCAGTGTGATGGATTTGAAAATTGATTACTTTGTAAAAACTAAAAGTGAAGTGTGAAAAGGTAGCTTTTTGAAGATTTAGGTTACTAACTTGATAACATAAGGCAGACAAAGTGTCCTCGGGTTTTATCTCGCATTATGACAAGCAACCTATAGTCAAGCCATACTTGGGATCTTTTGTTTAACTAGCAAACCTAACCGAGAATCCCTCCTATTTGAGGTCAACACAAGTAACATGCATCTCTGACCCCTTTTAGTTTGAAACACAACATTCAACATCCATTTCGGTGGCTCGTAAAGGCCATTTAAAGAACCTGACCCGCATCTAGCAATAAGTATCACCTTGTATCCTAAAAAAACATGGTAAGTATTGGCCAAATTAATGACATTAAATGATATTCAACCCTAGTTTGAGAAGATGGGAGCCATAAATACAGTACCTATAGCCTTTAAAACATGAGGACAACCTGTAACTGCCCCAAAACCAAGCTAGCTACCTTCCTCTTCAAAGCTAAGAGGCTTAGCCAAGCATCTCTTGAGTTGTCATCCTCAAGAGGGTTGTTTGAGCCAGCCTAGAAATGAAGAAAGAAGGGAGAAGAGAAAAACCAAACCCTAACTAAAGGCTGAAAGATATTTACATAAAATGAAAATTGTGTAAAGGTGCTTTTTTTTTTACAAATTGGGGGGGGGGCTTATATAGGCCACCCAATGTGGCCCATGAATACAAGAAAACCTAATATATTGGCTAATACAAGGGACAAGGGGTAATACACCAAGAAGAAATGAAGTCGGTTGGCATTAATTACAAAATTAACAAGAGCGGAGATTTCCCTTATCACGGACTTGATTTAGCTAGGTAGCGAAAATTTACATTAGGTAGCGAAAATTTCGCTGAATAACAGCGAAAAACTAAATAGGTGCGAATTTACGTTTCGCTATGTAAGCGAAATTGCCTGAATACTTGAAAATCGAGAGAATTTCGCTATGCTGCTTGGCAATTTAAAGCTGGCGCGAATTTCGGCTAACAACGAAGGTATTTTGAAGATAATAGTGTGTAATTTCGGCTAGGAGCAGGTGAATAGCCGAAATTTGAGCCTAGCGAAATTTCTGTTTAGAAAACAGTTACTGAATTTGCGCTATGATTGAAATTTTGATCGACGAAATTTTTCGCAATCTTAGCGAGGAAATTTCTGGAGTGTACCCTTTCTTCAACTATTGCACCTTGCATCCTCTATTTGTCAATTTTCTTCACTTTTGCCTTCATTCCTTCATTGAATTTTGGTATGTTTGATGGCTGATAAATGGGTTTAATCTTCATAGTTCAGCACATATCTCCATATTGAACTCGCAAGGTATGCAAAAACCTGCAAAACAACCAAAAATAACCTCTAAATGGCATAAGTGATACCAAGAAGACTTGAACACTTCAATTGGCATTATCGACATGATTAGTGCGCAAAAAGCACTCAAAACCTATCTAATATAGGGCTCAAAATAGCACTTTTTGGGTACTAATCACACCCCCCAACCAAAACGTTGCTAGTCCCTTAGCAATGCAAAAATAAAAAGGGAACCATGCGGTGATTTTCAAAAAAGTTTATTATTGAAAAGGTGTATATACGAATAAACATTACCTTTAAAATGAAAATTGACACACCAAGTTTGGCTTAGGCATGAAAGAGCCAAAACCATACAAGAACAATTTTAGGTCAATATTATGGTTCCAATGATTTCACAACTTGAATTTCCACAAAGTCTAATGGTTCTTTATGTAACTTGATTGAGCGATAAATTGCAAATTGTCCCACTCCCCCGACACCCTTGGCATGGCCTTAAGTTGTTGAACAATCTAGATAGGAAAGTTACACTTCTTCTTTCTTAAAATCAACTACATTGTAGGTGCAATGCTCAAAACCCGATTTCACCAAAGTCCGTGTAACGGGGGTCCGCCGATGACTACCAACCAATTAAGGTTTAGGGCATGAGCCAAAAGGATCAGCGACCACAAACTCTGAAGACTTCACCCCCCGGGACTCGAATGACTTGAAAATCAAGCACCTACAAATCGGTTAAACTCTACCTATCTACCCATGTAACGAACACTAAGTCGATGACTCCCGACCAATTAAGGCTTAGGGCGTCGGAGAAGCTCAAAGGCTTGCGCCATATACCCCTCGCCGGAGACCCGTTCTTTCCGGGTTTCAAGGCAAAGTGCCACGACTTTATTTTTCTTTTTCTTCTTTTCTTTTTCTTTTTTCTTTTTGTTTTTTCTTTTCTTTTCCTTTTTGGAAGACTACATTGGTCTTCAAATGTGGGTAACATAAACCTATCCTAGGTTGCCAACATGCCTAAGGCCGGCTATGCAAAGTGAAAGGAGGCATACAATTTCACAGCCTATTGAAACAATCTGGTGTGCAGTGTGTGAATTAGCTTAAGGGAGAAATGTTCAAGTTGAGCATGCTGGAACTTCAACTGACCAAAAATTATTTCAAACATGGAATTTGTTCTAGCATTAAGGTAACATGCAAGGTTTCATTTTTCAATTAAAGGCAATTCAATTGTCCAATTAAAGCAATTCAATTGTTCAATTGAAGACAAAAAAAAATAAACAAAGGGGGCACAAAAAGTGTTACGCAAAAGTATAATGCTGTATATATACTGTATAGCTTTTGATATAGCCAAAATGGCTAGTACATGCATATCAAAGCTAACATAAAAAAATATCACTGCCTACTATGGCTAATACATAAATCCTAATCAAAATTGGTAAATGGAGTTGATAATCTTTGAAAGCTATACAAAATCATAAAAGAAGCTAACCACCTCAGCTGGCATTGGTGGTGGTGGTCTGTGCTTCTTCTTTATTTGGCATTGACACATCTAAAGAGGCTGCTGCGGCAGTGGACTCATCCCTCTGAACAAGAGCACGTGGAATACCTAGATGAGTCATAATCTGCTGGAGCATGGAGCGACGGTCCTCTAGAGTGGCCTCTGCTCTGGTCAATCTCTGATCCTGTGCTGCCTGGGTAGCTGCTAATGAACATATCGCATCCATCACACCTGCTATCTCTCTCGAGCTGGCATGAACGTACTCAGGTGAATGGTGTGATGTATATGATGGGCCTGGAGTATCAGCTGCGGCTGCGGATGTAGAATGTGGAGGGGGAGATGGAGGAGAACGATCTGGCAGTGGACTCCTTTGTACCTCGGGCTCAGGGGCATGAATATCATCTCTGTGGGAGTCCTCGGCCACCTGATCCGGTACCTCCTCCTGGTCCCGCTGCTGATGGAGAAAAGATATGGGCATGGTCTCCCTTTCGCTCCATCGGCCAGAACCGAGAAGGGCATCGAATCCTCCTCTCTATCGGGGCT
Organism: Tetrastigma voinierianum; assembly: GCA_016808115.1. Lineage (NCBI taxonomy): Eukaryota > Viridiplantae > Streptophyta > Magnoliopsida > Vitales > Vitaceae > Tetrastigma > Tetrastigma voinierianum. The sequence continues at coordinate 317,453 of JAEQBH010000665.1, read as the reverse complement.
CCTTCGGAGAAAACCTAAATGCTTTCGAGGGACGGCACAAGTAGTCTCGGCATCACGGAAGACTCTCGGCTTAAACCCGGTACTTCGATGGACCTTATCCCTCGAAATGCTGTAATAGAAGTCATCACCCGGCTGAAGGGACTAAACCGGTATCCCCTCACGAGATGGTAAGGCTTCCTCGAGGATGACCCCACTCCGTATGCAGTAGTCTTTGCCGAGCGGGAAAAATATTGGTCCTAATAGGTGATCAATCAGCAGCATCGGCGGGGCTTTGCCTCCCCGAAGAAACAACGGCATTTTATGTCTCGGGCGATATCTGGTCATCTCATTGTTGAGGTGGGTGGGCCCAAGCTTCGATAACCCTCCCGAATTAGCCGGCTGGTATATCACCGGAGCTAGCTGCTAATAAAATGCTCTCTGCCCCCGCTCACGAGTACTCGGGCGTCGTCTATAGAGGCGAAGCTTAAGTGGACTAGTTGCTCCCGGGATTGTCATCGAATGGTAGAAGCTGGGACCACGGGGGTAATATATTGCACCGGGGTGCGAAGAGCAGCCGAAGTATGCTCTATCAACCTCATCGAATCCCGGAACCTGGGATCAGCCATCAATGCAGGGACGTCATAGTAAGACTCCTGATGGAAGTCCCTCGAGTGTAATGCGACATTCCCCGGAATGGGGTGCCCGACGTACACAGGCCTCTTAATCCACGGGCGGCGACAAGCGAGGTGAAGAGGTGCGCCTCTGTGTGACGTGGCTGGAGCGGTTGAGGTACGAGATGAGGATGACTCGCCCGGCCACGATGTGCGGGCCAGCTTGGAGGAATGGCGTGGCCTCCTAGCTCTCTGTTGTGAAATGCGGTGGGGCCCGGGGTCCCATCCGTGCAGTATCGTCTAAATCCACTGGGGCTCCTCGAGCGCCTCGGGGAGTGGAAATTTGGCTCTGAGGGGCCGGGGCCGGGGCCCGGGGCGGGGCTGCCCCTCTCGCTGCGGGTGCTAAATCCTGACCGGGGTCTGAAGGCGGGACCCTCTAGTACGCACCATAACTATAAATTCAAATAGGCTTTCTGCTTCGGAATGGGGCTCTCTTGTGAAAATAATACCCGGTGTCTTGCAAGCTAATCCCCGGGACTCAGCGACGGCGTGTCCCTGCTAGCGATGAGACCGCGAGAGGAACTGGGAGCTCGGTATCGGACGAACTGCTGGAGCAGGGCAAGGCTAGCTGAGCCAAGGGACCTCACGCGGCTAATAACAGTATAGCAGCAGCTCAGTGTATAGGTGGCTGAGGCTCGACAGCTGTGCAGGCTAAAGGTGCGGGCGGCAGTGACCAACGGCGGTAGTGACGGCTCGGTCGTGGTGCGTGCGAGGCCCCGGGTGCGGCTGAGTCGTGCCGGCGGTGGTGCTTGAGGCAGAGCACCGGATGCGGGGCTCGGCTACGTTTAGACGATGGTGCGACGAGGGGCTCGGCGGGGATGGCAGGAAGAGGCTCAGGGAGGGAAGGAAGTAGTGTAAATGAAAAGCCAAACCCCTCCCTGCTGTATAGCCTAATCGGGGTAGCCGAGTCACTTCCTATAATTTCGCTAGTATATGGTGAAACTATCTGCATCACCACACTTCAAAATTTTGAGCTCAAATATTAATAACCTAAGAAATAAAAATTATAATAATAAGAATTAATATATAATACTATAAATTTTTTTTTAAATATAAGATAATCTAATATATAAACAAAGTTACTAAATATGGAAAACTGCTAAGTTAAGAAACTTTCTAAAAATAGATGAAATTATTGAAATTGACTAAATTAAAACAAAAAGCAAAAATTTTTGAACTGCAATTCGGTTTTTGAGAACACCGAACCAATTCAATTTCAAAAATTTACTCAAGGAGGGTCAAGGAGAATGATCTCCTCAAACCCGGCAGTGGCCTGGGCTGGCTCCATGGTGTTGGCTTCCCATTGGTGACTTGGTCCTCAACCGATGGATTACGGGTCGATCAATTGCCTTACGGTGGGTGTTGATGCTTAATGCAAACCTCTTCTTCACTACGTGACTATTCTTTGCAATTCACGGACATAGCTTTCACATGCGACCATTTGAACCAACTTCACTCCAGTCATTTGATTTTCATTTTCACAGCAAGCGGTGTTGTTGTTCAAATGGAATATGTTTAGCTCTAGATCGTAGTACCAAAGGTAAGTTGCATGACTCATTGTGATTATGATTGCATTGGCGGTGGCAAGAAATGGTCTCCTAGGATAATTAGCACATGGTTTGAGTTTCATTTCTCTATTGGCTCTGTATTAGAGCACTACAAAATCTGCGGGTAGTAGATTTGTCATTTGCACTAAGACATCCTCGACTATCCCCTTAGGAATTTTCAGCGATCTATCGAGCGTGAAGTGTGATGTTGGTAGGTTTTAAGTTCACCAAAACCAAAGCGCAATACACAGAATACGTGGTGAGTTCCTGCTTGGCTCCTAAATCAAGCAATGACTTGTCTACTTTACAATTCCACCAGTAATATTCTTGAAATTGTGGGAGATCCTGGATCCTTGTATTTAACTGGGTTTTTGCTTTGGATTATGGCACTGACTTGTTCGAGTTAAGAAGGAGCCTTCTTCGATGCCTAATCCCTTCTTGATTGTCTGAATCTTTCAAAATTTTTGCATAAGCGGGGGACTTGTTTGATGATATTCCAAGGGAACATATTGGCCTTTACACTTGGGACTTGGGCCACTCTTGAGATGCCTTCTTCTTACCTCTAAGTGCTTGTGATGGAGGTGGTATGCTGTATTTCATTGAGTCCTCCTTCGAGGAGAATATGCTCGAGGCTGATGCCTCGCTTCTTGGATTCTTGAGCAGAGCTTTGGTATGGGGTGATCAACCTCTTTCCCACTCTCGGGTGATTATGGCCTTAACTTCATCCATTCTGGTGTTGGATGATCTGCAGTCATGGATTCCCTTTGGGTTTGGCATTGTTTGGGAAGGAAACCTTCCTCTTTCCTGTACCTCCAACAACTTGTTGATCTTGGTGATTGAGTACTGCAGGTTGTCTATTTTCTGGTTAAGATTGCTCTCAAGCCCATCTATTCTCTTGTTCGTGCCGTCTCCAACTGATGTCATCCTTTGCTAGTTGCACATTGATCCCTTTTTGCTCCTCAACAAAGTTGCCTACCACCTTACTCAAATTTAAAATGGCTTGTTCCACTGGAGAAGAGGATGGTGGTGGTTATGGTTGAGAAGTGGACCCAAACTGTGGTTTGGCACCTAGGGGTACATAGGCAGGGGGATTGGGTTTCCAGGAGAGGTTAGGGTGATTCCTCCAATTGGAATTGTAGGTATTACCATGGAGGTGTCAGGTTGTGGTGGCTTATATGTTGACCCTCTGATATTTGCATGCCGACATCAAATCCTTATTGATGGAGCACTGTGTCATCATTTCTCACGGATTACAGTGGAGGTTGGAAAACTAGTGAATGGGTTGGCTTTGTGGGATTTTGGGAGTCCTTTGCCCCTGCACTTCATGGAGCCGTTTTCCTTCAAGCTCCTCCACTTTCCTAGCCAGGGTTGAAATTCGAGCTTTCATTTCTATGTCCTCTGGCAGTGTATACATCCTACCTCTTGGGTTGACCGAGGGTCTCATTTTTTCCATTTCTCTAGGGTTCGGCTCATCCCAACCCTTAGAAGTTTCAGCCGCGTAGTTTAAAAAATCCATGGCTTCGTCAGGATGCTTACTTAAAAAGTCTCCTCCACACATGGTTTCCAAGAGCTGCCTCATGGCAGGAGACATACCACCATAGAAGTGGTTCACTAACATCAGTGTCAGAACCCATGGTGTGGGCATGCAGCCCGATGGTCTGTAAATCTCCGTCTTGGTAGAACCTCTCACCATCTTGGTACATAAAGGTGTAAATTTGTCTCTTCAAATTATTTATTAGGTCTTGTGAGCGAAGAACTTCTTCGAGTGCAGCACCTTCCGGCCCAATTTCTGTGGTTACGAAAGACCTCGGTGAGTTGAGCGAATCTTGGCCTTGTCCTTTAGGGTCAATGGAAATGCTTTATTTAATCCATATCAATCATACCTTCCTTAAGGTAGTGCAAACCTCCCTCTTAAAATCCCTTATATGTGTGTATGGATTTTCATTCTCTTCATGATGATATGAGGAGTAGAGGTACCAAGCAGGGCCTCTTGCCACATCTTCGTGGGAGGTATGATACAGGAAGGAGCACTAACTCTAGGAGGGTGTATGTGGTCCCTCATCGACCTATATGCAGTTGGATTCATTGGGGTACCTGGCTGACTCTGCTGTTCTTCAGGTAGCGGATCCATTTGGTCAATTGGCACACTGATATCACTGCCTTGTTCAATTGGTGCTCTGATTCTATGCAATCTACCTGATGTCTCTCTTTCCCAGTGGTGCATAAACACCTGTTACACAAACTGAGAAACAACAAAACCATACAAACAAACTTTGCAAAAAGGTTAGGGTTAGCTAAAATAAAATGTTTGTAGAAAAACAAAAAGCGGTCTGATTCATAAGCTGAAATTAAAAAGTTAAAGTGCTTCACTTGTGTGAGGATTACAAGTACACCTCAGCTTTTATCAAGCGTGGTTTGGCACCATCCCCGACAACGGCGCCATTTGATCGATGCCCGCCGATGGGGTGAAGCGGAATCAACAAAATTTATATCCTATATTCCTCCCTCTTTGCGTAGTCAACCCTCTTTACTTGATATAAGCGATCTAAGGGTCGAACACGGGGATGAGTTTTCATCCTAGGAATGATTTGCATCAGTGTGAAATGGTGAGGCTTTTTATTTGGATTTTTGGATTTGTTTCAAAAACAGTGTGAGTAGTTTGAAAATTGATTAACTGTAAAAACTAAAAGTGAAGTGTGAAAAGGTAACTTTGATGATTTAGGTTACTAACTTGATAACATAGGGGCAAATAATCCTCAGGTTTTATCTCGCATTACACTGACCAAGCAACCTATAGGTCGACCATAGCAGGATCTTTGTTTAACTTCAGCAAACCTAACCCCAAGTCCACTCCTATTTGAGTCAACCTAGTAACATGCATCCTCATTGCACATTTTGAAACCTAACATTCAACATCATTTCAGTGGCTCGTAAAGGCCATCTAAAGGACCACAGTACATCTAGCAATAAGTATACCTTTGTATCCTAAAGCATGGTAAGTATTGGCTTAGTGTGACATTAAATGATATTCGACCCTAGTTTGAGAAGATGGGGCCATAAAATACCGTGCTACCGCCAGCCTTTAAAACATGAGAGGACAACCTGTACCCCAAAACCAAGCTATGCCTTCACTCTTCAGTGAGAGGCAAGCCAAGCATCTCTTGAGTTGTCATCCTCAGAGGGGTGTTTGGTAGCTTTAGAAAATGAAGAAGGAGAGAGAAGAGAGAGAAAACCAAACCCTAAAAGCTGCGAGATATTTACATAAAATAGAAAATTGTGCCAAAAGATTGCTTTTTTTTTTTACAAATTGGGGGGGGGGGCTTATATATCTTACCCAATGTATGAAAATACAAGAAAACCTAATATATTGGCCCAATACAACAAAGGGACAGGAGGTAATACACCAAAATGAAGTAGGTTGGCATTAATTACACAAAATTATGAGGCGGGAGATTTCCACTATGCGGGCCCGATTTCGCTAGGTAGCCGAAAATTTAGCTAGGTAAGCGAAATTGCACGGTATTAATTGAAATCGAGAGAATTTCGTATGCATGGCAATTTCGCTAGCTAGCGAAATTCGCTAACAAATGAAATTTTTAAAGAAGATAAGCGAAAGTGTGTAATTTATTAGAGCAGTGAATAACGAAAATTTGAAGCCTGTGAAATTTCTCGATTTCGGCTGGGATTGCAAAATTTAAGCTATGATTTGCGAAATTTTAAGCAATCGGCGAAGAATTTCGCAATCTTAAGCGAATTTCTGGAATTCTTTGCTCTTCAACTGGCACTGCTTGCATCCTCTACTGCATCAATTTTCTTCACTTTTGCCTTCATTCCTTCATTGAATTTTGGTATGTTTGATGGGCGATAAATGGTTCCAATACATAGTTAGAGCTATATCTCCATATTGAACTGCCAAGGTATGCAAAACACTGCAAAACAACCCAAAAATAACCTCTAAGCCAGTAAGTGATACCAAGAAGACTTGAACACTTCAATTGGCATTATCGACATGATTAGTGCGTAGCACTCAAAACCTATCTAATATAGGGCTGAAATAGCACTTTTTGGGTACTAATCCAGTAGTTAGCTTTTAAAAACGGTAATACAACTATTGTGAAACATCAATTCCACTGGAACAACTACGTAACTTTTGCTTCATGAGGCCTCGAATTTAGAATCTAGTGGAAGGTAGTAATATCATGTGGATCTCTCCTTAATGGCCACATTTCATCATCTAATCTTCTCTGTTTCTTTCAAAGACGAGAGGATTAGATAACTACTGTCTGAGATGCCTTGTTACGGGTATTTTTCTTTTCAATACTTCATACCCAAAACATGAATTTGTAAACCTTAATCTAAGACATAGGCTAAGCATGGGTTTACACTATCTTCGGTTTCTCATCCTCAAAATTGGAACATTTCATTCTTTCCTTGATTAGATCCTTGCTAACACGGAATTGAACTTACTGTTCGAATCGAGGCGAACTCTCTGCTCATTTTAACTGATAAGTCATTCAACTCATTCTCGGTTTCAAGTGAGAAGAAGATTTATCGATTAAAATTCACAAAGCTCATTAGATCCCCAATATTAGGTTCGCAGACCCTTGAGAAGTTGTTCAATACTCTCAGGAATGCCTTCTCTGTGTCCATAGAGAGGGCCTCCTAAATCGAGCATGAAAGCAATCCTAATAATGGTATAGGACAACGTATTTGGATGAGATACAAAACAAACAAAAACAATAAACAAATTGGCGAGATTCGAAGTCTCGATAGGTATGTAGGAAAGATAAATTCTAACAATAGAGTAAATTCAACGGAAGCTGGGTTTCTAAATTACTTCATTACACTAACAGTAGCTCCCTGATCAAAAGAACTGCTGTAAATCCGAAACTGGACATTCGAATTCCAAAATTTGTTTGGACTTCAAACGAACCAGGCAGTAATTTGAAGAAAATAACGTGCATTAGAAGAGCTTCAGCTAGCATTAACATCCCGAGATCGAAATTCAAATGAAATAACAATCTACTCTAATCTAATCTAATCTAAAATAGCAAAACAAAGAAAAAGAAATAGAAATTAAAATACGAGCCTTGGCAGGCTACCCCGGACTTCCTCGTTACGGCGCGAAGCTGCTTTCCTTATGTAGCATTTGCTTATTAATAAACCCGAGTTGGGCCTAACCCGATGCACTTCCTTGTGGGTTTCAAAATCTTGGCCCATTGTTTGTTCATGTCGCGACTCCATTTGTGTGTCGCGACCTTGACTTGATGTCGCGACCTCTCTTTCACATCGCGACTTTGTTTTTTCTGTTCGTCTGTAGCAGAAACTTTTATCTGATCGCGACTTGCCGTTAACACACCTTGGATCTGATGTCACGACAGCTGAATGACGTCGTGACCTTCTTTCCTTGTAACTGATGTCGCGACCAGCGAATAGCCGTCGGCGGCTTCACCTTTACGGCTATTGTGAGTTCTTTTTGAGAATTGGCGACTTGATCATAAATCGCGACTTGATGGTATGCTTATGAGCCCTTGTGATGTCGCAGAAGCTTTTATTTTGTCGTGACTTGTCTTCATCATCTCGCCGTCGATGTCGCGGCGGCTGACTAAATGATAATCGCGACCTCTATTCTTCACGGTGGCGTCGCGACCACTAAAGGGCGTCGCTGACCTTCTTTACTATAAGCGTGTCGCGACGACTCGCGATAATCGGCGACCATGACTCGATGTGGCGACCGCGGCCCGATGTCGCGTCCTTCTTTCTTTACCGCGATATGCGACCGCGAAGGGCGTCGCGACCATGATTCTTCTGGCCCGGCGTCGCGACCGCGTCGCGACATCTTCGATTCGATGTTTGATGTCTCTATGCGTTCTAGCGTCGCGACCTCATGTTCGGTCTCTTTAAAAATCTTTGTCGCCAACTTCTGATGAGTGTGCGACCTCCATGTCTTGCTAGCTTTCGAATTACAGCCGCCTTCGAAGTGGTGTCTGGCGACATCTTCTGATTCTTCATTGGTCATGGTGTTCGTCGATTTGGGTTTACGTTGCGACCTGGTGTTATTCTTCATTGCGCCGAGGTCGCGACATCAGAATCCTTTCTTTGAAAATTAGTTGCGACTTCTTTTTCTTGAAGAGAGTTCTTGGCTTTGTGAAGCGGCCTGCTGGTCGTGACCTTATAATTGGTATCACGACTTCATTTATCTCCGCTTTTCGATTGTCGCGACATGTGCGAGGATGTCGCGACATGAACTTCTTCATTTGACTGCTTCTTTTAATCTCGACCAAGTCATTTTTGTCTCAACTTCCTTCTTTGGAGTCGCGACTTAGCTTGTTCGCTCTTAGGTTTTCTTCTTGAAGCCAATTTTGTGATGTCGTGACTGGTCTTTTGAAAGCGCACTTCTGTCGCGAATTAAATTCGATTTTACTTCAATTAAGCTGTAAGGCGATTTCTTATGATTCTGTTGTATTTTCCTGCAAATTGGAATTTGAGTCAGTGCTCCGATTTTAGATAATTAATCATTATTCTCATTATAAACTCAGAACAATGGTTTAAAATTCTAATGAGTTTTTGGACTCATCAGCGCCAAATTCAATCTTCACTTGGAAGGACATGCGAAATGAATTCCTAAACAATTTCTTCCCTCCCGCACGTACCAATGCTCTCATGCGAGCAATCCAAAACTTTTCTGAAAAACAGGTGAACCTTTTGCTGTAGTATGGGAAAGATACAAGGACCTCCTCCATGCTATTCCTCATCATGGGTTGGATGTTGGGAAAATCTATGCATATTTTCATCAAGGGCTATCCTTGAATAATAAACAAATACATCCAAATGATGTGTGCAGGAGAGTTTTATGAGAAAAGTGCGAGGGAGGCAATTCAATTCTTTGACACCATAGCGAGAAAAATGCTTTCGAACATGGGAGACTAATACCTCCTTAGATCTTTATAAAGTGCATAGTACCCTACGAGGAGAATCCATCACTTAAGAGAATGACACATAAGCAAAAATAGCTAATTTAACGAGGAAGTTGGAGGCTATAGAATTGAAAAAGGTGAATGAGTTAACTAGTGTGCCTCAAGTACCCTCAATGCCTATGGGATCTCGAGTGGAGGAGCCATGCATCATTTGCAATAGCCCGCCCACTCAGCTGATAGCGCCTAAACCTTCCTCAAGTTAAGGGGAGCAATTCAAATAAGTGGCTAATGCTCTTAACTTTACCAAAGGAAGCCCTTGATTCTCCATATTATGAAAACGTATAATCCCGGGGTGGGGTGCTTCCCAATTTTAGTTGGAGAAATGAGGGAGGCCCACACAACTTGCCAAATAGCCAAGGGCCCAATTTTCAAAACCAAGGTTTTTTAAACCAAGCCCCTCCGTTTCAGAATCAAGGTCCTCAAGGATTACCTGTGAACCCTAACCAAGGTTTCCACCCGTCACATCAAGGGAATCCAAATCCACAACCTTATCAACCTCCACATAAGAGAAGTTTGGAGGATATTGTGACACAGTTCGTCCAGACCCAACAATCCATCAACACTGAATTTCGAACTGCCTTGAATGATGTGAGATCCTAAATCACTAAGCTAACATCTTATATGGGAAATTTTCAACAAGAAAAAGGGAAACTCCATTCTCAAACCATCCAAAACCCCCAAGGTCAGAATAGTGTCGGAATTTCAGGTCCAAGTGAGGGAACCTTCGAACATTGCAAGGCTGTAACCACTCTTCGAAGTGGTAAGGTAATTGACAAAACCATTCAGCCCAAGGAACCGATGCAAGAGTTGCAAAATGAACCAGTCGGGGATAATGAGGTGTCGGACAAGCCTCATGTTCCTAGGGCAGATGTTATTGATGGTGAGCCAAAAAAAGACAAGGCTTCCTATGTCATTCCTGCTTCATACCCTCATAGGTTGCGTGCCTCAAAGAAAGTGAACAATCACTCTAAAATTTATGAGTTGTTCAAACAGGTGAAGTTGAACATTCCTTTACTAGATGCCATTAAGCAGATTTGGAGTATATATAAGTTTCGAGGAAAGATTTGTGCTTGTAAAGAAAACTAGGTGTCAACAAGGAGGCATTTATGACCGAGCAATCCACCTCATTGATCTGAAACAATTTGCCCCCAAAATACAAAGACCCAAGAAGCCCTACTATTTCCATAGTGGTAAGGAATTCAAAGTTAGGACATGCTCTAGTGGATTTAGGGGCAAGTGTTAACGTGTTGCCTTACTCGGTCTATGTTGAGCTAAGGTTAGGAGAATTAGAGCCAGCTGATATCACCCCTCACAGCTAGCGAGGACGAAGTAGTGTAGAGAAATTCCTAGGGGATAGTGAGAGGATGTATTGGTGCAAAGTGGACAGAGTTCTACTTCTTATAGGACTGTTCTTGACACCCAACTTGTGGTGAACCAAGGGCAGTAGCCCGGTGTTGGCTCGCTAATGCCATTATACACTGTAGGGGAGGACTAATGAAATTATCATTTGGTAACATGACCGTTAATTTGAACATCTTTAATGTTATCAAGGAAATGGGGGATGAGGAGGACGTTTGTGAGGTAAGCATGATAGGCTCTATGGTGCAGAAATATGTAGATAACGTTTCATACGATGATCCTCTCATGTCTTGTGCAATGAAACCCAGAGTTAGTTGAAGGGCCAACCACGTCGGTCGGGGTTTTCTACCTCCATGGTGAACACAGTGAGGTATTGGAAGCAAATGGGTGGGCACCTAAATTTGAACCATTGCCACCAATCGAGGACAGGGTATTACCTTCGGAAGAGAGACCGCCTAAACTTGAGTTGAAACCCTTACCATCACATCTCAAATATGCATTTTTAGGGGTAGAAGAAACTTTCCCGGTAATCATATCTTCCTCTTTAGAGTCAGAACAAGAAAATAAGCTTTTGGAGATATTGAGAACCACAAAACACATAATAGGATGGATGCAGGATATTAAAGAATTAGCCTAATGCACACATAAGTTCACTTGGAAGAGGATGTTAAAGCCTCTAGACAACCACAGCGATGACTAAACCCAATCATGAAAGATGTGGTCAAGGAAGAGGTTCTAAAACTCTTGGACGTAGGTGTTATTTACCCCATTGCAGATAGCAAGTGGGTCAGCCCAACTCAGGTAGTCCCTAAGAAATCTGGAGTCACTGTGGTAGCAAATGAAAATAATGAGCTAATTCCCACTCGTGTCACGTCAGGTTGGAGGGTGTGCATAGATTATAGGAAACTCAATGCGGGTACTAGGAAAGATCATTTCCCTTTACCTTTTGTCGATCAAATGTTGGAGAGTTGCAAGGCATGAATTCTATTGTTTTCTCAATGGAGTACTTAGGAATTTTCAATCAAATTGAAGATAGCTTTAGAAGATCGAAAACCACATTCTTTTTGTCCTTTTGGCACACATTTGCCTTTAGGAAAATGCCCTTTGGATTAATGTAATGCACTAGGAGCCTTCCAGCTGATTGCATGATGGGGATTTTTCGGTGATATGATAGAACTTATTTTGAAATTTTCATGGATGACTTCTCGGTTTTTGGAGACCGTATGAGGGATGTTTGGAGAATCGTAGGTTTTGGAGAGATGTCAAGAGAAGAGCCTCGTGTTAAATTGGGAAAAGTGTTGCTTCATGGTGACAGGGATTGTCTTAGGCCACATAGTATCGAAGCGGAATCGAGGTGGATAAGGCTAAAGTAGGAGTTGATCTCCAACTTACCTACCTCTAAGCGTGTTAGAGATATAATGTCATTCTTAGGACATCTTTGGATTCTATAGGAGATTCATTAAAGATTTCAATGCCATAGCAGCAGCCCCTTATGCGGTGCTTGCGGGGGCGTCCCTTTTCTTGGTCACGAACTGCTGAGGCAGCCTTTGATAAAAACTCAAAACTATGTTAGTGTCTCACTCTATCATGCGATCTCCTAATTGGGATCTCCTTTTTGAGATCATGTGTGATGCTAGTGATTATGCTATAGGCGCTGTTTTAGGACAAAGTGAAGATAAAAAGGCTTTTGTGATCTACTATACCAGCAAAACTTTAGATTCCGCTCAAGCCAACTACACAACTACGGAAAAAGAGTTTTTAGCTATCGTCTTTGCCCTAGAAAAGTTCAGGTCATACATTGTAGGATCTCCCGTAACCATTTTCACGGATCATGCAGCTCTAAAGTATTTGCTATCGAAGTAGGATACTAAGCCTCGTTTGACTAGGTGGATCCCTATTGTGTGAAATTTAACGCGACTATTAAAGATAAAGAGTCGAATGTGTGTGACCACTTGTCTCGGTTGGATTAGGAATCCACTTCTCACGGCACACTTGTCGGCGATAGTTTCCACTGATGAAGCGACTTGCTTACTTGTTCCATTGCGGGGTATGCGGACATAGTGAATTATCTGGTGACTGGTCAAATTCCACCCCAATGGACCTCTCAACAAAAGAAGAAGTTTTTGGCGGACATTAAGAAATATTATTTTGATGACCCATATTTGTTTTAAAAATGCGTCCGAGACCCGATTGATGAGAAGGTGTGTACGAATGAATCAAATTGGGGGTGATCCACCTTTGCCATTCGGAAGCTTGTGGAGGCATTTCTACGCAAGGCTGGACAAATCTTACCAAGGCCCGGTTTCTTGTGCAGCTTTTAAAGATAAACTTTGAATTTTTGCAAAACTTGTGCTCGGTGCCAACAATTAGGAGGGGTCACAAGAAGGAACATGATGCCTCTTACCCCTATTGTAATTATTGAAATTTTCGATTGCTGCGGTATAGACTTCATGGGGCCTTTTCCCCCCTCTTGTGAGTACCTTTACATTTTGTTGGCCATTGACTATGTGTCAAAGTGGGTGGAGGCCATTCCAACGAGAACTAATGACCACAAGGTTGTTTGAAATTTATAAAGAACACTTTTTCTTGCTGGAGTCTTATAGTGCAATCATTGAGTGATGGTGGGCTCCATTTTTGTGTCGATCTTTTGAGAATTTGTTGAAAATGTGAGTCACACACAAAGTTTCCACGGCATTAATGAGTCAAAAGCTGTGATTTTTTAATTCATTTTAGAGCATATTACAAGATAAATGTTGATTTGTATGCAGAAATGTGGATATTTTACTCAAATTTAATTTTGCAGGAAAATACAGCATAAGCTAAAATCTCAGCAAAAACCAGAAGAGACCAACCTACAAGCAAAAATGAAGTCCTGGCGAAGAAGTCGAGATCGTGACAGGAAACTTAATTGTAAGTAATTTCCAAGTTACGACATCACCAAGATCAGTTTTGGGGAAGAAATAAAAGACTGTAGCAAGCGAAGTTGTGACTTGAAGATTAAGCTTGCAACCAAAATGACCAAGGCAACAAATGAAAGAGGTCGCGACACCACCTAATGTCGCGACACCAATTGAATATGGCGAGAATTAGCGACGTCGATCCCGATATGTGACGTGGATCCACCATTAGAGCCATAAGGAAGTCTCTACCAACGAAGTTGCAACTAGTTTTTAAATGAAAGGCTCCATTTGAGGTCGCGACATCTTGTTGAGAGATCGCGGCATAAACGAGGCGGAGTCTCAGCGGGAAGAGTGAAGTTGCAACCACATTAAGAGTTGAAGAACAGAAAGTGTAACACCCCGAAATATACCCTAGCAGTTTTCGAACTTGTTTAGGGTATATTAAAAGCTAAATATGAATTTTCGGAAATAAAATGAGAGACTCGGAATCAATATTAGAGCCAAGGGTAAATATGTAATTTACCACTTGAGGACATAAATGGCATAAATCAATAAGTTGATATGAAATTATGAAAATTGTGAAAAGATGGCATGCCAAAGTATAAAATGTGTAAGTTAAATTGAGAATAGAAGAGAATAAAGGGCTTAAATAAAAATAGAGAAAAATGTTTAAAAATGTCAAGGCCAAACATGGCCTTAGCAAAAAGGTTAAATAAGAGCAATTGGTCTCTCATTTGGAGAGACCAAAAACGTGAATGATGAGAGGAGAAGGGGAGAGGAAGAAGAAGAGGAAGAGGAAGAGAAGGAGAAGAGAAGAAGGCCAAGCTCCAAAAAGGTATGGAACTACTAACTTTGAGTATGGACTTGGATTTTTGGTATGGATCCTTGGTTTTGTTTGGTTAATGGTTTGCCCCAAACCTAGGGTTTGATAAAAGTTCATCCCAACATGAGTTTCTTATTGGTAATTGATTTCTTTCTAGGGTTTGATAGGATTTCATCCTAACCCAAAAGATTATTGAGAGTAAGGTGGGTAAAACCCCAAATGTAAAAGAAAACATGGAATCCTCCCTTTGAGGTTGGATTCATGGATTAATTGCAAGGTAAAAGAGTTGGGTTAGAACAAACCCTAACAAATCCTTGTATTTGGTTTGTGTATGGGTTATAACCCATATTAGAGTTATTTGAGTAATTCATGATGGGAATTTTGAAGTAAAGATAAGTATTGAAAGAGGAATTGAATAGAAAAGAGGTTACAAAATGAATATGAAATGGTTTTGAGGTGTATATGAAGTATAGAATTGAATTGGGTATCAAAAATATGGAAAAAATGGGAGAAAATACACAATCTGGGAAAATTTCGGAATGTGTACTGATACATGAACAGTAGTGTACCGGTACACCCCACCAGAAGCCAAAGTGTGCAGGGCACACTTTGAGGTGTACATTACACCACCGTTCCTACTTTCGATTTCGTCGATTTTCATATTTTAGCCATAACTAACTCATTTCTTTATCGGTTTGGTGATTCAAGTGGCCAATTAAAATAGACTTCAAGGAAAAGCAAACCCTAAAAATAGGTATCAATCAAGTTCTTTGTTCTAAGTATTTAGAACTAATAAAGTGAGATTGTGTTAATAATCATGATTTCTGGTTTGTTTTTCATAAGTAGAAGTCAGAAGGTTGTTTGGACGTAACAGATTAATGGTGCTAGATTGGTTGATTCATTGGACAGAGACATGAACCTTAGCTTTAAATGAGTACAAAGACCTAGTTTCAAATATGAGAAGTTAGAACCCAGAAAAATTAGTAATACAAACTGTCCCTAATTATGTCCGGTAAATTGACTAGTTGGCATTAAAAATGCCACAACTTTATTTTGGATGATCCAATTGGAATAATTCCAATTTCTAAGTAAAATAGATTCATTGAGGGACAAGAATATAAGAATGAGTATATGAATTGAGTACGTGAATGAGTATATATGAATGAGTATACATGAATGAGTATACGTGAATGAATATGTGAATGAGTATATGAATTGAGTCCGTGAATGAGTATATATGAATGAGTATACATGAATGAGTATACGTGAATGAATATGTGAATGAGTATATGAATTGAGTACGTGAATGAGTATATATGAATGAGTATACATGAATGAGTATACGTGAATGAATATGTGAATGAGTATATGAAATGAATATGTGAATGAGTATTTATGAATGAGTGTACATGAATGAGTATACGTGAATGAATATGTGAATGAGTATTTATGAATGGTATCGCATTGAATGAACTCATAGACTAAGTATTTATGAATGAGTATACATGAATGAGTATACGTGAATCAATATGTGAATGAGTTTATGAAATAATGTACATAGATTGAGTATATCTTTGAAAAGATAATACAAAAGTGATTATGAAATTGAAATGGGATATTTGGAAACCGAATGAATGTGAATAATAATAAGGTGAAGGAGATTCATCAGCGAGATACGTCGCCAAAATGCGAATCTGGTGAATAGGTGAAATGTAATATTTGGCTTGAATGAATATGAATGATGATAAAGGCGGGATTCATTAAAGCGAGGAATCCGTCATAAATGTGAATGGTGATATGTCGAATGAACCACGGCGAGATCATGTCGGCATCCGTCAGGCACAGTATCAATGTCCCACTTGGCGGGATGCACTAATCGGCATCCGTCATGATGGCGTATGGCATTGAAGAAATGTCCCACTTGGCGGGATGCACCAATCGGCATCCGTCATGACGACTTATGGAATTTAATTGATACCACGTGTCGGGATGCACCAAGCGACATCCGTCATAATGGGAGAATCGAGGCCAGTGATACCCGTATTGGGATGCACGAAGCGGCATCCGTCGCGGTAGGAGAAACCCGAATAAAAGTGATACCCGCGATGTCGGGATGCGCAAGCGGCATCCGTCATGATCGGTACGAATAAGTGATACCCGCGTGTCGGGATGCGCAAAAACAACATCCGTCCTTGATGGGAGAACCCGAATAAGTAGCCTACATGTGAGGGTGCACCAAACAACATCGTCATGATGGGAGACCGGGTGGAAAACGTGTAGGCACATTACCGAGAATGATGATAAGGGCGGAGTTCATTCGCGGAATCCGTCGAGAAATGTGAATTAAATAGTCAAAGTGAAATAACCAACAATGACGGATTAATAAATGGGATTTTTGTAGTAATATGCTTAAATCTCATAAATTGAATTGTGAATTGGATTATTGCATTGAAAATGCATGTTGTGATATTATAAATGATGTGTAAAATGAAAGCATGCGAAAATTAATAGCATGAGTTTATGTGGATAAAATGGTATTCTTTTTGTAAATGCATGTTATTAAGTGTGAAGGTTATGGGTCTTTTGAATTCGTAAATGGTCATGGGATTGCCCGAAAAGAAGTGCTTTCGCTTAATTAAAAAGGTCTGAAATAGAATAACATAAACAACATGTTTTGGAAAGATAATTGAAAATGTCGGAGTAAACCGGGCTCTAGCTTGGATCCTCCAACCGGGTCAAGTCGAGGATTCGGGTCGCGACACTTTTAAAAATAAAAATTTAATAAGGCCGAAATAAATGTTTTGATTGAAAATGTCGAATGCTTAGGGCTCCGACTTGAATCCGCCAACTTTGAGTCAGAAGTCGAGGATCGGTCGCGACACTTTTTAAAAATAAAAATTCAAAATAAAGCCGAAATAAATGTTTTGATTAGCGTCGGGTAAATAGGGCTCGGCTTAGATCATAGCCGGGTCAAGTAGGGGGATTCGAGATTACAAACACTTTAATAGTTTAATAAAGCGAAAACTAAAAGGATTTAACGGGCATCCCGGATCATGAAATGTAATTGCTAAAGGGAGTTTGATTAATGGCTTGACCGTGGTAATGATAAGAGTCCTAATATGTATTGGCATTAGTTTGATTTGACTACGTATGAATTTAATATGACTTGATGCGATTACGGTGCCATTGTATACGTATAAGTTTACTTTGAATATGATTTGATCTATCATACATGTAGTAAATATGATTTACAACACAGTAAAGACATGACCTGAGGGGAAGTAATATGAACAAGATAATGATAAGGAATCTGAAAAGAATAAAATCTACATGTATAATATGAGATGAGTTAGAAGTCACATAAGAATAGACTTCGTTATATGCATAAGTAAAAGTAAATGTAAAAAGATAGTGACGGTGGTTTTTGTTATTGGTGTTAATACATATGTTCCCATAGCGTAAAGCTTATGCATCCAATCCGTGTAGGTGCGAGAATGAGGGACAGGACATTCCACACCGGTTCGAGACGTCTCGAATGAGTGCTCACCGGCCTTGTTTCCACTTAATCTCGATGTTTGTATTGGAGAAATAATAAATGTATATTAATTGGGACTTAGCATATGTGTAGAGATTTTAATGGATACCACTTCGGTGGTAGTTCCTTTGTATATGTGAATGACTTTTGGTTATTACAAAAATTATTTGTATACCCACAGGTATAAGTTAAGCTTGAAAAAAAAAAAAAAAAAAGAGTCCTAGTATATGGTTTCGCACGAAGCCGGTTAGTTGCCAATCGGGTCGGATAGGAATCGGGGCATGGCAAAAGTCGCAACCTGAAGCCAAACCAAAGCCCTTGCCAAAAACTGAAGTTGCGACCATTTGATGTCGAGGACCACAAACAATGTCCCGACCACTCATTCGGTCGACACGAAGAAGAGCTGGCGAAGAAATCAAGGTCGCAACTACTTTTGAGCAATTGGGACTACGCGTAGCTAGAGAAAGAACAACATGAGGTCGCGACATCACCTTAAGGTCGCGACCTGGAATAGAGGTTGAAAGAAGGAAATTGGTTGCAACAAAGGCGAAGTGCGACGAAGAAAGAAATAGACATCAAAGAATTCGCGACATCACGCGAGGTCGCGACGTAAAGTAAAGGCTTGTGAAGGCGGAAGACCACCAACACAATTGCGACGAGAAAAGAGAGTGCGACATAAGGTCGAGCTACCAAAGCGGGGCGTGGTACGAAAAGCCTAAAACTAAGGTCGCGACTCAGAAACTAGATGAAGAGAAGGACAACGATGTCACGACATGAAACCGTGGTCGCGACATCAACTCTTGAAAACAGCGAGCAAACCGAGGTCTGGCGACTACCAGCGATGTACGCGATCATTGGTATGCGTGACAAGGAATCTGGTTACCTTGAAGCAACGAGGTCGCGACTGAACAAGAGAAAACAAGGGAATTCCATATCGCGCGACATCAACGGTGCAGCGACATAGGCTTCCGATGTTTGGGCTTTCTTTTGGGAATTCCACACACGGAGCTTTTTGGAGGTCGGCCCAATTCATGCAGCGGTATAAATAGACAGTGTTAGAATAGTAAAGTAGTTTTCCGTCTTCACCACCCAGAAAAGGGGAAAGGAGAGGAACTCAGTGTATAGTTTAGATTAGAATTTTATTTTTTTATTTTATTTTTATTTCTTTCATCTCTAAATTCTTTTCTGGATTTGAATCTGCGAACTGTGTAGAAATGAGTGGAGCTGATGTTTTATTTATGTTATTTTCTTCTTGAAATTACTGCCTGAATTTATGAAATCTAGACAAATTTCTGGAATTAATTTCTGCTCAGTTTTATTGCAATTACAGTGGTTGTACGTGATCGGTACTCCATTTCTTAATTCGCAATGCAATAATAAGAGCGCAACTCTGCTGGATTTGATTTACATTTAGTTACAGTCTTTCCCGCATAAATATGGAAAACTAATTTGGGTTCGGATTTACTTATTTAGTGTCGTTTTTGAATTGATAAGTTCCTAATAGTAGTACCTTTGAGGGAGTGCATCTTGCTTTGATTTCCAGGATGCCCTCTGCGTGACACAGAGACGGAGATTGCTGAGAGCTTAGAGCATTCTTTTCTTGGTATGCTAGGCTACCATTGATGAACTGCTGAGCTTTGAGAGTTCATTTTGATAAATCCCCCATTCGCTCATAATTGAAGTTGGAAGGGATTATTTAACAATATAAATGATCAGAGATTTCACCTTAATCTAAAAGGACGTTCTTAACTTATTGTGAGATCAATCAAGGAAAAACGACCCAATAGATCTGGAGGTTGAGCCACCTTTTAAGTGGTAGAAACTTTGCAAAAATCCTGAGAAGGAAATGCAAAAGATCTACTGTCATCAAGAAATGGGTGTGAAGTATTGAGAAAGAAAAATGCCCAGATCTTGAGAGGTTGGGAATAATTAGTGGTTTGATCTTGTCTTCGAGAGAAGCAAGGGTATCCAACCAGTGAATATGGAGAAATCCAATTCCAAAATTTAGGAAATCTTGGACAAATTCAGATCCATACACAAAATAGAGCAATGTATTTTAGTGTAGGAATTGACTGTTTCATTGTAAATCACTGATAGTTTTCGTTTCTCACGAGAGGAAGCGAGTGATCCGATATTTTTAGTTCTGGAGTTATTTTTATTTATTTAATTTGTTTTAGCTTAGTTAAGCAGTAGTTAATAGTCTAGAATCTTTATTTTTCTAGATACAACTTCCATTTTAGGTTTTAGTCCAAATAACATGGAATTTTTAGTAGTTTAGGTAGTTGATCTCTCAGTCATTTGCAATCTCACGTAGATGATACGGACTTGTTCAGTTTACTACTTGTATGACCTGTGCACTTGCAGTGTTATAGACTATACCCATATTTTTAATCATGAACATTATGAAAGAATTATTTTATCAAGCAAATTTATCCAAAGTGACATGGATGCAAGAGAAGTGTAAGGCTCTTATAGCTATGTGAATTTGAGGGGTTTTTAGTCTATATAGAAAAAGGCAAACAAGCTTTATGGCGCCGTTGCCGGGGATTGAAAGAATTAAGTAGATCAATATTCTAACAAAAAGGGAAATGCTAATTTGGACATTTTATAAAAGAAAAGAACAAAAATAGCTTTACAAGTAGTGGCTACACCAACCACTGATTTTTAACAAGCCATGTTGAAAAAATATTTTTACTAATCTATTAATACGAGTGTATTTTAATTTAGAAATCCTTTAATGCATAGGAAATGAGTTACGACTTTGTTTTCAACAGACCTTTGAATTGGAAAGAACACTCATAAAGCTTAAGAAAGACTAAAAGGCAAAAAAGCGCGACTATGGCGGATGAGAGACATGACCGAGACGGAGAGCGAGGACCGGCGACGGAAGACCTCCTCTTCTTGACACAATGGAGGGGGGATTTCTAGAGGCCTATCATTCGGGAAGAATATTACGCAATCGGGCTGACCTACGTGGATGCAAAATAACTAGAACTAAAAAGCCGGCCTTAATAACAATGGTGCGACGACATCAGTTCCGCCCCGATCCTTGGCAAAAAGACCCTGACGAGCACACAGGTAGATTTCTTAGGATGACAAATACAATGAAGCTGAATGGTGTAAGGCCAGAGGTGATAAAGTTGCATCTCTTCCCATTTTCTTTAAGAATATAGCGGCCATGGTATGAATCCATTACCATATGGTTGGGTTGCTACTTGGGAAGGCGGTAGGCATGCTGTAGGCGGGTTCTTTCCCCATCGCTCTCGAGGAAGAAGAAGAGAGATAATAGTGTTCCAACAAGGGGAAGATGAGAGCCTATATATAGCCTGGGAGAGATTCAAGAGTTTATTGAAGAGGTGCCCTATGCATGGAATTGATTTAAAAACCCAGATGGATATAGTGTATCATGCCTTAAATGACACATCTAAAGGCATTATCGATGCTTCATGATGTGCCAAGGCATTCAAAAGAAAAGTCTTTGAAAGTGAGAATGCGATAGAAGACGGCCAAATGCAATATGAAAGCTCCTCGAGTTTTCAGGGTAATAGCCTTGAGAGGAAAAGGGTCATGGAGTTAAGTAAAATGACAGCCATGGAGGCAAAGTTAGATGGCATCATGCACAGGATGGACAAACGAGGAAGAAAATGCCATTTGCTCATGAGAAATAGGAGCGGAGTGGAAAGAAACAGGATAGAAGAAGTCCTGAAGTACCATCAAAAGAAGATTCTTATGGTGATGAGGAGGTTAACTACGTGAATGAACCAAGAAATTACCATTTCAAGCCAAATCCTAACCTGCCCACACATTCTGATCTAGCTGACCCGAGGAACCATGAGAATTTCTCCTTATGGTGGAGAGGGCATTAGGCCCAAAACCATGGAGCCAGAATCCTCCAAACGGGAATATCGGCGGCCACCAAGGTTCGGTGCTGACATCAAGGAGGTGAAGCGGGGAATGACTATCGGGGGTCATAGGAGGGACTCAACCATTTGAAGAACAAATGTTGCGGTTCATGGGGAGACAGCCGAAGAAGCATACACTTCCATGAAAGAAGCATGCGACTTGGAAGCTTTCGAGTCGACACTCAAAATGTTTAGAAAATACAAGTGCCTCATTGGAAAAACTTGGAGACACAAGTAGGAAGGTGTACTGAATATCTTAAATCGAGCAAGGGTACATTCCTAATTGGCCTTTCGAGAATCCCAGGCGCATGGCAATTTAGTTGGGAGTGGAAGAAGTGAGCAACAACGAAGGAAAGAAAGGAAAGAAGGGCGAGGGGCGAGAACAAGAAGAGACTGAAAGGAAGAAGAAGAGCACACGAGGCCAGACGGCTGAAGGAGTAATGAGCAAAACGAGGAAGGAAGGAGTACCACAGCTTATACACTATGGTGCCATTTCCTGAGGCTTCGAAAATGGGAAGCGATTTCTAGAATTCTTAAGGACATTTTCAAGAAAAATAGAAATCAATATCCCATTTATAGGGTAATCAACCAAATGCACTTATGCCAAAATTTCGAAGGAGATCTTGGAAACGAAAAGGAAGATAAGGCGAGGAGGGAATAGTGAATTTGACTGCTACATGCAATGCAGTTATCCAACAAAAGCTCCTAGCAAAAATGAAGGACCCTGATAGTTTCACCATTCCCTGCTCCATAGGGAAATATGAATTCAAGAAGGCCTTATGTGATTCTGGTGCTCGTATAAATTTGATGCCTCTATCAGTTGTGCAAAGACTTAGTTTGGGGGAACTTACCCCAACAACAATTACATTGCCAGGATGGTGACGGTCGATGGCGCAACGAATTTCTTGAAGATGTACTTGTCAAGGTTGGGAAATTCATCTTCCCAGTGGATTTGTTATCATGAAGATGGAAGAAGATACCCAAGTTCCTTTGCTGCTAGGAAGACCTTTCTTATCAGCGGGCGCAGCGATAGTGTGCGAGAAAAGGTGAGGCCGACACTAAGGGTGGGGGAAAAGAATGGTGCACTACAATCTTAATAGGAGTTTGGAACATCGATGTAGATGCGAGAAAGTTGTATGGCTATAAGTAATAGTCTTCTCGTGTTGAATTGAATTCGATGTATTCTTCAACATTCTATCAATGGTGAGATGGTACTAGGTATCTTGAGAGTCTTGATTGTGAAATATTGCCTTCAAATTTGTTTAACAAAGAAAGCGATCCTCGAGCATACATGAAAGCAGTCGAAGATGAAGTATCACGGCCCGAGCTTGAAAAAACTATGAAGCGAAACTAGTGTAGAAGGGTTAACATTGAAAGAATTGTCCAGTCATTTGAAATATGAGTTCTTAGAACCAGAAAAGAGAAAACCAGTCATCATATCAGTTGCATTGGCCCGGAAGGCGAAGAGCGAGTTCTTTGAAATTACGAAAAATACAAGGAAGCTATTGCTTGGTCAATTGAGGATCTAAAGGGTATCAGTCCCTCCATTTGCATGCACAAAATATTGCTGAATGATAATGCAAAAACTTCTATTGAGCATCAAAGAAGGCTGAACCCAGTGATGAAAGAAGTTGTTAGAAAAAGAAGTTACGAAATGGTTAAGTGCGGAGTTTTATATATGCTCTATCAGATAGTTCTTAGGTGAGCCCGGTGCATGTAGTTCCCAAAGAAGGTGGATTACTTGTGATCGAGAAATGAAAAAGAATGAACTTATTCCTCTGAGCGACGAGGATGGAGGTTTGTATCGACTATAGAAAATTGAATCACGCAACCGAAAGGATCATTTTCCCCTACCTTTCATCGATCAAAAATGCTTTGAGATAGGTTGGCGGGACACCCTCATTTTGTTTTCTTGATGGATACTGCTGGATATAACCAAATAGCTATTGCACTGAAGATCGGAGAAAACCACTTTATGCCCATTTGGTACTTTTGCTTTTAGAAATGCCATTTGGTTTTGTGTAATGCTCTGGTACCTTCAAAGATGCATGATGTCTATATTTTTCGATTTAGCGAGAAGAGATTATGGAGATCTTCATGGATGATTTCTGAGTGTATGGATCCGATTTTGAAACAAGTACTTTGCATAAATTGGGACGGTACTTAAAAGGTGCAAGACGAGAATCCTAGCCCGAATTGGGAAAAAATGCCATTTTATGGTTATAGAAGGAATTGTCTTAGGGCACTTGATTTACGCAATGAGGGCTAGAGGTAGACCAGCAAAAGTTTCAATTATAAAAATTTAATGCCACCCCCACTAGGTAAAGGGAATTAGAAGTTTCTTAGGACATCTTTGGATTTTCTGAAGATTTATCAAGATTTCTCAAGAATTGCTAGACCACTATGCAGATTGTTGGAAAAGGATACTAAGTTCTATTTTGATGAATCCTGCCAGAATTCTTTTGAAGAAATCAAATCCAGACTAGTTGAAGCTCCCATCATGGCAAAACCAGAATGGAACAGAGAATTTGAAATCATGTGTGATGCCAGTGATTTTGCAATGGGAGCTATATTGGGATAGAAAGCTGAAAAAGTATTCAAGGCCATATACTATGCCAGCAAAACCTTTAACGAAGCTCAGGAAAATTACTCTACTACTGAAAAGGAGATGTTGGCGATAGTATTTGCTTGTGAAAATTTTAGGCCATACATTTTGGGGTCCCATGTTATTATACACACTGATCATGCAACAATTAAGCATCTAATGGAAAAGAAAGAAGCAAAACCAAGATTGATCGGGTGGGTATTGTTATTGTAGGAATTTGATTTAGAAATAAAAGACAAGAAAGGTTATGACAATGTGATAGCTGATCACTTTTCAAGAGTGGAGAAACCTGTTGTACAAGAAGAAGAAAGAGAAATAGCGAAAATTTTCGGATGGCCGGTTATTCGGTTGTCAATCCAATCACCTTGGTGATACGATATTATGAACTTCTTGGCTTGTGGAATTATGCCACGAGTCGGCTACGACGGAGAAAAAAAAGCTAAGGAGCGATACTTCGGGTACTACATTTGGGATGACCCATTACTATAGTGAGGAGCTGACCAATATAAGGAGATGTGTACCAGATGGTGAGTAAAGCAAGATTTTACAAGAATGTCATGCATCACCATATGGAGGACATTTCAGAGATAAAACAGCCTACAAAATTTCTAGCGGATTTTACCGGCCTACCATGGTTATGACCTGCTTCGAATGGTGAAGTTATGTGATCAATGCCAAAGAATGGGAAATATCGCAAAGGCATGAAATGCCCTCGCAAGGTATCCTTCGTGGTGCAATTGTTCATGTGTAATGGGAATGGATTTTATGGGGCCTTTTCCAGCTTCATTTGGAATATATACATACTCCTAACTCGTGGGATTGCATCAAAATGGGCTGAGGCAAAGAGTTTTTGTTCCAAGAATGATGCTAATACAAGTGTGGGATTTTTACAAAGAAATATTCTCAGCAGATTGGGACACCCGAACTATAATCAGCTGAATGATGTGCCCACAAAATGAAACATAAACCATGAGCGATATGGTATCGCATATTATGAGCTTGGCTTATCACCTCAAACAAATGTGTTGAAACTCTAAATGTGTGAGATAAAGAAAAATTCTTTGAGCACCAGAAGTTCCAAAGAGAAGAGAGATCGGGTCTTTGAAGCTCACGATGCACTCCGCATACAGATCGCTTAAAAATCCCATTGAATGTCCCCATATAGGCTTGTCTTTGGAAAAACCTTGTCACCTACCTCTTTGAGCTAGAATATAAAGCTATGTGGGCCATCAAGAATCTAAATTTTGATTTCAAGGTCATTTAAAGAAGAGAGGCTACTTAGCTAAATGAATTTGGAAGATTATAATGTGCTTCATGATAGTGCTAGAATCTATAAAGATAAAACAAAAAAAAAATGACATGACTGAAGAATTTTGAGGAGGGAATTCAAGGCAGCATGAGATCGTCCTCGTTATTCAACTCTGCACTGTTCTTTCCAGAGTTTTAAATCCAAAATGGAGGATCTCATATAGTAGTATCAAGCACACAATTTGGGAAAGTGTGCTGACACGAGAATGCCAATCATGAGGAATTCAAAGTTAATGGTCAGAGATTAAAGCACTACCTTGGGAGAAGCAATTGGAAGAATGACTCTTAGTTCTGAATGAGAAAATTTGAAGAACGTAACTATGGCAAGAAGAAGTCCAAATTTCTAAAGACTAAAATTGAGCAGCCTTTAGGAAGGCAATCCACATCACTTTGTTTTAAGTTTTTCTCTGCTATATATTTTTTTATGTTTAAATTTCTAATAAATGCCTTTGTGTAATTTGATTCATTATTGATTGGAAGAGTAGGTAAATATTTGTTAGCTGCAGACAATGAAAATCAGGTAAAAGGGGGGGGAGTATCTACAATCAAGCTTCCAATCAGACGATGCAAAGATACTCTTCTTGATTTTATTTAAATTTTGTCTCTAATATGGCATGATTCAAGGTTTGGGGGAATTTTATTTTGTTCTGGTGCTTAAATTTTGAATATGATGCATAGTGGATGATTTTGTTGAATATTTGCATGATGAAGATGAATTGAGTTGTATTTGCCTCGATTGGATTTGGAATAAATCAAATCGTTGTGAATTTAATTGTTCAAAGGAGACCTGAAAATTTTGGTCAGTAACACTAATCCAAAGTTGCAACCAAGAATGCTTGATGTGGGAAACAATAAAAAGTGAGAAAAAGAAACGCACATCAAAGTTCCTTGTCGTGACCACATTACTGTGTCGCAACAAAAAATCTTTATGTTACACTGCATTAATCCAAAACTCAACAAAATAAACCTTCATTTGGGTATTCAAGATTAAAATAGGATTCATTGAAAATCATTCATTAGGAGGCTCAAAATTCAATGTCACGAACTCTAATAACGCAATCCTGACATTGAGCCCAACATCCATTCAAATTTCCAATCATCTTTAACTAATTCAAACTCTTCCAATTCTACATCATTCATTCAAAAATCTTTGAAATAAATTGTTATTAATGCAGAACCCGAAACTGATGTCTTGATTAAAGGAATTAGTTTGGTTTTCTTAGTTTCAAAAGGATTAATTCCAGAGAATTCAATAATTCCAAGAGAAACGATCAAAATTCCTCAACAAATTTTAAAACCCATATTGGAAATAACAAAGATGCTTCAATCCAAGAAAATTCATTCATCGGAATTTGGAAAAAGAGAATAAAGAACCTTGTAGTTCCCAATAGCAGCGAGATCACTATAAAAGGATGGGAAAGCAAAGGAAAAATAAACAACGAGAATGAAGAGAAAGAAGAATGAGAGAAAAAGAAGAGTTCCAGGTTGCAAACACACAGAGCTTATGGAATGAATGGAGTTTCCCGAAACAAACCAATTCCATTCCACTATTCCATAAAATGTGGTAATTAAGAGAATGGATGATGGGAAGGGAATTGGAAGAAGGGTTAATTAGAACCCATCATCCGTGAGAACCTACCGTAGTGCCAAAAGGAAGGACCCCAATTTGTTGAACAACCTTGTTAACGGCCCTTCCTTCCAGCGCGAGTTCAAGGTCTGGAGAACCAAATAAAGCAGAAGCTATAGCCTTCAGAGAGAAGATATAGAATTTTAGATCAAGAAATAGAGAGTTTTTCTCTAGTTTAGTTATAGTCTTATTTGTAAAGAAATCAGATTGTACAATATCGAAACGTTTTGATATTTGAATAAAATTCTTGATGATTTACAAATTAGTTGTTTATTGATGGATGAACATGACTTGAGAAATTTTGTGTTTGTGTCATTTCTTGTTAGCATAAAGATTTTGAATGCTTTTCCTGTGCAATAATCAAATAAACAATTATGTTCTCTCCCAAGAACAAAATATTCAAGAAAAATAAAAGCGTAGATTAGTAAACTAGAAAATTAGTGGAGTTATATATTAATGCTTAACCAGCTTTTAGATTTAAAATTGGAAAATGGATATTGGCCGAGGAGCAAATAACTTGGTTGATACTTGTAAATAAACAAGTAACAAGTACAAGTCTTGAAGAAACATTACACTTGGTCAACAAAACTTATGAACCTTTGAGAGAAATTAGGAACGTCTTTTGGGAAATTCAGGATTAATGAGTCCATTGTCCTAGAACTTGTTAGATTATTGATTGAGGTGAAATATGAGGTAAAAACAACCAACAAGAAGGGATAGAGGCCATCCTTGGCAGTTTGAGCTTTTCCAAGCCTAACCTCAATATATGCTAAAGCATATCCTCTAGTTCTGATTCGAGTTTATCGAGCCTTATTTTTCAATAAACAAAGAATCGAAAACCTAAATTCCCTTCCTGCAATAATTCTACAAAGAAAAGAGCCCACCAATCCGCCTAGCATTTAAAAGTCTACTGTAAAGGAAGAAACAAGTTTGGGGGAAAAATATTTCCAAATGTTACGAGGTATGAGGTGAAGAAGTAAAGAAGCAGAAATTAATGAAAAAGGGAATAAGTTTTGTCTTGTGGCCTATTTCCCTGAACAATTAAGCTCAGAGGGTGTTTTTAACACCTAGTACCCTAATACCAACTGGTATGGAGCTGCTAGCCCAAAGTTCTCAAGAGTAATAAAGTCTAAGAAGACAAAACATTGCACTATTCCCAACCTTAGAAAACATAAGCAAAGAGTTCAGAACAAAGGAACTCGGGCTCGACAAAGTGCATATGGAAATTAAAATTCCATAAAAAGAATTCAAAAGCATGAATCAGGCCAAGATTGGAGGAGAATCAACAAATACAAGAAGCAATGTGGTGAAAGTTGAAGGCAACAAGTACAAAGAAAAGGTGGAAACTGGGTGATTTTGCGAACTTCTAAATTTTCCCATTATCTACCCAATTACCTAAGCCCAACATTACGAAACTGGAAGACCTCATTGATCTTGAAGGTTGAATTTACCTTACTGAGGCGCGCTGAGATCAATATGAAAACAAGCCTATAGGACTTTGACAAACAAATTTAAGGAAACTCAAAAGATTTAATAAATTCAACATGAAGATGAAAAGGATTGAAGACCTGCACTCACACACAGAACAAGACTTGTTGAATAAACTATTTAAATATTATTTTAATCAAGAAATTTATTTATTATTAGTGTACCATTTCTTATTCTTGAATTGAAATCAAATTTAAAGTGATGCTGGTATTCTTATTTTTAAGAAGGTGGAATAAGAAAGACCTGTAG
This sequence comes from Tetrastigma voinierianum, assembly GCA_016808115.1. Classification (NCBI taxonomy): domain Eukaryota; kingdom Viridiplantae; phylum Streptophyta; class Magnoliopsida; order Vitales; family Vitaceae; genus Tetrastigma; species Tetrastigma voinierianum. Next base: position 288,483 of record JAEQBH010000665.1, on the reverse strand, counting down.
TTTGAATCGTAAAAAATGTCCTTAAAAATTTTAAGCTACTCACAGGATAAACAATTCTTTCTCTTCTTTGCTTAGTGACGCGTAATTTTAAGTTTGGGAATTTGATGAGTCCAAAAACTCATTAGATTTCAATTCATTTTTCTGGTTATTATTACAAGATAAATGTTGATTTGTATGCGTAAATGTGATATTTTACTCAAATTAATTTTTGCAGAAAATACAACAAGCTAAAATCTCAAAGAAACTAAGAGACCAAATTTACAAATGAAGTCAGAATCAAAGTGAGAGTTGCAACAGGAAACTTAGTTGTTAGTAATTTCCAAGTCACGACATCACCAAGATCAGTTTTGGGGAAGAAATAGAAGACTGTAGCAAGCGAAATCGTGACTTGAAGATTAAGCTTGCAACTAGAAGGACCAAGGCAACAAATGAAAGAGGTCGTGACACCACACTGATGTCGCGACACCAATTGAATATAACTGAGGTCACGACGTCAATCTGATGTCGCGACGTGGATCCACCAATAGAGCCATAAAGGAAGTCTCTACAAAGAAAACGAAGTTACAACTAGTTTTAAAATGAAAGGTTCCATTTCCGAGGTCGCGAGATAATGCTGAGGCCGCAAGATAAAAATGCGGAACTGAGTCTCAAAGAAAATCGTTGCAACTACATTAAGAGTTGAATAATTAAAGGAGGTCACAACTCAAGCCAAACCAAGCTCCTCGCTAAAAAATTAAAGGCACTCATTTATTAATCAAGGACCAGAACAATGTCGCGAATTCACTCATCTCGTGTCGCGACTAAGAAGAGCCGGCGTAAGAAATCAGAGGTCGCAACTACTTTGAGAAATCGGGACTACACGCATACGCAGAACACGAGGTCGCGACATCACCTTGAGGTCACGACTTGGAATAGAGGTTGAAAGAAGGGAAATTGCTGCAACAAAGAACTCGAGGTTGCGCACTGTAAGAAAGAAATAGACATCAAAAGAGGCCTGACATCACTCGAGGTCGCGATGTAAATTTGAAACCTGTGAAGGTAGAAGACCACCAACACAATCGCGACTGTAAAAGAAAGCTCGCCACATGAAGTCACCTCACAACAGAATCGTGGTCTAACCCAAAACCAAGGTCGCACTCGTAAAACCGTGATGAGCGAAGGACAACGTATGTCGCTGGCGGCAACCGTGGTCGCGACATCAACTCTGGAGAAACACTGAGCAAACAAGGTCGCGACTACAAACGATGTCGTGACCATTAATCCATGCAGCAGCAGCGGAAATTGCGTCAGGCTAACGAGGTCGCGATCAACAAGAGCAACAAGGAATTCCATGTCGTGACATCAACTCGAGGTCGCGCACAGACGTTGAGTCGGCTTTCTTTCGGGAATTCCACCGAGCTTTTTAGTGATTCGACCCACCTCCTTTCGGATGCGATAAACAGACAAGGTTAGAAAAGTAAAGCAGTTTTCCGCCTTCACTACCCGCAAGTGGGAAAGGAGAGGAACTCAAAGGTATAGTTTAGAGTAGAATTTTGGTTTTATTTATTTATTTCTTTTCGTTTCCTAAATTCTTCGGATTTGAATCCAACTTAAAACGAGGAGCGATGTTTTATTTATGTTATTTCTTCAAATTATCATCGAAAATTTACAAAATTCAGATACCTCCAATTCATTTTTCGCCATTGTAACATAAAGGGTTGTAATGTGATTGGCAATTCATTTCTTAATTCGCAATGCAATAATAAGAGTGCAGTCATTGATTTAATTCTTACATTTAGTTACGCTCTTCCGCATAAATAATATGTAGAACTAATTGGCCCTGGATGATTTTTATTCGTGCCGCTTTGAATTGATAAGTTCCCAATAGTAGTACCGAATACCAGCTGAGGAGTGTATCTTGCCTCGATTTCCAGATGCCCTCTGCAGCATGACATGCAGAGACAGAGATTCCTGAAAGAGTCAGAGCATTCTTTTCTCGGGTATAGGCTACCATTGATGAACTCCGCTTGAGTCAGAGGGAGTTCATTTTGACAACCTCCATTCGCTCATAATTGAAGTCTGAGGAGTATTTAACAATGTAAATGATCGTAGATTTCACCTTAATTTAAAAGATTTTCATTTTAAACCCCGCATAGGGCCGAGATCTAATCAAGGGAAAAGAATGACCCATCAGATCCGAGAGTTTGAGCCACCTTTATGGTAGAAACTTTGCAAAATCCCGAGAAGGAAATGCAAAAGATCCATTGCCATCAAGAAATGTAGTGAAGTATTGTAGGAAAGAAAATGCCCGCATCTTGCAAGAGTAAGAGAGTCGGGAATACAAATGGTTTGATCTTGTCTTCAGAGAAGCAAGGGTATCCAACCAAAGGAATACGGAGAAATCCAATTCCAAATTTTAGAAATTCCTCGATGTCCAGATCCATACACAAAACAAGAGTTACAATGTATTTTAGTGAATTGGATCGTTTCATTGTAATTATCTATAGTTATGCTTCTCGCAGAACCGATTCAAATTCATTTTAGTTACAGTTTATTTTTATTTATTTAATTTGTTTTAGCTAGTTAAATAGAAATATTAATAGTCTAGAATTTTTTTTTTTCTAGATACACCTCATTTTGAGTTCAAACCTAAGAGTGCGGAATTTTAAAGTAGTTTGGGGTAGCTTTATCTTAATTACTCCACCCCGTGGGGAATGATAATTTGACTTACATTCAGACATTTTACTACTTTGTAAGACCCCAAACATAAAGGGTCATAGACTATACCCATATTTTTTAATCATGAACATTAGTGAAAAGAATTATTTTATCAAGCAATTTATCCAAAGTGACATATGATGCAAGAGAAGTGTAAGGCTCCTTAGAGCGTAGAATTCGAGGGTTTTTAGTCTATATAGAAAAAGGCAACAAAAAGTTTCATTCATTAAAAAGCCCGTGCGCTATTTTCAACTCCGGCTTATGATGTGTTTTGGAGTGCTTTTGATAGACTTAATCATATGAATTTGTTTCAAACTGACATGTGCAGGTCCACTTAGTACCACTGATTCCATTTCGAGTTTGTTTTTGTTAATTTTGCAAGCTTTTACAGCTCAACCAATAATATCAAGTTTGATGTCAGCAGGCCAAAACATGATTCAGTCGTGATTTCATCAACAAAAATAAGAAATGCAAAGGAATTGATGAAGAAGATGGTGCAAAGCTAGCGCAAAGCAGAGGCAAAACCCATGAATTTCACTTAGTGCATTGCGTACTCGTTTATAAGACAAATTCGCTAAGGCACGCTATCATAGCCACCACATCATAGCAATGACGCAGTGGCTACTTGTGTAACCTGGAATTTCGCTCATGCCCGCTATATGATATAGTACCGCTATGAGAGCCAAATTCATCGCACAATAAATTGTTAAGTTCTTGTGTTTTTTATGTTTTTGATTCCAAACAATCACGCTTTTGGATTAATTACCATTTGTCCTTATTGTAATCTCATATTATATATTTGTCATTTCACACATTGGGGTTACATATAAGCTCCCTACAACTTGTAAATTCGAATCTCTCATTTTATGCAAAAATTCCAGCCTTTAGTTTTCTTTTAGGACATATTGCCTCTCTCCCTTTCTCTCATTTTCAAGTTGCCAAACACACCCTCGAGACACAACCCAATGATTTAGCTAAGACTCAAAGCCTTGAAAGAGGAGGTCATAGCTCGTCACGTCTGTTGTCCTCATGCCTTTGTCGATACAGTAATTTGACATGTCCAAACTCTTCCAAACTAGGTTTAATGCTATTTAATGTCTTTCCTTTGGTCAATACTACACGCGTTTTCGCGCTTGAAGTAATGATACATTTGCAAAATACAAATTATTATCTTTAGAAAGTCTATTTATTTATTTATTGAATGAGGTTAATGTTCAGGTTTTCAAACTCGATGGAACAACGACTGCTCGCATTTGGCTGGACTCAAATAAGATGTTTGAAGCTGAATGGAATAGCTAAAACAAATCCGCCGCTTTCTGATCTATAAAACATTTCAATTTCACAGAAACAACTCCTGAGACACCCCACAACCCTCATCAGACAAGCTAGTGACCACAGCCTTCATGTCACTATTTCCAACACCTTACCTGTTTATTTTTAAGCAATCCAGTTGAACAAATCAACTCCCCGTGTTTAAATTCAACCAAAAATCCAAATAAAGTCTCACCATTTTCAAACATAATGTAATCATCGCGGATGAAACCCATCCCCGTGTTCGAATCTTAGATTCGCTGGCACGCAGTATTTCACTACAGTAGGAGGAACATAGGAAACAAATTTTGTTGATTCTGGATCACCCTGACCGCGGGCACGAATCAACGCACGCCGCCGTCGGGATGGTGCCAAACCACGATGATCGCTGATATACTGGTAATCCACATTACAAGTGTTATGATCGATTGATATGTACTTGTAATCCATTACAAGTGTTAGTGATAACCTTTCAATCCTTTTGAATTTCATTTTGTTTGAGCTGAGTTTTTATGATTCTTGCCTTGCTTTTGCAGCTACTTCTGATCGATTTTGTTTTGCTTCTTTCTTGATCCATTGGCAAGCTTTGTTTGTGCCCTTTGCTTTGTCTCAATTTGTGTAACAGGTGTTTATGCATCATTGGGACAGAGATAGTTCAGGTAGACTACAGAGAATCAGTACACCAGTTGAAGCGAGATTTGTGAAATCGGTGTACAGTGATCAAATGGATCTCTACACGAGGAACAACAAATTCAACAAGCGGCCCCTATGAATCCAACGACATCTGAGGTCGATGAGGACCACATACACCCTCGGTGAGTGCACCTTCTGCATCATACCACTGTTGATGACATAGGTGGTAAGACCTTATTTGGTGCCCCTACTTCCCACATTCTGGAATGGAGAATGAGAATCCTTATACTCATATCAGGAATTAAAATGTCCACAACTTTTTAAGGAAGGAGTGCCCGACATGGATTTGCTTCATTTGAAAGCATTTCTGACATTGAAAGATAAGGCGAAATTTGGCTCAATTCATTGAGACGAGACGGTCAAGGTGAAGTGAACTTAGTAGGAGATTTTGAAAGTTCTTCGGTACAACCAAGACCAACGGTTTGAAGACGGATCTACACCTGCTCGACCTATGACAATGAGAGTTATCGGTGTTGGGAAAGATTCATGGAGACCATCGATGCATTACTTACACCATGGTTTTGATACATGGATGCTAGTGAATCCCATTTTTATGATGGTATGTCTCCGGCCATGGAAACCTTTTAGAAACCATGTGGAGGTGACTTTTTAAGCAAACACCAAGATGAGGCCATGGACTTTTTGAGGCTATATGGCGAAACCTCTAAGGCATGGGATGAAGGCAGAATCAGGGAGTAGAAGGTCGAGGCCTTCGAACCAGGAGGGGGTGTACATGCACTTTAAAAGACACGGAGATGAAAGCCGACGGCCACTTTGACTCGAAGGTTGGAGAAGCTGGAAATGAGAAGTCAGCATGAAATGCAAGCAGTAAATGAGTTACCTGCATCTCAACCATCTTGTTTTAATTGTCAGTCAAATAGTCATCCTGGGGAGCCTTTGGTAAGAGCATGCCCGTGTCTTGGAGTCAAAATAAACCACCCCTGGAAATGCTCCATATGGCAAGCACCTATAACCTAATTGGAGAAATCATCAAACACATCATGAAGCCAAGCCCACATATATCCCTGAGGAGCCACAGTAGCAGTTTGGCTCCACTTCAACCTGGCAGGTATGCCACTCCTTGCTTCTCCTGTTGACGATGATCCACGAATTTAAGCAAAGTGGTAAGGCACGTTTGTGGAACGAGAAGGTGGCTGAATGTCGGACTAATACAAGAAAATTGAGGCATTCGAGAGCTCACTCAACAGGAAAATGGACAGTATGCAATATGAGATTTCGAGGTTGTTGACCGCGAGTGCGGGGAGTTACAGAAAAATCTCTTTCCCTGGACAATCAGGAGATGCATGTAGAAACCATTCAAACAGTAGTCAAATGTAAATTTATGAAGTCAAGGCGGTGGTGACTTTGAGAAGTGGTAGGCGAGACCGAGCGGTCAGTTCTGGCCAATGACTCCCATAGTGGCCCCGATCCACGGGAGGAAGAGCCGGTCGACAAAGAGGGAAGAGGTGAGGCGATTGTGCCCCTCAGTTCCACGGGCTCTCCAGAAAAAGAAAAATTCCGTTAACCAAGGCCCGAAATGGCCCCGGAGGTTTTAAATGGAAGTGAAGATAACATTCCTCTCCCTTGACATGATCAAACAAGTCCCCACCTATGCAAGGATTCTTGAAGGACTTATGCAGTAAAAAAAAAAAAAAATTAATTTTCGGTCGGATAAAAGGCCTTTAGCGAACAAGTGAGTCGTATCATTGAGGTGCAAAAACTAGTGAAATATAAGGCAGGGATGTCCAACAATCTCGAGTTAATATTGGGCGCTAGTGTAGAAAGCCTTTGTTAGACTTGGAGTACTAGTGTGAACCTTTGCCCGTATTCCATGTCTGAAGTAGCTTGGTTTGGGAGAACTTAAACCCACCTCCATCACACTGTCACTAGCTGATAGGTCTATTAAAATACCGAAGGGGACCATTGAGGATGTTTTAATACAAGTGGACAGATTCTACTATCCAGTGGATTTTGTTGTACTTGACCTGAAGCGGGATTGCGAGTGGGAAGCGATCAATAATACCCATCTATATTAGAGGAAGGCCATTTTTGGCTGTGATGCCATAATAAATTGTCGGAATGGGATTTATGCAACTCACGTTTGGGAATATGACCTTAGAACTCAATATCTTCCATTTGAGTAAAGAGCATATGCACTAAGAGGAGGATAATGACGTGAAAGAAGTCTGGCATGGTGTCCTGATTCTTGAAGGAAGCAGTAATGAATGACGAAGTGCGAATGTGCCCGAGTTATCCCAGGTGCCTTGAGCAATAAGAGCCTCAATGCATGAGCTTAGTGCAGGGGAGGAGAAAAATAGAAATCCTACCTCTGTGACTGAAATTCAATGAACGAGGAACCTCAGCCGGTTAGGCTGAGCCCTCGAGTTGAGTTAAAGTATGCATTCTACAGGAAAATTCCAGCGTGTCAGGTTGTGATTTCATCCTTTGTTGACCACTTCACAAGAGCATAACCTGCTTTGCACCTCCTCAAAGGAACAAACTAGGCATTGGGAATGGAAAAATTTGCATGATTTAAAGGCATAAACTGACAATGCACGTCACATTTATTTAGAAGAAGAGTCTAAGAAATTTATTAGGCGACCACAGGAGGAAGGTTGAATCCCCACTTGCGGGAGTAGTTGCATTGAAGTCACGAAATTTAACCAAGCCGATTATCATTTACCCCATTTCTGATATGCCGTGCAGTAGCCGGTGGTGCCCGAAGTCGGGGGTGATGACAGGCGTAAAATGAAAAGGGTGAAGAATTGTCTACCCGACTTACTACCGGTTGGAGGGTGTGCATAGATTATAGGAGGCTCAATGAAGTAACAAGAAAAGATCACTTCCCGTTGCCATTCATCGATCAGCTCCTTGAGAGAGTCTCTGGACACCCATTCTATTGCTTTTTGGATGGGTATTGAGTCTTTGGATAAATTAGGAAGGATCGGGAAAAGACACCTTTACTGCCATCCATTTGGCACATGTACTCAAGAGGATGCCTTTTGGTCTTGCAACGCTTTAAGCCACTTTTCAGAGATAATGTGATATGTTTAGCGATATGGAAACATAATGGAAGTATACATGGATGATATCACTTTAATATCTGGAGGTGATTTTGAAGAGATATCTAAAACTAATCTTGAGCCATCATGAGGTGCATAGAAGAACACAGTGCTCAAGCTGGGAGAAGTGTCATTTATGGTTAAGCAAGAATTTATCTTGGGGCAGTAACAGCAGGAGCCTGAGTTAGTAAGCAAATTGAACTTGACATTGCCATCTCCATGAAGTAAGCAGTTGGGCGATTCCTTAGTGTGCAGGCTTCTATAGAAAGGTCATTAAGAGCTTCAGAGATTGCTCAGCCCTCCTGGCTCCTAGAGAGAAGGTAACTAAATTTGTGTGCAAGAAAAATAATGCTAGGAGAGCTTTTAAGAGTGAAGTCCCATTTGACCCTTTGCATGATAATGTTTCACCTAATTGTGGGTTGCCTTTTAGTGATGTGTGTTACGACGTCTTGCTGTGGACGATACTTGGCCAAAGAAGATGGAGAAAACCTCATGTAGTCACCTATATAAACAAACCTTAGACTTCAAAAGGAACTATACCACTCTGAGAGAAGAATTGTTGTGATGATACATGATGAACAATTTCGAGCATACTTGGTTGGAGTATGATATAATCATTTCTGAATCATTCGGCTTTGAAATATCTTCGACCAGAAAAATGCCAAAGCGAGACTTATCCGATGGGTTCTTACATTCAAGAATTTAACTTTTGATTAAAGATAGAAGGGGTAGGAATGATGTTGTGGCGGAGACCGTCTTTCAAAGTGCGCGATAGCCACGTGACACTCATAGCCACCCATCAATGATGAATTTCTGCGAAGAGATCATAATGGTGAAAAAAGCTCACATTATCATCATTGTAATTTCCTCCACAGCAGGAAAATCCCATCTGATTGGAAAACGACGGGGATAGGAAATATTTCTTCAGAGATCATTCCTAATGTTCGGAAGGCCTTCTTGTTTAAAATGTCTGGATGGAATGTCGGGAAGTGTGTGCTGGGGAAGAGCAGTAGGGAATTAGAGCCACTATGCAGGTGCCACAAACTATGTTGATCTTTTTCTTACCTTGAAGACATGATGAAGATCTTGCTGATGCAGTTTCTCACTGACCTTCTTGTTTAAGAAGCATGCGAATGTCAAGTTAACCGATAGATGCCAAAAAAGGGCTAAAGGAAATTGTCTCGCGGGTCATATGATCTTTGAACCCAATTTTAGTGGTGGGATATTGATGTTTTGGGGCATCCCGATTTATCAGGTGCTACATCTTATGGTCCTTGCCCATATTGGTGGGGAGTGGACTATGTGTCAGTGGAGTTGAAGCAGTCTACTAAAACCAATGATACAGGGGTGGTGCTTAAATTCTTGAAAACATCTTTTTCTGGGTTAAATTTTAAAATCATTAACTAAATAATGATGAGTTCCACATTTACTATAACAAACCTTTTGAAAACCTCCTTATTAAACATAGGTGTAAAGAGTATGACCCTGCCCTTTACACATCTGTTAAGATTACAATTAAATGGAACACTGGCAGGAAGATGGAGACCATTCTAATGAAGGTGAGTAGCTGACAAGCGAAGAGCTGGTCCGTCAAACTGCTTGATTTCACTATATGGGCTACAGAGCAGAGCACTAGGGCAATCCTTGGGTACCTTATCGGTTGAGTCTATGGTAGAGCCTGCAGCCTAGAGTGAGATCAGATATAAGCATGGTGGGCAATCAAGAAGTTGAACATGGATCTAAGTAGGGCCGGAGTCAAAAGATTCCTTGACCTCAACGAGTTGGAAGAAATACGAAATGATGCCTACTTGAATTCGAAGATTGCAAAGGAAAGATCAAAAAAATGGCATGATCAAATGATAACTGGCAAGAATTTCAATGAGGACCCGTCCTCTGTATGATTCAAACTCCCATCTATTTCCGCATAAGCTCAAGCATTGCGATGGGCGGGTCCATTCATAGTTCATGGCGCACCTGATGGTTCGGTGAACACTCAGCCCGAAATGATAAAGGGATCGAAGTCGATGAATGAAGGATAAGCCACATGTTGTCTGACAAGCAGTTAGGGAGGAAATTCTCATACGGACCCTCCTTGAGTTCCCACCCGGTCCACATTTAAGGGTGGCTCCTGCTGTCTCGGGGGCCACTAATTTCATTAACTTAGTTTTGAGAACAAATTCTTTTTGTTTAAAATTTTTGGTAGCAGTCAGAGTTTGGCATTTGACTTTTCTTTGTGTTACCATTTGCGATTAGCATTAACCACGAGATACATGCATCTGCCACAATGTTTGAGGAGGTACCATTCCACACTCTAGCTTTTTCATTCCCAGGATGGGTTAGTTAGAGGTAATTTTCATACATTTGGAGTTTAGTTTTACTGGTTATACATGCCTTGCAATGCCTAAACTTTGTTTTAATGGCACCTGGTCCTTTTATGCCTACCTTTTTGTGTTTCTACTCTTGCCTTTAGTTGAAAAATTAAGGCCCTGTGTGTTATCTTAATGATAGAACAATTACATGCATGATTTAGTTTTGCAGTGAATGAAGTTCCGGCCTGTATTCAACCTTGACATTCCCCGCTGGCTAATTCACACCTTGCACACGGATTGTACCCAATGGGTTGAGAAAATTTGCTATATTTCAACACACAAAAACCGGCCTTAGATCTGTGTGACCCATAATAGGTTTGTGTTGCCCGTGAATGAAGACCCGATGTAGTCTTCGAATGAAAAAGAAAAGAAAAAGAAAAGAAAAAGAAAAAAGAAAAAAGAATAAAGCGCGGCTTTGCCTTGACAAGCGGTCAGGGGTATATGGCCAAAGACTTTAAGCTCGAATGCCCTAAGCCTTGAATTGGTTGGGAGTCATCGAGCTTAGTTGTAGTTGTAATTCTCGAAGTCATTCGGTCAGAATTGAAGCACCGTAGAGTTGTGGTCGATTGATCCTTTTGGCTTGATGCCACAAACCTTAATTGGTTGAAGTCATCGGTGGACCGTTACAGGACTTTGATGAAGTTGAGTTTTTAGCATTGCACCTATGATGTAATCAAAGAAGGAAATAAAAGTGTGGCTGGTCTGTTAGGTTGGTCAACGGAGTTTAAGGCCATGGCAGTAGCTAGGTTGGGGGGAGGAAATAGCTTTGCATCTTATTGGCTCAAACTGGTTACCTTAGGAACAATTAGATTTTGGTGGAAGTTCGGGTTGACTTCCTTGGAACCGTTATTGCCCTAAAACTTGTTTCTTATCGCATTTATTTCTCTTATGACGGTTTTAAGTTCTGGGTCTAAATTGTTCATCTTAAAAGTGAAAGCTTATCTATACACACTCTTTTAACAATATACACTTTTGTAAAAGCACGACATGCATACCTTTTATATTCCGTGTGCTAAGGGACTAGCAACGTGTCGGTTAGAGGTGTGATTAGTCTGCAAAAAAGTCTTTTCGAACCCTATTTAAGATAGGTTTTGAGTGCTTTTTGCGCACTAATCATATGAATTGAGCCAATTGACATGTGCAGGTCCACTTAGTACCACTTATTCCATTTCGAGTTTGTTTTTGTTAATTTTGCAGGTTTTTGCGAGCCTCAACCAATAATATCAAGTTTGATGTCGGTGGGTCTTTGAATCTTTACAGTTCCTGGTGATTTCATCAACAAAAAATGAAGAAATGTGAAATTAGATTGATGAAAAGAATATGCGAGGTAAGGCTGAGGCGTGAAGGCAAACCAAGAATTTACCGCTATGCATTGCGAAAATTTATAAGGATTACTTGAAAATTTAAACCATAACAATTCACTGTCTTAAGCGAGGAAATTTTCGCTATGCTAAGTCTCGCCGGGCTAGTGAAATTTCGCTATCATAAGCGAAAATTACTATGCATAGCGAAATTTGAATTTAAGCTATCTTGTTTTTCTCTGTGATAAGCGAAATTTAGCTATCATAAGCGAGTACAAGCTATGATGCGAAATTCTACATAAACGAAATTGTTACTTGTGTTTTTATCTTTTGATTCAAACAACCACGTTTGATTAATTACCATTTTGTCCCTATTGTAATCTCATATTTTAGGCATTTTGCCATTTCACACATTGGGGTTGGCTATATAAAGCTCCCTACAAATTTTGTAACCACAACTTTCATTTTATGCAAACTTTCCGCAACTGATTTTAGGTTATGTTTTCTTTCTCTTATATATCATCTTTATACTCCATTTTCTTGGCTACCCCGAACACCCTTGAGGATGACAGCTCACGGGATGCTTAGCTAAGCCTCGAAGCCTTGAAGAGGGAGGGTTGCTAACAGTTGTTGGTGGTTTAGCGGTGTCCTCATGCCTTTAATGATACAAGTCTTTTGCATTTATGGTTCAAGCTTTCCAAGCTGGGTTTAATCTTTGTTAATGTCTTTCCTTTGGTCAATACTTGTCATGCTTTAGGGTTGATGCATTCTTAATGGTAGATGCCTGACATTGCCTAGATGTTGTTACAAACCATTGAAATGAGGTTAAATGCTAGGTTTTCAAAGCCCGGATTAGGTTCAGATACTCGGTGTTGGTTGGACTCAAATAAGTGTTTTTAGGGTTAGGTTTAATAGCTAAACAAGATCCGGTTTGGCTTTGACTATATCATTGCCAATGCGAGAAATAACCGAGGACACCTTAATAACCCCATTGTATCAAGGCTGACCCAGGCCTTGAGGTTACCATTTCACACACCTTAATTTAAGCCATTTCGGTTAACCGGTGAACAACCAAACTCCCACAATTTTTAAATGCAAATCCATAAATCCAAATAAAAGTCTCACCATTTTCAACATATCCGAATCATTAAGTAGGATGAAAACCCATCCCGTGTTCGACCCTAGGCAGCCTATCTTTGCCGTTAGCTTGACTATGGCAGTAAGAGGAACATAGGAAACAAATTTTTGTTGATTCCGGATCACCCTACCGTGGCATGAATCAACCACCCGCAAACCAATGGTCAAGCCGAACTAGCCAATAGGGAGATCAAACATATTTTGGAAAGCGGTAGCTGAGCCGCGAGTTGGTCTCTTAAGCGCTGCCGATGCTCTTTGGAGAAATTATCGTACTACTTTTAAGACCATTCTTGGTATGTCTCCCTATAAGGCTTGTTTATAACAAGAACACATCATCTACCCGGTAGAAATGGAACAGGGCATATTGAAATTTATTAAAACTCTTAATTTTGATTTAGCTCGAGGCGAGGTAAAAGCAGTGTCTGATGCGGATGAGCAGCTTGATGGGTGAGGCGAGGGAATCATATGAGAGCTCCCGAATTTACAAAGAGAGGCTCAAGGTGTTCCATGACAAGACCATTGTTCGGAAAACCTTTGAACCTCACCAAAAGGTATTACTATACAGCTCTTGGTTGCACATGTTTCCAGGAAAACTTCATTCTAGGTGGACTGGCCCGTTTGTTGTCAAGGTAGTTTACCCATATGGTGCAGTGGAGATTGAAAATCCGGAAAATGGGAAATCCTTTAAAGTCAATGGCCAACGCTTAAATCCATTTCTCGAGCACTTTGACCATCAGGAGAGTAGTGAGGAACTGGTAGATCCGCTCTACCAGGATGCTCCTTCAAAGTAACTTCTATCCTATCTTGTTGTATATAAGTTTTTGTTTTCTTTCTGCTTTCTTTATTTAGTCTGCTTTTATTTAAAAAAAAAAAAAAACGAGACCACCCAACTGCGCTCCGCATATTTATCATACGCCTCCATTTCTGTCGTGGGGGTGTCCTCTGTGCATTGAGGGTAATGCCTATTTCTGTCATGGGGGTGAGTTTGGGCATACACTAGTTGGAACTAATTATGTGCATGTTACATGTTCAGTGTATGGCAAAATTTTTCGATTTGCGGCTCTTTTAGGTATAGTACCCTTACTGTGATGCCTTATGTAGCGCATGACTTCATGTATGCGCACTCCACGTAGTCTCAATGCATTTACCTGATATGACATGCCGCGAACTTTTTGTTCATATTTGGGACGAGCCATCCCACTATTTTGTTAATCTTGGTATCACTTTCTTTAATTCACTACATAAGCCATTGCCTTTACGCCCGAGTTCATGTTGTACTGCTATTGCTTCGCTGTGCATTATTTGCGATATGTGCTTGCATGCATCATATTCTCTGAGGAACACCATGCATGTGGAAGAAGATGATTTGAAAGTCATTATTTATGTGTTACATTTATTCAAATCATTTTTGACTTACCTTTGCACCCATCTTGAGCCTTGAGTTCTTGGTCGATTCAACCACAGGAACCATGATCCACGAAGAAGTCTGATGAACCCCATGGTAAGCGTCAGGTGTCGAAGTGAAATACGATTATTAGTTCAAAAACAGAACCTGAAATCGGGTTGGGCGATGAGTGGGAGAAATGCGCGTGGTGGAGTCCAGAGATGGAGGGCATTCGAAGGTATATCTATATATCGGCACTGCTGTTCCAAATTTACAAAATAAAAAGATAAAAAAAATGGGACGTTAATTAGGGTACCACTCTTTACGTGCAATACCACTCGAGCAAAAGGCGGGTAGCCATTTAGTGCCAAAATTTTTGACACTTCTTTGATGCAGAATACTTGCGAGGAGAGTTTAGAGACGAGCTAGGGTTTTTAACTCCTTTTACACCTCACTTTCGTTCACACCTCCCATACCACTATAAGACAAACCCTAGCCTTTGTCTTCTCTACGCAAGCAAATCCGAGATCGCCACGATCACGCGGCGTTTTTCACCTTCGGACACAGTTGCTTCTTAGTTAAATCAGTATAGCGACGTGATAAGCACCAGCATTTCTTCCGAGCATCTTTTACATGGTATTTCATTTGTGTCTCCATGGATTTGTTTGGGTGGCTCGGGTTGGTAGTATTATGTTCTTGGTGAAGCGGACTGGCCAGGCGACGGCCAGGCGGAGCTAAGGCATGGGCGACGGGGCCAATGATACTTATGGAGATGGGATGTTGGGATATCGTTTTGTGTGTTTGGGCCATATTTTCTATATTTTCTATTCTTGCCATATCTATAGCGAGAGATCGAAAAACATTGGAAGAACCCAAGGCTCTAGCTCTTCTATAGGTGAAATTTGTGAAGAAACGGAAAGTCGATACCTCGCAGACCATTAAGAAAGGTAAGGGAAAGCGAAGAGATTCATCATCTGAGAGTGAGGAGGCATCTGAGAGCGAAGATGAGGAGATTGAAGCCATGTTTCGCAGTCTTACGATTGAGCGGGAAGAGTGGGCCAATCAATTTGCAAGCGGGGTTTTTCATTGCGAGGCGGGGTGTGAAAGTGGACACATTCTTGTTCACCCATCCTATTAGGGCTATTATTCAGAAAATTTTCAATTTGTCTGTGCTGAAGTACAAGGGTATCTACAGGCCTTGATCAGAATTTATGCCAATTTGAGAAGAGAAAGAATTAGCGTGTAGATGCCACGCTGAACCTTGTTATGGGAAAACGGTTAAAGATCAGCCTGATTCGATAGCTCCTCATTTACGGTATGTCAGCCACTGCCGCGCCGCGGCCGACCTTACCTCTCGGGGCCATTGCGAGATTCGGTCACGAGGTTGTTCGGCGATGCCATGTGCATCCATCCGGTGCCATGAGAGGTTTTATGCTGCAAGGAGTTCGTTCGGGGAGGAGCTCAAGCTGAATATGCTTTAATGAACAAAATTATTCACGATATGATTGGAATAGGAAGGAAAAGAAATTACCCAACAAGGAAAGAAATTCAGTTTCTATATGAGGTGATGACTGGAAAGCTCATTGATTATGCCTTGGTTATATGGTGTGTTATGAGGGATTTTCTGCAGTCCCTAACTAAAAATAGGCATATCCCATTCCCGACTCTAGTTACAAATCTTGTGGAAGCTGCGGGGATGAGGGGAGTGGTTAGAGAAAAGAGAATTCTTGAAGAAATTTGGGGCCCATACAAACCAAAAACGAGGCGAAGTGTTTGCATCCACAAGACCTCAGCCTTCACGTTCTCCTACGGCTATATCAGGGGCTTCTTCGTCATCAGCTCATGGGTCGATGAGCACATCCCCTCTAAAAAGAATGGAGCGTCGGATCGAGGTTGGATTCGAGCATATTGGGAAAGCTGGCTCGCTGGACCACATGCTCTCGAGGCTCGAGTCACATCTACCAAGGAGAACCTGCAGTGGGAGAGGATCCCCCTCTTGACTTGGAAGGGGATTCTGATGAGCTTAACGACTGTGTTGATGAGGATGCATTCTCTTCGACAGATGATGGGGAGGGTGTAGAGTAGCAGCATGGTGGGTTAGAATAGGGTGGTGTTGGCAATTGGGTAAAGACCTCAGCCACGTCATGCCAACACCCATTTTGCCATATAAGCCCTATTTGTGTAGCCTATGGTCGTTACAAGCTTGAAAGACCTTTTTGATTTTAGTTGTGTTGGTTGTCCATCTTTGACTTTTATGCATATTAGTTGCTTGGTGATGTTACATTATGTGCCTTTATAATATCGTTCATTTCAGTTTGGTGCTTTCATGGCAGCTCTTCTTTTCTCAATTCAATGGTCCCTTATATGAATATCTCGGTTTTGTAATAGTTTGCTATTATGTTCATTACTTTGAGACAATGGTTTCAAATGAGTTAGACGGTTGCACACTCTGTCAGGTTGAAGTACTATGCTCAATTTTTGCCCTTTTAGGAAATTTGCCAAGCTTAACTGCACCTAGGGCATTTTGTTGGAAATCATAATCAGTAGGTGTTGCTAGTTCAATTCTTGCTAGGGACTAGCAAGATGTAGGTTGGGGGGTGTATTGAATACACAAAAGGGCAACATTTATATCGGATTTTAGCACCTTTAGCTCATATTTTGCTCTCATTTTGTAGAAGAATAGGTGCCTTTGATCGTTCTCATGTTTTTGGACTTGTACAGGTTTTTCGGGTTCCATACATAATTGTTATAGGGGTTCGTGTCCAGAGAGAGAATGTGGATCATTGCGGATGATAGTAGCCGCTGTTGTGAAGTCTTGGGAAGTGCAATGGTGTTGGGGAACAATTATAGAGGCAGTGGTACCGGTACCAGGCAAACCGGTACCGGTACCCCAAAGCAGGAAATCACCAGTAACCAAGTGGTACCGGTACCACACTTATTAGATGCAATTTACCAATAGTAATTTTCAACATGAGATTTAGGCAAATTCCAACTTGGCACACTCGTCAGCCGACCACCAATTAGAGTTCACAAAAGGAAAAGTGCAAAAACCAAAGGAAGAGGGGAGAGGAGCAGCTTTTGATGCTAGGGTTTTGGTTTCATAGAAAAGAGAGGTTTTTCTCATAGTTTTGCTAGGGTCCATAGAGTAGAGTAGAAAACTTAACTTTTCTTCAGATTCTGGATTTCAATTACGTGTAATCTTTCAGTTACACAATTCGGTTTTCTCTTACAGTATTTTGTGCTTTTAATTCTCCAATCTTGCAATTGAAGTGTGATTTTCTCAAGTTTCGTTTATGAGTAGTTTCTTATCCAATATGACTCGATTTCTAGTTTCAATGAAGTTCTAAACTCTTCTGATGGGGTTCTAATGGTGAAACTGCGCCTCAGTGAGTTGTAACCCTCGATTCCTCTTTTTGTGCTTCAAACGGGGATTGTACAATGCTAAGCACTTGTAGAATAATCTTATAAAATCTTAGTTTGGCATCTTCTTACGACAGTAATGCGAGCGAGAAATCCTCGGTACATATTGTAGCAGTCGCAAATGCAAGCTATTAAAGAGTCTAAATAAATCGTTTGAACAAGTATTTGTCATTGCTCGATCATCCTTACGTTTAAAAAAGAGCTTTTAATGTAAAATATTCTAAAATCGAAGACCATTCATCAAATAAGCTCCTATATGAGATTGCGAATAAGAATTGGAGTAATACTTGTCGCCGAGTGAAGGTGAAACCTAGAACCTATCTTTCATCTTCTTGCTTTAAAGCTTCAGTTAATTTAATAGATCCTCAGCAAATCAATCCTGCTTGATTTGCAACTACCGCACATTCTTTGGAGAATACTCCACAGGATCACCTAGGAAAACCATTCCACATTAAGAATGGCCTGTGGACTTCCACAGTAGTATAATGCTTGACGAACTTAGTTCCTACGCTTGGGAATAAATTCAGCATACGAATAAGACGAAGCATTGACCCACTATCATGGCTCGGCTTGTTGCTCGTTCCTTAATGCAAAATATCTTGTCAGTAAATTCACAATTTAAAGGATATTGTGATGTTAATTGAATAATAGAGAGTAAATTGCATGTTAATAGGGGTACATGAAGGACATCTCAAAAATATAGATCATTCTTACCATTAAAAACTACTACATCCCCAACTACATCTATCTTTAAAGGAGAGCCGTCACCAAGAAGACTGAATCATGACTAACATATTTTTGAGATTTTGTAACATACCTAAGTTAGCTGTCATATGATTTGAGGCTCTAGTGTCAGTTGTCCATTCGACATCTGGGACTGAAGTATCCATGGTAAGAGCAACAAGAGCTTGAGGGAGATCCTCATTAACTGATTGATTTGGTAGGCTCCAACAAATTTTGGTAATATGTCTAAGTCTTCCACAAAGCTGACAGTACTCATTCTTGTACATTTCTCGTTCTGTGCTTGTCATGTGTCGTTTCCGGGTGGTGGTGGTGGTGGAGTGTGATTGGTCTTTGCGGTTGTTGTGAAATATTTCTTGCATAATTTGAATGCTGAGAATTATTGTGAGTGGCTAAAAAAACGTCTACCTTTTGAGGAGAATTGATTGTTGTTGTTGTAAGTTTGCTGCTGGTTTTGGTTGCGTTGTCCATGAAAGACATATGAAGGTGAGTTCAGGTGTGTTTATGTATTTTTGTTTGTTTAAAACATATAGGAGAACCTTTGCCCGGAATAAGATGACATGGGAGGTTTGAGCATTGTAGTTGTAAAAGATTCATATTTCTATCCAAGATTGGCAAGTAAAGAGTATACTTTTGTTTTGTTAAGTACTGGGTTACCTATGGCTGCAAGACTGTCACAAATGCTCTTAAACTTTCTTAAATGTTTTGCCAAGGACTGATTTGGATCTTTTCTGAGATATGTGAGTTGTTGTCGAAGAGTAAATTCCCGTTCTTGTGAATCTTGAGCATAGGCTTCTTTTAAGGCATTCCAAACTGATTGTGAAGATTCAAGGCCCGATAATAAATCTAGCTTCTTTAATAAGTGTTCAAATCCATCAAGTAAGTAGGAGCGATCTTCTTTGTGCAGAGGTATTCATTTGAGAACGTTTTTGTTTCAGTGATTGAAGTTTCTACTGTTGTAGGGTTGTTTTTGTACATGGTTGGTTTCGTTGTTTCACCTGTGAGAAGTCCAATCATGTCTTGGCTTTCGGCAAGAGCGAGTAATTGTTCATGCCACAAAGGATAGTTTCCGGGGTGAGTTTGAGTGTGACAAAGTTGGCAATATTCAAAGAAATTGTTGAAGCCATGATTTTGTAGTATGGAACTCTCTTGTCTCACAAAGGGCTCTGATACCATAAAGAAAAAACTGGCCCAGATAAACTTTGTCTCCACAATGGTACTCATTGTCACAGATCATCCCCTCAGATGTATGGCCATGCAAAATCGGAAATTTTCGGGTTCATCGGCGCTCCGTAGAATATTTTTTGGATTTTCGATCCCTTTGTTTGATTCTCGGTCTTGAGTCACGATGAAGATACTATACCCCACATTACAATCAAGGCAAAATTTAAAACGTTTTCTCCAATCGAGTATTACTTTTCTTGTTTGATCTTCAACAAAATTTTGAAAATTTTCATGAAAAACAAAACATCCAGGTTGTTATATACATATGTATGTGGAAATGCATTCCTTTTTTTAACAAAATAATGTATAAATTTGTTTACTGTTGTCAAGAGCAAGCTAGAAACAAAACCAAAATAGATGAAGAAGACTTACCAAAAATAAAAGTGTCCAAGCTTTTGTTTGGTAGATATTCATAGATCAACATCATCTCTTCTCCTTCAGTAACTACCTAACACTCTAACAGTGCAGTGCGGGAGTTTTACTATCAATACAACTTCATTTTGAATTCAGTATCCCTTGTGCTGAATTCTTTGTGATCTCTTCCACGACAATCTCTTGTCCTTCGGGTGCTTGAGACCACTGGAGGAATCATCTAGACTTGAAACTCATGCATAATTATGTGTTTTTTCATCCACTATGCTTAATTTACTAAGTTCCTAAGTCCATTTCTAGATTATCAAGACCCATTCTACTTTAGTAGACAAGCTTAATAATAGAATGGCAGGAAAGAAGAGCAGGCACTATGGGTTATACAGAAACAAGTTCTAAAATTGAATGATAGGGCTAGTAACGAGCCAAGCTACTCGGGCTCGGCTCGAAAAAAGCTCTGCTCGGGCTCAACATGTATGAAACTAAGCAGTAGGAAACTTGAATAATTTAAACGATAAATCTGGGCCACCGGCTCGAGCTCGGCTCGCTTCGGCTCGGGCCTCCGGGACCCATCCGTCGCTGGAACGAGGCTTCCCGCCTACGGTCTCCTGCCGGCAGGATCTGGTCTTCACTAGTGCAATCCCGACTTTCGGCGCGCGGTAAATGCCAGTCATGTGTCGGGGATATGATGTAGATCCTCAGCTCTAGATCGATTGGCCATGGATGGCAAATGGGTGAATCCTCGAAGCCATTAAGGAGCGACGGCGAAGACGGTCGGGCTTCGGCGAATCCCACGCAAATCGGTGGGGCGTACTGAATCTCGAGATCTGCTTGATGTAGTAATACCACGCGATAAGCGAAGGTGTCGGCAGCCGGTATGTTCGGTGTGGATAGCGTGAAGGTCTTGTGAAGGGGAATGTCGGGGAAGGACATGGATGTTGGGTATGACCCAGGCCTTGATCGGTCGATCTGAGTGTCTGAGAATCAGTTAAATGTGAGGTATTGGGGCTCCTGTGGAAACTATAGAATTTGAGGTGGCCATGAGCTTAGACAAGGTTTAGATCTTGAGTGGCATTGAGGGCGAATGCATGGACGATACGATCAATTCAGCTGATGAACAAGGATCCAATCTCGAATCCCAGGGAAATTATTAGGGTTGCTGGATCTGTCTTGGACTTAACCGGCGCTCCCAGGCGTGAGTATAGTAAAACATCAAGGGTGATCGTGGGGTGGGGGTTTAATAGAGGAAACAGGCCGGCATCTGGGGTGCGAACAAGCGGTGTAATGCGGAGTGCCCTTTGTCATTTCTTCCGGGTATGAAAATTTGGGCCGACCGGTCGACATGGTGGGCGGTCACGGATCTCGGTCGTGATGGTGAAAGTATGGGTCTTGAAATTAATCATGCGCGGCTTGGTAGTCGAGAAGTTGTTGTAACAACCATGTCACGTGATATATTGCGAATAGTTTATGTTATTACTAATGAGTTTCTTGGCGAGATCTTGTTGATATATTATTTCTTTATTTAAGATAATTGATTAAAACGATCATGTTTCTTATTGATGATTTTCGGGTATCTTATTTCTTCACTCTTGCAATTTCTGCTTGTTTTAATTCTATTTCATAATTTCGGTTGCAAAATTATTTTTCGACGGTGGGTCTGCGTAATCGAGAAGGAAACAAATGTTGAAGGAGTGGCTTTAACAACTTTAGCATCAATTACTAAATCAACTAAGGTAAAACAAATCCCATAGAAAATTATTTCGTAATTGATGTATTTGTTATTAGATTGATTACAAAAAGTTAAAAGTATATGAGGCGAGCTTGAGAGTTGATTCTGATACAAACTTGTATAGGCTGGGATTGGGCTTGAGCTCGAGCTCGTTCATATGGAAAACAAACTAATAAAATGAAACAGGCTTTTTTTTTAAATCGACCAGCTTGAGCCTGATTTTAGCTCGTTGAAAGCTCGGCTCAGGCTTGAGCTCACTCATAAATTAACAAGCCTGGCTCGAAATGTTCAGAGGCTCGGCTCGCACCGGCTCAGTTGACCCGATGAATGATGCTTTTCCATATAGAAAAGGGATACTACCTTAAAAACTGGACCAAAACCACCTTGCCCCAGTTTCTTAAATGGCGAGGCATGCGTGGCGACAACGATGGTGCTCGGATCGAAAAAGCAAATGCGGATGTCTCTACTTTCCTTCGATCTTAACCTTTCTGCGAGGAGTCACGAAGAGGATGTTGAACTCCTTGTAAAAATTAAATAAGAATTTTTTTACCATATTTTTATACAATATCATTGAATGAATTGATGAATAGCATGCTGATAGGATTCGGGATTTATCATATCTTCTGAAAAATTTGAAATAAATGTTGTCTTGGTAGCAATTTCCAGTCTACTTGTTTCTTCTTACAGATAGAATAAAATCACTTTAGCATTCTGTAGAAACTACGGTTTAGTTGATCAAAATAGGGTGATATAACCAAATCTGATGATAATATTGATTCTTCATCATGGAATATCTTATTATGCCTAAGAGGAACAAATCAATAATGAAAATGAATCGCCTTACCTCTTGCTTTCCTCTTCTTCCATCAGCCACAAATAGGCAAATGTGCCCATCAGAAATAAGGCCACAGCAACAGATAACACTGGAATGGCTATCATCCCCTTCTTTTGGAGAAAACCTTATGATTTCCTTTGCATACTCAGCTGAACGAGTGGCAGAGAAATGCATCATCAAAGAAAGGAAAAAATAGGGAAAAATTAACATTTATAAGATCGAAAGAAGTTGTTAAAGCGATTGGAATACCACTTGTCTGTAACTAAGATGATGAGATAAATCTTTATATTGTGCTCTTAAGAGGCTTGGCTCATGTAAGGAGTGGGAAAAGAGGTTATGAGAGATCAAGGTTGAATCATTCTAAAGTAGGAGTAGTACAACGTGTATATATATATATATATATATATATATATATATATATATATATATATATAGTATCTGTGGTAGTGAATCTCGGGAGTTTGGAAGAACAACATACAATAAGGCACATGCCAAATAATCTCTATATCTGTTATGCATCCGTATGATTAACAGATGCAAGTGGATGATTGATGCCACAGCACGATGACTAAATCCCAGCCCGTAGTTAAGGAAAAAAAATGTGATTTGATATCATATTATTTAATGTGGACTCATCTTGTCAACATTTTGCCCAAAATTTGTCTCTGAGGAATCTCGGTTAGAAACCTAGAGACACAATTTTGGCCCAAACTCTAGATGCTTGAACTATCTGGGCTCCACCCAGTACATCCATCTTTTAATTTCTTCTTCTATCAGTGACATTCATCTCTTCTAGAGATGGTAAACATGTTCGAGTTCGAAGCTTGATATCATCCTAAAAAAGTAAATGAAAGACTAGCTAGATAGAGAGATAGACAAGAGTACCTAGCTCAATAGCATCGACCCAAACATACAATTCTGATCCCCCATCATTGTACTGGCTTGTGTCGATCAATTCCCATTACCATTTGAAGCAAACCACTTTGTTCTTGCCTAGATGGAGTGAACATCGAGCATCTGATTTGCGTAAATGTGTAGATAGGCAGCTTCAAACCAACAAAATTTATAAGTCTATACCTTCTATTGTTGTAGCCTAGCTATTGTAATATAGCGGCTCTAGGGTCGAACTCAGGGATGGGTTTTCTTCGGACAAGTGGCTTACAGTTGGCTCAGAATGGTGAATTTCAATTTAGATTTTAAGGTTTGGTAAAAACAGTGAGGTTTGGTAGGTTGCAAACTGAAAATAAAATGAAATAAAAGGTAAAAGAACTCCTTGAAGCCTCGGGCCACTGGGTTGGAGGTTCTAAGGCAACTGAAAGGTCCTTGAGTCCTATTCCTCGCGTTGGGGAGGATGACTTATAGTCATTTCCCGAACGATCTTGGTTTGGCTATAAAAACTTAAATCTTAATGGTTTTGCTTTTTGAGATATAGCATTTATTGGTCATTCTTGATTTCAATGAATATAAAACTGATCCTTTGACCTACCTAAGCGACAAATAATGGCAACTAAAGCGTGCCTCAGTGGATAAAGTATCTTGAACCTTAAAAGATTGCCAAGTACTAGTTGATTAGGATACATCAAAGGGATTTAAACTTGTAGTGAAAGATAGAAACAAAAATGACAATAAATGCCTGCGTTGAGAATAAGAGGACCATTAGTTTACCTTAAAACTTTAACCTAGTAGCCCTCCTATTCAAAGATGAGAGGGGTTTAGCCAACCATCCCTTGATTTGTCATCTGAGAAGGAGTGTTTGTGGGTGAAAGTGAAAAATGAAAGGAGAAAATGAGAGAAAAAGAAGAAAAGCGAGAAAAATGAAAGTTCATTAAAGTTTATTGCATCCAAAAATTGTTTATGTATGTTTTGGTAGGCTTATATACTACTCGAATAAAGTACAAAAATGATGAAGTAAATACATAGAAGGGTAGTTTAGGAAAAAGTCACAAAAAGTTAGTCAGTGGAGTGAGTGGACTCTGTTCGCGTGTTCAACGGGTCTGAGAGTGCACGAGATTACGAAATTTTCGTAACCCTGCAAAATTTCTGCAGTGTTCCAAATTCTTCCTTTGCTTCCATTTTCCATGGGCTTTTGACATGCAGTTCGGAGTTCGAAGCTTGGATTCTTCGGCTTGAGTTGCCTTACTGAAGATTTTGGCCTAATTTAGCTCACAAGTCTACAAAATAGCCCGCAAATGCAATTAGTAGTAAGAGTCGGGACCTTAATGTACTGAATTGGGTTATTTAAGTTGATTAGTACACAAAAAGGGCTCAAGACCTACTATAAACAGGGTTCAAAATAGCACTATTTGAGCACTAATCTCATCCGCACAATGGTGCAATGTGAACCTGCAAAAAAGGTGATCCAATGGTGGTGTGCCGGCCACCTCTTCGATGATTAAGTCAGTCAACCACGGAGAAGAAGAAGCAGAGAGTTTTAGGCAGAATGTTTGAATGCCCTCACCTTGTGGAAGATCTCCCTAATTTATAGGGCTTGGTTCACCAATCTTCCCTTAATTTTAAGAATAAAATCTCTTAATTTTAGGGATAAAATCTGTTCTTCCTTATCGATGATTAATATTCGGAAAAATAAGGGATTTGGAAACTGGGAATCCCGTTGATAAATATCACTTTTCCGTATTTTCTGCTTTCGTATGCTTATCCATAGTGAACTTTCCATACGTGGTAGGGTGGCCTGCTAGGGGACTTGGAATCCTGGACGAGCTGCCATGAAGTGAGTCTCTATGAGGACACTCTGGCTTTCTCATATGAGCTTTAAGACCTCTATTGATAGTTGATGGTTCTAATATGGTAAGTGGGCCTAGGTCGTTTCATGATGTGGGCAAAGTGGGGCCCATCGACTAGTGGGTCTAGGTATAAAGACCAGGGTACTCACAATGCCCTCCTTTTCCCCAACTGAAGGTTTGTGCTTTTTCATCAAGGAAAATATGGTGTTTATAAACTTTGGGTGCGGAAAGTAAAAAGGACTGGGAGAATTAACACGTACATTGAACACACTATAAAGTGAAGCGCGTTTGGATATAAAGTGTGTGGGTAGCACGCGTTTCCCAACATGTCTGCAGCACATGATGACCTGATTGCATATTTAATGCGTTTGTTGATGTTTTGCCCCTATATGTAGGGGTTAGGCTTCGAGGCTTTCTCTTTTTACAATTTCACAAAGCCTTTTACCTCTTTGCCAAATTCCTTTCTCACGTGTTTCTCTGACTTGTTCTTTGAGAGAAATTTTTTGAAGATCCCTTCACAACTTTCAAGTTTTCGGTGAGTTTTTTTTTTTTAAACTAGTTTGTATCTCCTTTTTTTTTTTTTTATTAGTTACATTTGTTGAGTATTTTGGTGGAAAGTTCTTGTTTCTTTAAGATTACATTATTGTTCTTCGGTAGGGTTCTTAATTAGCTATTGTCGCTGAGATTGATAGACTTTGAAGTTCTTTTGTCTTTGATTTGATCCCCCTTTGTTGTTGTTGTTTTTTGTTTTTGTTTTTGTTTTTTGTTTTTTATTCTGTAGGGCCAGCAAGAAAGTCTTGAAAGGAAGCCACAGTCAAGGCGGGGCGTAAGAGGGGACCCCAGAAACTCCACAGTGCATGACCTAGTCGCTGTTATGTCTATAGAGGACTTGAGGTCCTTCAGATAAGTCCCTGCCTCCATCAGATTGGAGATGTCAGATGGCACGACTACCTCGATAGTGGGAGCGGCAGATAACATCGTTTATTTTACCCGAGAACAATTTGTTGTTGGACTTTGCCTCCCCTTCCCTTCTTTGGTGAAGCAATTCCTACACTTCACTAGGGCACCTCTTGCACTTGTACATCCGAATGTCTTTCAGATTCTTATGGGTTGAAGTGTGCTAAACTTTCTCTACCAATTGGATATTTTACTGGTATAGATTTGTTTTATTTACATTTTGAAGCTTGAGATTGGGGGTCGCCTATCTATGTTGGCCCACAACCCCTAGCTACAATTTGTAACCGAGCTCCCGAACTTCCCACTAAGACTGAAGCAAAAGGGGTTGTTTTTGTTAAAGGTCCATGGTACGAGATGTCGGGCTCTCCAGGGCTTCCCTTTGATTGAAGCAAAAGAAAATTAATTCAGCTTTTCTTATAGAACAAAATATTTGGCTATTATATGTGATTATGAGTTTTTAAAATTTCTACTTGTTTGAATCATATGCATGGATCAAATACATGTTTTGTATGAAAAACTGATTTGTCAATGTTTATGGTAAGGATTGAAATTTATGGAGATATAATTTTACATTTTTGTGAATTTTGGAATATAAAGGAAATATTTGACTTTGGTATCTATGGCCCCATCATCAAGTTATAATAGTTGATAAATTCGGCCCCATCAATGGATTATAATAGTTGACAAATACGACCTCGTCATTGGGTTATAATAGTTGACAAATACGGCCCCGTTAGTGGATTACAATAATTGACAAATATGGCCCCCATTAATGGGTTATAATAGTTGACAAATACGGTCCCGTCAATGGGTTATAGTAATTAAAAAATACGGCACCGGTCAATGGGTTATAATAGTTGACAACATGACCTTGTCAACAGGTTAGAATAGTTGACATTCTATTTGAAACAAATATGTTTTTTTTTAAATCATGGGTTTATGTGTTTTGAAATATTAGTGTAATTTGATTAAGATATGGAATTATTTGAGGAACATAAAACATGATGAACATTGGTTTGTAATATATTTGTGTCTTATTTTCTTATACTTAAAGATTTTATGAGATTTATGAGGAAAAGAGATATAGTATATCTCCGGTTAGTGAAATTAAAAAAAAAAAAAAAAAAAACTTGATCAATGAAAGTGCATTAAAATTTATGCAGAACTTTTTTAAGCTCATTTCTTGTGTTGATCATAGCTACGTAGACGTTAGCGATGAGTGATGCTGGGGTAAGAAGAGATTAGAGTTGAGAACTATTTGAATTAGTGTTTTGTTATAAAGACGTAGGATTGCTGGACTACTTTGTTGCTTTGAGTTTGAATGTTTGTAAACTTCATTGGGAGAATTTATGTTGCTAGAATGTTATGTTTTGAGATTGTTAGCCTAATGACATGTTGTTATACTTTAAGGGAGAATTTAAGCTGTTGGAAAATTGTTGTTTTTACGAAGTTAGTTTTAAATTTTTGTGAGCATATTCAAGACAATAGGATTCCAATGCATGAATTTTGAAGGTATCATTTACAGGTGCGGTTTTACTACTCTATATGTGAATGGGCAATAACACCTTAGTTCGGGGTTGGGGTGTTTGCAATTCTTTGATTTCAATTTTAATATGTATTGATTCTATTAGTCTGATCTTATTGAGGAGGAGTTGCTGCATTCATTGATGCAAGTGAATTTTGGGTTTTTTTTAATAAGATGAAGAGATAACTTTCGTTGAAAAGATTTGATTAACTTTGATCAGTTGAATTGGTTTATAAATGAGATTACCTACTCACCTCCTTTGAGTGTATTCTTCTATTGAGATTCACTTTCATACATTATTTTTATTTGTAATTTAATTATCAAGTATTTTAATTTTAATTTTATCTTATTTTCTTATTTGTTTAGCTTTCATGTTAAAATTAATACTAATTTTTATTTATATGAGCTTATATAAAAAGTATTTCTAGTTTATTCTAATTTATTTTATTATTTATTATTTTAGAAATTAACTTGTATTAATTTCCTTTTTATTTTATTAAATATAATTTTATTTTAATTTTAAACCAATCTTATTGGATAAAATTTAAATATATTTATTTTTTGAAAGGAAAATTTAAAATATTTTTTTTATACAAAAAAAATTTAAAATATTATCATTCAAGTTAAAATTTAACTTTAAAAGGAACCAAATATAGAGTTATTATTATTATTCGGATTAATTTATTTCTTAATGAAACATAAATCTCTCTCAAGAGACGATTTTCAAGGAAAAAAAAAAGGTAATTTTTTTATTTCGCTATAAAAATATAAAGGGGAGGGAACACTGTCTCATTAATAAATTAATTTTAATTTTACAAAAAAAATCTAATTGACTGGTTTTCTTATATTAAAGATTAAATAATTAAAAAGTGCATTAATTTGTTATTAATGTTACTCAATGGTAGTCTATCATACTTAGCTCATTTTGATAGAGAGCGGCAACGTGTCAGGCAAGGTATAGGGAGGAAGGTCGAGTTTGAGTTCCGGTAGAAGCGATTTACTATCTTATGCTTGAAAGTATTTAGTTATGAAAATGTTACTCAATAATAAACCTCTAATCCCTTCCCACCCTTTTACAACAGCAAGGCCTCATGTGATGCCTCAAAACCCGGGGGTCCCGTTGACAACGGAATCAACGCTTGGAATATACTCGTGAATGTCGGGTAACCCGACACCACTCACGAAAATCGAGCAGAGTCTCCTTTGTACGGGGAGCTCTACCCAAAGTACAAAACTTGTCCCAACAAGTTTACAATGACCGCACAAGGTCCATAGGCGAGTAAAATAATGGCCACTTGGGTCCCTGCATCAATACTCTAAAATACATGACTATATGCCCATGGTTTAAAGAGTTAATAAATTACTCTTACCAAACATATATCAAAGAAGTTTACAATTTTAATACATGTTATACAAGCGAATACCCAAAGCCACAATGCGAAACTCACACAAAAATGGCCTCAAGCGGCGCCGTCCTCGTGCACACTCCTGTACTTGAAATGGTGATCCCTCGACGGGAGTGAGCAAAACTGATGAGATAATTTCTGAGTTACTCCACCTAGTGCACATGCATAACAAACAATCACACATTCAAGCAATTTCATGAACCTACTCGAATGTCTACGCAGCCAACCCATGTCTCGAGTCCTCGCGGCTCCCACTCACATATCACAAAAATGGAATGAGTAAAATTAAGTTTCCAAAACCAAAGTTGTTTGTTCTTGAAAACACCTCTGAGGATTCAATTAAAAGTATTGTTTATCCTACATGAGGAAATGTGTTGGAGAGCATACCAAACAATTCATGGACTCCTCCTACGTGTAATTGTTGGACCGTCTCCCAACACAATTCTTCGAAAAATCATCCGTCGAAATTCCTTTCACAAACATTTTCATTTTTATTTCATTTCATGTCATGCACTCACACCTAATATTCTAGGTTGTCCCAGTGCATATGGAATGCATGATGCCAATTCCAACAAACTCATACTAATATATTCACATGCATATATATTAACATAATTCAATCACATATACGTAAATTCTCAACCAATTACACCAAAATTAGGTCATATGGGCTAATTAACAAACACAAACAATTCATTTTGAATCGACCGGCCAGCGTAAAGTCGCACTAAAAATATTCACGTGTCACTATTCACGTGAAACGGTGAAACTCATTGGGTTGCATTCCACGGAAAGCTACTCAAATGGGAATTTTTCTCCCACTCGATTCAAAGCTTTTGAGACCGAGTTTACGGCTAAAACAAGCCTCATAACATTCCTAACCATTTACATGGCTCTTAGCCAAAGAATAACGCAAGTAGGAAAAGATCTCTACCTCTTGGAGTTTTCGGAACTCCACCAAATCGGTGTCCACGCGTAGCCCTCGCCGCGTAGAACAACTTTCCTTCTTGCTTCGTCGAGAACCGACGGTCTGATTGGCCAAAATTCTAGAGAGAAGGTGCGCCTTCTCTCACTAAAAAAATCAATTCCAGCTCTTGCATCTCACCGTCAAGGCTTCTTTGGCATTTTTGGTCTTTTAATTTGGAGAAGACAACTATTCAAGTTTGTCTTATTATCATTAACATTTTATTAATTCCATCTATGTCCCTTCTTCTAAATTTGACACAAGACACCCAAATTTCCATCCATTTCCATCATCTTAATTCAGTAAATACGTGTCACAAGAGTACATAAGCTGTGGTGACTTTTGTTACATTACATGTCAAATGCTTTCTTTACTTCCAAGACTCGATACTCTAAGTGTCTCGGAAAAAGTGCAAATTCCGACTGCCTCGGAATTCGATGAAATTCGACGTGGTAGCTAGATTTCGCGAGACGATTTCAAAGGTGAAGTCCGTTTCGTCATCCGAGATCTAAAAATTTTTCGAATTTTTACCAAAATTACGATTTTACCCCTTTTCCGAAAATTGGAATTTTCTTGAGTCTTACATTCTCCCCTCCTTAAAAGGAATTTCGTCCCGAAATTCTGTACAATCACTACAAAACACATGCATATGCAACGTGCACTCTACCATGCATGCAAACTAGTCATTTAAATATTAAAAGACTAAACCACGTATTATTCGTCCCAAACAAAGCAGTGGATAGGTGGCCCCGCATCGTGTCCTCGCGTTCCCACGTTGACTCCTCTACTCCACCTGTCGCTTTACAAGACCCCTCACTCAACCCCACGGTCTCAGATCGCAAACCCGATCCTCGACTATCCATAATGCACACTAGTCCCTCCTCGAAGGTCCCCAATGTCAACCTCAATCTCTCCCAATCCACCACGAGCTGGATCCGAGCGTACCTCCGCAGCACGGAGACATGAAAACTCCTGCTGACACCGTCACGCCAGCGAGCAAGTGCCAACCGGGTATCGCTACGTTGCCTACCCTCGAGCATCCCCAGGCCTAATAAACCTCGATGATAACTTCCCTCGCTTGCCGATCCTGACCACTCCTCTCTTAGGCATCACCTTTAAGAAGACGTGATCTCCAACCCCGAACTCTAAGGGTCGACGCCGCGCACAAGATAGCTCTTCCTCGCCCGCTCTCGAGCCGTGAGAAGACGTGCCAGCCGTATCAAACTCACCTTCCTGAGGTGTTCTAATTAGATGGGGACCAATGATGAGCTCTTCCAACTCTATCCAATACTTATCTGATCTACATGGCCTTCCATATAATGCCCCATATGGTGCCATCCTCAGGAGGAGCCGGCTCATAACCTGTCGTAGCGAATTCCACTAAGGGCAATTGCTTCCCAACTATCCTTACGATCTAGACGCATGCTCGCAAAGATGTCCTCTTCTAACACCCGTATATATAATCCACACAACATGTAACCCTACACAACCCCCTCAAGAGGTGCAAACGCTTGACCTTCCCAAGGTCATAATCATCGCACAATCCAATGGACCGCCAACCTTAGTCCATGTCAAGGAATGACATCCATATACCGTTTTTCCCGTCGCCTCAACAACACCCAATTCAATTTCCAAAGGTCCAAAGCTCGAGTCACTCTCGACTCCCATCACTCAACTCTAAGTTCACGCGGATAACCATGACCGCAGTGTTTTCATCCGAGTCACTCCCGACTCCCATCACTCGCCAATCCCCAAGCTTCACGTGATAACCATGACCGCAGTGTTTTCATCTCGAAATACCCTCGACCTCTCACCCAACTCTAAGTCTGCGGATAACATGACCGTGTGTTTTCTCTCCTAGCAACATAACTTTTCGCCTCACATCTGCCAGCCCCTTTACATTCACACACATAAATTTCTGATAACTCCACTCCGGCCCTTTACACCCACACGTAAATTTTGATAACTCCATGGGTCTCTTACACTCACAATGTAAATTTTGAATAGCCCGTGCCCTTACACCCAATAATACGTAAATTCGAGATACTCCTCCCTGCCCTTGGCACCACACGTAAATTCGATCTCTCCTCGAGTCTCTTACACCCACATAGAGCCCAGATAGCTCCCTGCCCTACACCCACATAGAAATTTTGGGATATCTCCCCGAAGCTCCCACATACACCCACACACAGACCTGATACTACCGCCACACCTCCTTCACCCTAACCTGGTGCTTCTTACCTTAGGGATTAACTAGCTTCCCTCTCTGCTTGCCCAACACACATTACTTACTCTTCATTTCCTGATTTGAACTATGAGTCTACATTGGACATAGTCCCAAAGACAAACTCAAACCACCCTCACCAAGAGTGGTGAATGACCATACCGTGCACCAACACCCGACTTGACGCGATGTCACGCACCCCACACCCCCACTGATGCGATCCCCCGCCTGGTCCACCATGAGCAAAATCTCTGAGATTTAACTCATAATCCCGACCTATCGTGGTCAACTCCCACCCTACATCCTAGGGAAGAACATCCACACATGGCTTCTCTAAAGGCCTCAACCTCTAAGCCCAAATCTGTCACACAAGATGCATTAACGAATGAATATGATGCATTCAATTCAAACGCTACTCTAGTCAACAAGTGCAAGAGTAGAAACGTACCTTGCATATCCGATCGTCCGTATGCTCAAATTACAAGCAAAGATTTCGAGACTTCCTCGCCTCCTAGACAATCTCATATGCCCAAGCTGGTGACAATGGTGTAACATGCCATTCGCCCGTACCGACTAACTCCTGCCCCTCGCAAATCTCGTGGTCGACCGACCAACGCCTGCCCTAGTCTATATGACCCTTCGGCGGGTACTAGGGTGCTAGTGTGGTAAATTGAACTCGATACTTGCCCCCGACCCATACTAGGGGCGGAGGAACAAACTGCGGCCCCTCCTATCCTACCGACCGGATCGCGCCGGTCCCAAAACCCGATCCCCGTCTCTGGGCAATCCCTCCTCATATGTTCGGGCGCCGGCAATGGTAGCACACCATCTCGCCCCATCCCGATCGGGCAACCTTAACGGTCTTCACTGGGATGATCGGGACCCGAGGTGTCCCATGCAACTCGGGACTCCGCTCCACGGGCAATCCCATCGAAAGTGTCCGGTGCCGCTTCCAGGAAATAACACACGTCCGGCCCCGCCCGACTAAACGTCCCATCCTAGCCTTAGTTCTGATGACCTTGGCCCTATCCCTCGATATCCTCGCAAATAAGTCTTCTCGGCCTCCTTTCCCCTGGGTTGGAAGAAGATGGATCTTCCTTCCCTCTCTGCAAGACCAACACCCATATTCCCGGATGCCTCGCATAACGTCTACCTTCTCCCTTCTCGTGGTCATACGTCCCGACCCCAGAGTTCACCTCCTCCTTTAACCATCGAGGATGATGCGCTCTAAACGCCGGAGGCTCGCTCAGCACCCACTCGATTCACCAATCCCACCGCTTCGTAAGCCCAGGCAATAGCGCGACTACGTAAACCCATGGCTCCTCGCAAAGGCCCACCGTCAAAACCGGCGCGGGTGCTTTAACCGCATCTTGTGGACGCCCTTTACGCCCTTCGCCTCGATTAGCCATCTACACACAAGTCAAATGGCAAGTTAATATTCAACGTAAGATCTCCAAAGCTGCAAACATAACTCCTCGAGACACTATTCACATTCCAAAATTTTATACACTATGTCCACGCATTCGTAGGTACGCAAGACAATAATTTCATTTTATTAAATCATATTCAATAAAAAAATTTTATTTTAGAAAATTTCATTTTTAAAAGATTTTACTTTATTTTATTTTTTATTTTTTGAAAAAACTTGTGAACCAAGGTTGCGAACAAGGTCCAAACAATGACCAAACAATGCACCGAGTCTAAAATCGTCGCGCAATGTGTGCACACCCAATCCACCATGATCAGGCATGTATGGTGAGCCTGTGCCAGCGCTGCGCGATCGCGCTCGGCCGCACGCTGCATCGCGTCGGGTATCGTGGGCGCAGCAGCCGCGCGTTGCAGTTCCCTGGGCCAGATATCGGCCGTGCGTCGCTGCTACGCTTCTGCGCGCCGCCGCGCGTATCGGCACTCTTCCCCCAGCCAGCCGCCTATGTCATAATAATATCAACAACGCTAAGTCTGACGGCCCGGGTCACGATGGCACCCACGAGACGCGACCAATCTCCCAACACTGTGACAGCCCCCACGCACCGCCGCCCTCAGCACCGCTCGCCGTGTCGCACCTCTTCCTCTCGGGCCGTATCGCAGCCCTCCCCCGGGTCAGATCAGGCTGGGCGGTCAGAAACAGGGTCTCCGGTCGCGTCTGTGCCGCCTTTTCAAATGTGTCACGATACAAATTGTCAGATCATGACCCAGTTGCCTATGCAAAACGGGCGTGAATTTCAAACAATTTCAATACACTTTCTTTTCTTTTTCTTTTTTTTTCATTCATGCTACTAGAAAACAAACTACCCAAAAAAAAAAATGTTATTATTATTTTTTTCTCATTTTCCAAGAAATCAAAATTTATTAAAATTTATTTTTATTCATTTCTCTTCAGTTTTACACACTGTAAAACCTTAGAAAATTTTCTTCACATTATATTTGTTTTTTTTTTTTTTTCATTCCCACTAATGAAACCTCCTATATATATATATATATATATATATATATATAGCAGAAAGAGGTATATATATATATATATATATATATATATATATATTTTTTTTTTTTTGTTTTTTTTTTTTTTTTTTTTTGTTTTTTGGTTTTTTTTCATTTAATTCTAGACCATTTTGTCCAAAATTTCTCGAACACTTGTTCTCTCACTAACCCTAGTGTTCAACATTTTATTTTTTTCCTATGTGCTATTTACCTAAGCACACAATTCACACAATACATAACACCATGTTATGCACAATTTATCTACACATCAACACAAATAACGCATAATCACACAAATCACATAAAAACACAAGCATGTAAGCAGCCCTAATCCTCGTCCCGTGGATTGTTCAGGTAATCACATGCCTCCAACCCTACATCGAGCCACACTAAGTGGTAGGGATAAAATGGCCCCTTATGACCATGGTCAAGCCCAAGTCCTCAAGCCTAAGGTAGAGCCCTGTGATACCTAAGCTCGATACCAAGCTCACGTGGACGCCCCAAAACCCAGGTGTCTGGTTGACAACCCGTCCACTGCGGAATACCTCGTGAATGTTCTGCAACTCAACACCACTCACTAAAAATCTAAAAAGTAGCCCCCTTTTGTACGGAGTTTTTACCAAAGTACAAAACTTGTCCCAACAAGTTTATAATAACCACAAAGGGTCCATAGGCGAGTAAAATAATGGCCACTTGGGCCCCTGCATCAATACTCACAAAATACATCAACTATATACCATAGTTTCAAGAGTTAATAAATTACTCTTACCAAACATATATCAAAAGTTTACAATTTTAATACATGTTATACAAAAACGAACACCCAAATCCAATAACTGCTTTCTTCTAAAATGCAGCCTTCTAGCCGAGCCGTCCCTGCACACTCCTGCACTGAAATGGTGGATCCCCGACAGGTGAGCAAAGCGCACAGAGATAATTTCCTACTGTTACTTCCTACCAAGTGCACACATGTACGACAAACACCACATTCAAGCACTTCATGAACCCACTCATCGTTATATGACCAATCATGTGTCTCGAGTCCTCATCGACTTCACATATGCCTGCCGAATGCGAGTAAAATCACGCCTAAAACAAAAGTCAAGCTTGTTCTCGAAAAACACATCGAAGTCTGCAAGCACGATCACCTCCAGGTGCAATGCGCCTTTGCTGAACTTCCAAATAATTCATGGACTCCTCCGACGTGTAATCACTGGACTCGCCTCCCAACACAATTCTCTAAAAATCTTCTCCGTCGAAATTCCTCACAAACATTTTCATTTCTTATTTATTTCAAGGCCATGCACTCACACCTAATATTCTAGTTGTCCCAGCTGGTATACTTTAATGCATGATGCCAATTCCAACAAACTCATGCTAATATATTCACATGCATTTATATTAACATAATTCTATCACATAAAGCATGTTACGTAAATTTCTCAACCAATTACACCAAAACAGGTCATACTTGCTAATTAACAAACACAAGTTAAATTCTATTTTGAATCACTCAACACATAAAAATTAATAAAATATTCACGTGTCACTTATTCATTACGCAACAAAATAAACCCTCTGTTACTATTCATTTATCACTTAAATAGGAATTTTCTCCACTCTGCTCAAAGCTTTTAAGATCGAGCTTCACGCTAAAAAAACAAGCCTCGAACATTCACCATTTACATGGCTCTTAAATTAACAACTGTGTGGTGCAGAAAAGATCCCTACCTTTAGCTGCCTGAACTCCACCAACTCCATGTGCACGCCAGAAATCGCCTGTAGAATCACCTCTTCGTCCGTCGAGGGAACCCACTCCGCCTCGATTGGTTTAATTTAGAGAGAAGGTGCACCTCTCACTAATGAAAATGTACTCCAAAACACAGATCTCACAGGCACGCCCAAATTTCAGTACCATTTTTAGTCTTTTAATTTGGAGAAGACAACTATTCAAGTTTGCCCTATTATATCATTACCACCTCTTATTAATTCCGATATAAGCCCCCTTCTTTTCTAGATTCGACATACTAAGACAATTCAAATTTATATTTATTTCCATCATTCTGTAATCTTGCAACATGTGTCAAGAGTATAGATGTTAGAGGTGACTTTGTCACATCACATGTTTTTTAATGACACCCGATACCGATGCCTTCGACAAACACTGCAAATTCCGACCGTCTCGACCCGAATGCAGAAATAGATCAATTCAGACCTATATCTAAAGGTGGTCCATTTCGTCATCCGAGATCTAAAAAAATTTAGGATTTTTAACGAAATTACGATTTTACCCTTTTTTCAAAAATTGGAATTTTCTCGGGTCTTACACCTCAAGAGGGGTAAATCGCTAACTTAGTTTTAAGATTTTAAGACCTTAATGTTGAAACATTTTATGCTCATAAATTCAATGGGTTGATCGATCAGCCACCCTACCCGCAAGCTTCCATACCGCCTCATTCGAAAGCAAACAATTATCTAAATATGATCATTAAACTAAGGGTGTTTCTCTTCATGACACTTCATATACAAGTCCTTTTAATAAGTGGAGGATGAATCTACGAAGTATGTGAGTGTGTGCTAATAGCAAGGTCAGCTTACAAGCTTACAAATACATCATTTATAGATAGAGTTCTTCCATTAGATCGAGGATGATAAGTCTTCACCTTGTCGAAGTCAAGCTTTTGAAGTAAATGTAGGGCGTTTGGGAAGAAAAGAGCAGAGTTGTTACCCAACATAAAAATAATGGTCAATATAGAAGGTTGTTCTTTTGCAAATTCTTCCACACATAAGAGCCTAATTTGGATGCATCTCAATACTATCTTTCGAGTATGACATTTCTAGTGACGAATCAATTATATCCAAGACTCTATCTTCTTCCCATAGGTTCCAAACATGAAAATTTTACCACAATTAGCTTACTATAAAAAATGAAAATAAAGAAGTGAGGCAACAAGCATCAATTTAAAAACATGTCTAACCAAGTTAATGTATGGACAGTCCTGATAATAAGTGTTATTTATCCTCCCAGTAATGATCTCTACCAGCAAACTCCAAAGTTGTAGACATCGGATTTTGTGGAAAATAACCCTTCCATTGCATACCGTGGCATGCAAATCACCTATAATAGCAAATAAAATACTATTAAAACATATTAGATGTAATGTTTTATTGGCATTTCAAACATAACAATACTTACTATGTTCCGACCATTCGATTTGTGTTTCCTTCCATTTGATCCCCTCTAAATATTTTAGCCATGCCAAAATCTAAAATTTTTGGAAGCATTTCAACATCTAGTAGAACGTTTCTTGCTTTTAGATCTCTATGAATAACTTTTAATCTTGAGTCATGATGTAGGTATAAGATCCCTCAAGCAATTCCAAGACTACTCTTGTAAACGTTTTTTCCAATCTAATAATGACTTCTTTGTTTCATCTGGCCCAAAGATATATAAATAATCAATCAGTAAAATGGAATGTACTAATAATGACTTCTAATGTATTAGCTAGGAAAATAACTTCTCCAACAAATTATGAAAGAAGCTTAGAAGATTAAAGAAATTGAAATGGCATGAAAAATAAGGATACGTACCGAAAATGAAAGAGTCTAAACTTTTGTTTGGCAAGTACTCATAGACTAACATCTTCTCTTTTTTTTGAATGCAACAACCCAAAAGCCTCACAAGATTCTTGTGTTGGAGTTTTGCAATTAGTGTTACTTCATTCCTAAATTCTATTTTTCCTTGTCTTGAATACTTTGATAATCTTTTCACAACTATTTCTTGTCCTTTAGATAGCTGACCCTGATAATTGTAGTGTAGAATTAGATTATTCACAATCGGGAAAATGAAGCTTAAAGCCAAATGTTAGTCCAAATGAAAGAATAAAATGAAAACACTTGTAGTCATCAGACATTAGAGAATGACTCACTACCTTAAAACTGGGCCAAAAACCAATTAATGTCCAAGTTCCTTCTCAAAAGAGAAATTATTTGTGGCTACAGCTATGGTGTTCAGATCAAAGAGTTGTAATTCAGAATCCGTTGTACCCTCATCATTTTCTTTTGCCTCGGGAGAATCTTGAAGCCATGTAGCGCTAGGTCTCAAATTATACAACATTTCCTTTTGTGTTCCTTTCCCTGCATGGAAGTTCAAAAATAAATAATGCCTCTTTGATTGTGGGGCTGAAAGAATATAATACCTCTGCCATGAAAGCAAGGAAAAAAAAGCTTAGAAATACTTGGCTTTTCCTGGCAAAGTATATTCTCAAAGAGAATCCCTTCATGCCAGTCTATATCCAAGTCACAGACATCAGGTACAAGGCTTCAAATGCACCTATAATAAGAATTCATGTTTGATTACCTTTCATCTTCTTCCTTAAGAGCTTACATGATGAGACCATGAGAACCATAATTGCAACACCACCCACCACCAAAACAACTATCATCCTCTTGTCCGCTATAAATCTTTTGACTGCTTTTGAGCTTCAGCTGAAGAAAATTCACCATAAAAAAACATAAAAGATGCTCTGATAAATCTAAGAGAAACTATCCATGAAACCTGAAAATTAAATGTTAGCAAATATACCTAGAGTGATGGCATCCACACGCACATATAAATCCTGGCCTCCTTCAGGAAGCTCTCTAATGTCCATCAAATCCCCATACCAAGACAAGCACCCACTTCCACTTCCGCTCACATTTACAGTCGCGTATGCACTACAAGAACACTCCTTCAGGCACTCCTCTCTACACGCTTCCAAGCTCATGTTCATGTTTACACGTGCCGCAGATGTATCTGGGGGCTTTGTAGCTTCAACCTTCACAAACCCTTCCCCGCTCCCGCACACCTTGGCTCCTTCCTTCCTGAGACATCCAGCTGAGCCGTCTTTCAAGAACCAGTCACGTGCCGACTTGGGCTCGAACCCCGAAAGGCACGTGCACTCAAACTCAGGGCCCATGTCGTCGCAGTTGCTGTTGGGTCCGCACCGGCCGTACCTATCGCACCGGTCCCTTGGGACTATGATGAAGATTGACCATTTCCCTTGCGATTCAAGCCATGTGCTCCGCTGGATATAGCCGTTGCCCGTTGGGGTCGAGCGTCATCCTCGTGAGAACCGACTCGTCGACCGTTGTAAACATAATAGAGATTTCGTCTTGATTGTTCATAAATATAGAAGTGAATATGAATCTATAAATCATTGCCGGCACACCGCTAAACCGTATCCCGTTCCAGTGACCGGTTCTC
Organism: Tetrastigma voinierianum; assembly: GCA_016808115.1. Lineage (NCBI taxonomy): Eukaryota > Viridiplantae > Streptophyta > Magnoliopsida > Vitales > Vitaceae > Tetrastigma > Tetrastigma voinierianum. The sequence goes on along the minus strand of JAEQBH010000665.1, from coordinate 248,668 downwards.
CATAGCCGATGAGAACGCTGGTATAGAAATGCTTGAGGAGACCCATTGGTGTTGCTTCACAATGAGTATGTCCCGGTTCCTGCCGGCTCGGGATTTCCAAGAAGTTAGGAACTCCGTTGAACAGGTTTTTCGAATCCAGTCCGATTTCATGTAAGGAATTTGGCTACTCTCCTGTGGATAATCAAAGCCTTGCCACACAATCCTCTTGTCATCATTTTGGATCATCAACACTAGGTTTCCGGTATCTAACAGCTGAGCCATAGTAGCGTTAATGAGATGGAAAGGTTTGTGGACCATACATGAGTAGTAGTAGTGTTTCCCCGGTGGAGAAGGAGGTTTCCACAAGTGTGGGTGGAGAGAACTCCTGAGGTATCGTTAACAGGATGGTTTCTATTGAGTACCCAAACAACAGTTTGTTCAGGAATTGTGTAATACCAAACTCCAATATAGCGGAGTGTAGAATTCTGTGGACTGAAGAAGCCAAGAGCGAATTTAGACTGTTTAGAGAGTAGAAGCTCACCATCTCTCAAGGGTTTTTTGGGAGTGATCATGGTGTCAGTAGTAGTGGAGCTGCGGCAAAGTGGGAGCATAAGGATTAGAAGCAAGTGCTGAAGAAGTAACATCTTTACATATTGCATATCATATGACTTCATGATAAATTGATATTTCTGCAGCTGTACTCCTGTGTTGAGCTCACGCTGTAGAAGAGGCAGAGCAATTCTACAGCACAAACTAACGAGGCATACCATTAGGAGGAAATGAGAACAAAAAAGGGCTTTGTATTAGAGTTACTTTTACACCCCATGCCAAATTTGGAAAATTTTCCCTTTAGTTTGTATTAAATTATGATAGCATTAATCACTTTGAAAAAATTGCACCACCCCACCAAATCTGTTCAATCATACTCAATTTGATGCATGGATTGAACTGGCGAGTGGATCCCCACTATAAAAGTAAGGATCAAAAGTGATAATGAAATCTACCTAAAACTGAATCGATTTAAGAAACTAGAAGCGGGTAGAAGGTAGAGGTGGGAAAATGGGCTGAGCTTGATGAGCCAACCCACTTTAGCCCGCATTTTTGGAGGGTTGGGCTGAAAAAATGATAGCCCGAATAAGCAGGTCGAACCAGCCCACTTTGGACCCTTTTTTTATTTTATTATTATTATTTAATAATTACATGGTATAAATGGGTATTACTGTCATTATGGTCTCTTTCTTCACTTAAAATTGATCTTTTGAAAGAAGCCCTAATTTCTTCCACGTGGCGACTCTCCTATCCACGATAAGAGTTCGATCTCAAGACTCATCGCAAATGTATCTAAGTTTTGCTATCTGATTCTCAAGACTCATATTTCCGTTTTTTGTTTTGTTTGTTCCTTTTTTTTTCCTAGATTCTTCCAAAAAAATCATTGCCAGACGACTTCTCTTCTTGCAGATTGTTAAATGCTGCTGTTTGAAATCTAATGTGTTTTTTTAAGTTTGAGTTCGTTTGTTGTGTACGTTTGGTTATTGAGAAACTGAGAAAGGAAATGGAATTTTCCAAGAAACTAGGAAGGAAATGGAAATGGAAGTTCACCTATACATGTTTTCCTACGGATAATGGGTAAACCGAAATGTTACGCTTTAGTGTTTATTTTCTTTGCTTTTGGCAGCCATATTTTTCAACCTTAGAATGTCCAACAAATCTGCTTATGATTTTCTTCTTATTTTTTTGTTCCTCATTTTCCTTTTTTTTTTCTCTTGCTTTCTTCCTTCAAAATTCATCCATAATTTTTGTCTAATTAATTTTTATTCACCTTGTTCATCTTGATTTTTCGAATTTTCTCTTGATTGAATGTCTTGGTGAAGGATTTACCTTTTCTTTATAAAAAACAACGGATTGAAAGAAGGCGGAGTCATAGCGCATGTGAAGTGAGAATAAAAGGTTAGACAGATAATTTGGAGGACAAAAGGGGAATCGGAAGTAAAAAAGAGTAATAAAATAATATTAGAATAAAATAGACAAAAGAAATAGTTGTTGGATACGATTCTATCAATTCTAGATAACCATGTTAGAACACAAAGCATAATTTTAATGGAGAAAAGCATAAGAATTACATACGATTTCGTATGTAGTAACGTGCGGAATCGATGAAGGCATATGAGAAAAAGCGACCTCAGATCTTCTCCCAGGTGACCCTTGATGAATGCGGCAATGGGAATGCCTCTCAACGATCTCGGAAAATATTTCTCGAAAAAGCGTATGTGTGAGGAATTATGCGTATCAGCAGGGTTTGGGAGGGCTTAGGCATATGTATAGTGAGTTCGGCCATGGCTTTCTCATCCGCAGTAGGGCCGTACTCGGCCACTAACTTGACCAGTATGTTTTATTAAGAAGCTGATAATCTCACTTAATTAGACCAAACTTAATCCAGGTTAATTTCAATTAATGAAGCGCAATGAAAAATCTTACATTCTCCTTGGCGATATTAGTGAAACAAAGCGTAATGCGCACCTTTATATTGGTCTAGAATTATTCTTAATAGTCAATCCGATCCCATAAAGTCTCGAACGAATCATGGCGGTAATTGCATGTATCATAAGCCCTTCCATAGTCGCAGTGCTTTCAACTTCTTGATATGGATTCAATATGGTAGTGTGTTTAAATGGACAATACCTCATAATGAGTGATACTTCATGTGTTATCATTTGTTGGTCAGAAATTCTCTCCTTAAGTGTCCTGAAGCACAATTGTGTCGTAGGAGAATATCCATGTGGTTCCAACGAACCTATATATGTGTTACCTTGATAAGTAACTTTACTTTATATTGTAACAAAAGCATCTTTCATTAGTACGTCACAGGAAATGTACCTTTATATTAAAGAGTTTTACCTGATACTGTGAGATTTTCAACAATTATATGTACTCAACTGGGTAAACCTACATTCATGAATACGCATTGAATGTAAGAGTTGTCTGAATTCAATTATTACAAAAATGTAATGAAATTGGATTTATCCTTCATAAAACAACATAAAACTTAGCTCCCACTAATTTCTGATTATCCATGATACTCTAAGCCCATGTTAATGACATGTTGATCGAATACACAAGGCGAAGGCCTTTAGTTAAGCCGGATCTGCAATCATATCATCTGATATGTACTCCACTTCAGCGTCACCGTTTTGAACTTTTCCTTTGTAGTCGAGTATTTGACCTCCATGTGCTTAGACCCCTTGAGACCTACATTTGTTAATAAGCAACCTTTGAGGTGTGTCACCTTCACAATTGTATGGGCACATCCTGAATCAAACACGGTTAACTCATGTGAGGTTTGAGCCAAATTGCACGAGAAGTAGTTGCTAAAAGCATGCTCTGAAACTCCGCTTGCATGTTGAGGGGATACAATTGATTCACGTTTCTCACTTTTCCATGATGCGCACCTCTGTAACTTAAGATATAGTTGATTGTTGACTTCTTTTCATCACATTGACCCGTGAAGTCTGAATCGAGATACTTGACTAGGCGCAGGTCTGAACATGTTTGTAAATCAACATGTAGTCTTTGTCCTCTTTAAGTACCTCATAACCTTCTTAGCGACAACCCGATGATCATGTCACAGGTTTGGCCCGATATACGCCTAGAATCTGTTACGCAAAAGGCAATAACGGGCCTAGTGCATGCTTGAGCATACATAATACTCCCAAGTGCACTAGCATAGGTACATTCTTCATTTGGGCTTTCTCTATATACGAGATGAGGACATTGTGATAGACTGACTTATCACCTTTACGGGCGGGAGCAATTCCGGCACATTGTGCATGTTGAATCTTTCTCGCCGATCCAACATATGCCCTGCGAGATAAACCCGATAGTCTGCCCGAAACGATTCCTATGAATCTCGATACCCCGAGGACAAAGCGCCTCACGAGGTCCTTCATATCAGTTATTTGACAACATCCGCTTTGTCTCATGCGGTAAACCAAGGTCGCGCGCAAGCGAGGATATCATCCACATAGAGTATTAGGAAAATGAATTTATCATTAACCTTGCGGTATATACATTGATCTACTTTGTTCTCTGACAAAACCATATGAAACAGCGACACTATGAAACTTTAAGTACCATTGTCTAAACGCGAGACCATAAATAGACTTTGGAGTCTACATACAAGTTTGAATCATTTGCCTAAAACCGGGTTGCATCATATAGACTTCTTCATTAAGTCTCAGAATTGAAAGAGCGGTTTTAACATCCATGCGGTGTAACTCCGTATCAAAATGAGCAACTAATGCCATGATCACTCACGAAAGAATCTTTAGAAGAGGCGGAGAAAAAGTTGCTTCATAGTCTCTCCCTTCTCTCTAAGTGAAACCTTTGGCTACCGGTCGGCTTTAAACTTTTCTTTCCTTTAGAGTCCTTTTAGTCTTATACACCATTTACCTTGATAGGTCTATGACCGTCAGTAGACTGTCAGTTCCCAAACTCCTGTTATGCCTCATAGATTGAATTTCATCTCATTGCATCCAACCCACAGTTCGATTGAGGACAGAAACAGCTTCCTCATAAGTTATTGGGTCGATCCACGGGCAAATATCGTAGTCTTGCTCTCTATATGGTAAATGGTCAGGTGGTATTATTCAGCGTCGTCTCTCCTGGTGGATCTCCTTCTTGGAGTAGTAATAGCCACGATGCACTTTGAGAGCCTTGATGAACTTCGTGGGGCTGTCTCGACAACGAGGATCCCTAGTCTCAGCCGGGTTCGATATGGTGTGTAGGAGTTTCCACAATTATCGTATGGGAGGTGATCTGGATACCACATTCTTCGTAAATCTTATCGTCGTATGATCGTGACATTTACTCTCTTCGGCCACATCAAACTCAAAAACTTGAAACATCTTGTGATTCCACAATTCTTGTGCCTCCATTGGGATTATAGGCAGAGTATCCCTTGAATATTAGGGTAAGATACAAAATAACTGATGGTTGAGTCGACTTATAATGTTGGATTATGCTTTAACTTCCATGAGGACATCCCCCGAACCTTAAGATGGTTTAAGCTGGGCTTCTTGATCCATAATTCAAAAGGGTCGATGGAACGACTCCGTAGGTACACGATTCAAAATGTACAAAAATTTGTTTTCAAAGCTTCACCCCATAGAAACGGATGAAATTTATTACTTATCATACTCCTTACCATTTCATAAAAAAGTCTGATTCGCCTTTCGGCTATACCATTTTGCTCAGGACTCCCAGGCATAGTAAACTGTGCCACTATCCCAGAGTCCTCTAAGTATTTGGCGAATGACCCTTAGGCGTCGACATGTCGTATGCTTGCCATAATACTCTCCACACCGGTCGAGATCTAACAACGCTTTATGACTTTTCCCAATTGTTTCGACTTGATCAGAAAAATCTTGAACTTGTCAAGAGACTCCAGGACTTTCTTTAATCAAGTACAAATAACCATATGAGAATAGTCATCGATAAATGTGATGAAATAAAGTGCTACTCGAGGATTTGCCACGCAAGGTTCCTTATCGGTGTGGGTGACTTCCGGCGGGGAAGTCGGAGACTACAGTTTGCCAGTTTTCTTTCTTATCTTGGTCATTTTACCCCTCTGACTGATCTACGCGTATCTCTAAGTCATTTAGAGTAGAGCGGGATATTAGTCTTTATCGGCCTTTCTCTCTATCCTTAGAGATATGTGATCGTTATGCCATAATGCATAAGACTCTTCCTTGAGTAGTAGTCTCTTAGAAACAGCCTTTTAATTTGTATAAGCTACGTATATGTCTATCGGGAGGTCGCTTAATCTATATAATCCGTTGGACATATAGCGTGCAGCCTTATTTGAATTAAGAAATATTGAAATAATATTGCTCTTAATTTCAAAGAATAATCATATGAATCAAACATGATCTGAAACTAAATTCAGCTAAAAGGAAGGTACATAAAATGTGTCTTTCAACATCAATTTAAAACGAGAATCTAAAAGCCAAGATTACATCTCCCACGAACATGACTTGACCTTCTCGTTATTTCCCACGGTGAGCTGATTCATCCTTGTTTGGCTTCCTCGGTTTATGAATCTGTATGAGTAAATGCAACATGATTAGTTGCTCCACTATCAAGCCACCAAGAACTGGATGGTGCTTTAGATAGGTTGGATTCGCAGCAGTATTAAAGAATCATTACTGTAAGCCGCGGCTTGGACATCGAAGCTTTAAATTTGATCCTTCTTCATGTGACCTTTAACAACCGCAGAAAGCGACGTCATAATCCTTTTTCAAGAATGTCTTCTTTGGACCTATATTGTCAGATTATTGGTAGTTTCATGAGCACCTTTATGAGTTCGACTTTTGAACTTCTTATTCTTCTCTTATGGGGACTTGCGGCGTATAAGGCCATATATCTTTCATCATGGTTAAGCTTCTCTTCTCTGCCACCACCACCATATCAAGTCGTTCTTGGCCAAAATCATCTTGCAGGGTAGCTGGTTCTATCTTTATAATCCCCAGAAATCGGGTGGAAGGTGTTCGAGGCTGAATACGCAATCTGACGTCGGGAATGGTAACATTAAGAGCTTGAGTTTCGCCTTTAGGTCCACCATCCTGGGACATAATCTCGCTTGGTGTACCATCATACTTCAGTTGTTGAAGAGCTTTTGAAGAAGTGTTCCAACCTCGGCATTGGATGAAACTTCGATTTCTAGCCTCTTATGCGTGCCATCATTTCCTTAGCGATGCAGTCTGCGGTAAACCATTTTCAAATGTTTCTTGTATGGATTTCTTCATTGTCGATGAGCAAATCCACATTGCTCCTCTCGGTAGCAAGTCGGTTTCGGCCGGTACTAGTGGTTTGTGATATCTGCGGCTTATCCATTGTAAGCGCCATGTGAACATCCGCCATTTCCATTAAACGAGAAAGTCCTGCTTTCCATTTCTTGAAATTCAATCGATGAGATCTCGATTGAAATGAATTACAGCTCACAAGAAAAATTGGTGAAAAATAAAACAAAACAATACAATCGACATCATGTGTGAATACTCATAGAAATTACATACATCATCACATAATCACCTTTGGGCGAAAATATGACATGCGGTTGTACACTCTCCACATGTGACCATGAGAGCATATTCTAATGCCATTGAAATACCACGCTTTGGGTGTATAGTATTAAGATCGATCGTTTACCGGCCATGCCCGCACATTATCCCCTCCATTGAAATAACCTGCAGGATCACCTCCTTTGGGAGTATGGTCGCGTAATAAAGCGAGAGACGTCGCGCGATATGAGATTGATATTTCTGAGCCGATCAAGTGTGCCGCTTTGGCGGTCATAACTGGTGAATCGCCGAAAATCACTCATACCGGGGATATTAGCTTTATGTATCGCGTGCATATATGTAAATACTTCAATTATCTTGTTCAATTTATTCAGTGACAATGAATTGAGACTCTACGATCTGTCTGCAGTCATATTCATCTTAGTAACCATATGTATTTGAAACCATAGAGAAATACGAATACGTAAAATACCTAATTCTGGCGTACATAGGGTTTTTATAGCATTTTTCATATCTGTAAAAGCTTGAACATACTAAGTCAATATACCACATTGTAGGGGTGATACGAATACGTAGATATCGGAATTGCCCCGAAAATACCTCTGGCGCCCTCCACCTTACGAAGGCTCGGCGCGTGTGGCGGTAACGTGGCGGCCGCGTGTCGCAATTGCGGGTTATGTTGGCCGGTCGGCGTTGGCCGGGTTGGCTGGGTCGTGTGGATTAATGGTCGGATCGTTCGACCGGGTAGGGTCGATATCACGGTCGGTCGAATTCGGTCGGTCGGTCGAGCTGGTCGAGAGATAGCGTCATCGCGGCCCGTCATGACCGCGTCATCACCCGCGTTAAGCGGCCGCGTCGGCGGCGCCCGCGTCGGCGTCTGCGTCGTACTGCGTTAAGCGTCCACTAAGCTGGCCCGGGTCAACCAGACGGATCCGGGCGGATCGGTTTGACCCGGTCGGATGCGAAACTAATGCTGGCGGGTTGGGGCGGTCTGGCGTGTCCTTCCGCGCGTCGTCGATCCTCGATCTTGATGGCGTGGCGTGGCGGCGCCGTGAGCGCGTCGACCCACCTGCAGCGGTGGGCCTGCGATGTGATCGTGCCGTCGTGTAGATTCCAAAATATGCCAAAATATTTAATTTTGGTTATCGAAAAACTCCGGCCACAGACGAATCTTGCGATTTTCATAAAACCCAAAATTTTTCTCCAATTCATATGTTTGAATTCTAATCATGGTTGGCTCTACGTCTGTGTTGGATGCGATTCTATCAATTCTAGATAACCATGTTAAGAACCTGAAGCATAATTTTAATGGAGAAAAGCGCCAAATTACATGCGATTTGGAATCGTTGTTGTCTTCTTCTTGATGCGGAATCGATGAGACACACTTAGAAAAGCGACCTCAAGATCTTCGATTGACCATGATGAATGCGGGCGTAAGAATGCCTCTCGCGGTCTCGAGAAAATGTTCTCGGGAAGCGTAATGTGAGGGTGTGCGTATCACTTGGGGTTTGGGAGGGAACAGGCGCCCATATATTGAGTTCGATGTGGTACTCTGTCGCGCGAAGTGAGCCATTACTCGGCTTCTGTATTAAGCGGCTTGTATGTTTTTATTAAAAATGTCTCGGCTTAATTAGGCCGAAACAGCTCCAGGTTAATTTACGATTAATGGAAGCGCTTAATGAAAAATGCTACGATAATTATTAAAATATATATATATATATATATATATATATATATATATATATATATATATATATATATATATATATATATGGGATTATTATTTTAATAATTTTTTAATATTTTAACCAAATTATTTTGTAGCTTGTGTAAGGCCGGTTGTTAGCGAAACTGGCGAATAAAAATGGCGGTGGTCAGTAGATTTTAGCATTGATCACAGTAGACGGCCAAAAATGGGTCGAGTTGCCCCGTTTCCTAGCTCTACTAGAAGGTGATTAGCCAGGTATTTGGATGATCAAATTTCTTCCATAGTTTGCTGTATTTGATTTTGCTGGCCCCCTCCAACGTGAAGGTGACGTTGCCTATTCGATGTTAAGTCAAGGGAAAGGACCTACGTACTTACTCTTTTGCTGGCGGATTGAATTGATCTGCACCTAAAACTTATATGGACCTATACGACTAAGTCACACATGCATTAAATTGATCAAGTCAATGTTACGTATTCTGTCTTTGCACCTGTTTTTAGGACCCCAAACACAAGACCAGCCTGACCAGGAGTAGATATATAAATATATCATAAATCTTTCCATGTAATTAAATGACTGTATGGCTTTTCAAGTTTGCAGGATTTTTTTTTTTTGGGATATATGAACCATTATTTTAAATAATTCTTAAACTAACATTCTAAGACAAATATTTTTCAAATTTATCCTAGTTTTTGTTCAATAAGAACCAAAAATTAAAAAATCTTTAATGTTATTTTAATGATCTGAAAAACTCTTACAGAATTTTCTACGTCTTTGTCATCTTTGGGTGTTCATGATAACAACGGCAGTGGATGTGAAAGTAATCTTGTAAAAAGTAATTTTCTTAAATATATATTTTATTTTTTATTTATCCTTTTCATTTTATACAAAATTATTTATTGAATAATAAATTGGATTTATGTAATTTTAATTTTAACGTTATAGATAATTATTTTGATAATGCTATTTTAAATTGTATTAATAAAAAAGTTAGAAATGGATATTTTTTGAATATTAAATATATTAGTTTTATTTCTATATTTTTAATATTAATTTTAAAAATAGTAGATTATAATTTTACATTTGTATTCGGTTTTTAAACCATATAGAATTCAACCGATTTAAATTATTTTAATCGATTATTATCTATAAATTGAATCAAATCAATTTTATATTTCAAATTATCAGTTCCGGTCTTACTAAATTAAAACCAATTATTATCAATTTGATTACATTTTTATAGTAAAAATCGAATCTAATAAACCATGCGTAGCTCTATCAAAATGTTTCCATCCTTTAGGGTCGGGTCATAGTTAATGTCTCGGTGAAGAGAACAAAGCGGAAGCACAAGGAGGAAGTAAGAATGTGAAATAGAGGTTGGGGCGAAATCATTTTGAAGTATCCGTAAAACAAATTTACGAATTAGGCGAAAAGTATGACACATGTGGGGTGTTTATGAGTGTTTTAACGAGCTTTTATCCATATATAACATTTTCTAATGATTGGAGTAGGACTGGGCTAAACGTCAAGGTATGTTGGGACTGGAAAGAAGTTCAGGATAAAGTGGGACTGGAAAAAAGTTGAAGATAAAGTGGGACCAAAAAATAGTTAAAGGTAATTAAAGTGAGACATAAGTACAACTCAGGGACATTTATGCACCAACAAGGATGAGATGAGAATGGTGGTTAACAACATCTATAATGATTGAGTTGGTTGTGGCCGTATGATTCAGGATGTGGTCATCAAACATCAAAGTTTGAGCTGGTCATCATCATCGTACAATGCCAATAAACATATAAGCATGGAAATGAAGTTAAAGTTAAATTATAAAGTTTTATTTTAATTTTCATACATATATATATACATATATATATATATATATATATATATATATATATATATATATATATATATATATATATATATATATATGTATTTATACTAAAAATAAAATTTTGAGCCTAAATGATATTTAAATAATATTTTAGTTCAAAGGGTAATAAAATGGAGGCGAGAATAAGATGTCTCGAGAGCTGACGGGCGTAAGCGTCGCAGAAAGCGGCCTGTATGAGAATCGTCGTAGAAAAGGTCTAGGGATATTTCTAGAGTGCAAATAAATTGTCAAAGCTGCTAGCTAAAGATATTGAGACTTTGTCTTAAAGGTAGAAGGTGGAGGAGACTTTGTCTCCAAGTCATGACATGATAGAAAACGTGAACAGTTATTAAAAGTGGAGAAAACTTAGGGAACAAGGCTTTAGTAGAGAAGTGACTTGGAGAATAAGACTCCAATGGAGATGTGAGCGGTTATTATAGAAGGTGGGTTGCGACAATTATTCAGGAATGCCTATAAAAGGAAGACTCAGCATAAGAGAAAGAGACCGATCAACAAACACTAAAAACAAAGCATTTCAGCATTTTCTCTTAGTTTTCTACAAGTTTAGCAGTTGTCTTTTCCAAATTCCTAGCTTAGTTTTATATATTCTTTCCAAGATTTGTTATCTCTAAGTTTTCTTGCTTCAACAGTTGATTGTCGATCCGAGTTACATAATAAATATATTTATTTTTTAATTGTCAATAAAGTTTTCTTAGTTTTCAATTTAGTATAATGGAATTTAATTTTTAAAAAATTGTTTTACTTAGAATCTAGGGAACTGTAAGTTAGATTTTGGCACAATTTCAATTTGGAAATACTATAATTTCTGGCAGCACACTTACTCACCCAATTCCTATAACTTTTTGTGTTTTGGATCAAAATCCAACAAAACATATTTTTACCTTGAGTGGGACCACATCTTTGTGAAAATCCACACATATTTTTGTTTTTTTTTATAGTTGTGAATAATCCACAATGAGACCCATTTTTGCTGAAGAATTCCACCAAAATTAAGGAGTAAGACAATTGTGAGAGTCTACAGACTCAAGATGCGATCTTCTTGACGACATGCGATAGGCGGGAATCAATCAACAACCCAATTGAACAAGTAGAAGGAAGAGGTACAGGTAATGTGGATGTGTCTATTCTTTTATTTAATAATTCTAATGAATTTCAGGCTTTCATTCAAGAAATAAAGAGACGAGAAATGATCATGATTGCCCTTATGGAAGAAATGAAGCAACAATCTCAATCCATCTTGAGAACCTTAGAGAAAGGGGGCAACCAAGGCAGGAAGTTTCTTCTAAGTCTGAAAGACAATTTTCTAACAAACTCGAGGGGTAGCATTATGAGAATTTGCAAGAAGCTAGTGAATTTCACCATTCACCTAGGCAGACAGAGGTTATATACCATTCTCCCCATAGAAGAGAGGGTGGTACTCTAGAGAACGTAGCAGGGAAAGACCTAATCCAGCCATGGCCACAACCCCTCAGAGGATTTTTGCTCAAACTAATCCACTTACACAGCTTGAAGTATATGAAAGGGGCATTTCTTTTAATGGAGGCACAGGGGGGCATTGTGCAGCTGCTTGCAAGAGAGAATGACAATAGGGGACAACAAATTCTCCAACTTGTTATGCAACCACTCACTTTGACCTGGAAAAGAAGTCACAAGCCTCTACAATGCCTGACAGCGGTATGCATCTAATGTGCTTGGGTGAAATTCATTATGAAGAAGAACACTTTCTCGGGATCACCAGCTCCTAGCAAGATGAAGGCTTAGAGGAAAAGTCCTCTTTATGAAATATCATAACTCTTAGAACCATTGTACTAATTCTTGATGAGTTTCAAAGTTATCGAAACGAGTCAACAAAGAAGTCACGGTAAATTTCCTTGGAGAAAAGAAAGTCACAGTGAAGTTCTTTGGAGAAAAGGAAGTCATAGCAAATTTCTCTGGAGAAAACGAAGTAATAATAAATTTCCCTGGAGAAAAGGAAGTCACAATGAAGTTCCCTAAAGAAAAGGAAGCCATGGTGATTGATGAAGATCCACTTCCACCAACAACTTCAATCAACATAGATGCTATTGATTCGAGGGCTATGCTAAATGCAAAGAAGGTTGGGAGATTTTCACCAAGTGCCAAGGTAAGAAAGGTATGGATTCCTAAGCAATACTTGACTTATAAAAATGATTTGGTAGCAAAAGAAAGAGTGCCTACAACTAGAGAATGGAAAAGAAGGTATCCACACCATTCATTTGAAAACTCAAAACAGGAGGTAAAGAACAAGAAATTCTCTAAGGAAAAGAATGTTTCTCCAAAAGAGAGACATGTTTCTCCAAGGGGAAGGAGCATGAATGATCCTACAAAGAGGAAAATGCCTCACAGGTTTATGTCTCCTCTTATCTCGCCGAAAAGAATGGCATGTGGTCTTTGTAGAGACAAGGAAACCATGGAGAAAAGGCAAACTTTCTTAGGAGAAATGATACCGGAAAGCCAAAGGGAGGTAGAATATCTTAGGAAAGGTGATGCTAGTCTAGAAAGGCAAATATGGAGGAAAAGCTACAAATAATGTTGAGTCTATTTGCAGTTCAAATGAAGAAACATATTTGGGAACTATTCTGATAGGTACAAATCCATTTTCCTTGAATTATTCTACTAGTTCTCTAACTTTGCTAGCTTTCTTCAAATTAAAGGAAATGGAGGAAAACCTAGTAAAATTGAAATAGAAACAACCTACATCAGATAAAGGTTTCATTTGCAAGAGGATTACCATTGAACCCTCTAAAGAAAGCAGGCCATAAAAGGTGATACTTAAAAAACCTATTGTGGAAATGATATAAACACATTCAATGTCAAATCTTCAAGGGGAGTTGCACCAAAGGTTCATCAAGGGGAAATACCTTAAATAGTATTTCTATACAATGTGGGAGAGGTTAGGCATCACCAAAATGATTAGGTCGATCCTACGGCTTATAAAGGCTTAGCAAGCCTAAGACAAAACTAATGTTGAAAGTAAGGGGAAATTTGTATAGCCTGGTTTGGAGTTAAGAAGCTTTTAGCCTCTTCTGCCAAACATTCTAAGTCTTCCCCAACAAGGTACCTATTCAATATATACATAGAATCAAAAGTAGGCTTTTCAACCACTATTTCTCATATTTCTGAAGAGCGATACTTGTTATATGCAGTGTATATTCTCAAAATAAATAAAGTAGGTCTCCTAACCTCTTTAAAATTGGGGAAAATATGTTCAGCTTGGGTTGGAAAGGGAAAGTAGGATTTTTTCAATCCTATTGATCTTAAATAAAGGCTCTTCCCCAATAATGGGTTTGTTATGTCATAAATTCTCAAGAAGTACAGGTTCCATGAAGCCACTTTGGTAAGGAAGTGAGATCGAAGTATTTGAAGATCTAACAGGGAAGGTCCCCCATAGGGTGAAAGCTCTATTGCAAAACTTCATCCTACTAGAAGAGGAATTGTATAGGAAGGGCACGATGGGTTGTCTTCCACGAACGGCATGGAAGTGATGAAGCGAGTTCATGAAGGGTATGGAACCCGTTGGCCAGGGATAAGCGATGGTGATTAGGAGACATGGCTATTTTTTGGCCAACCATCCTAAGTGACTACATCAATTACTCCAAAGGTTGCCAGTAGTGTCAAAAGTATCGCAGCATACAAAGGATACCTATTGTGGAACTCTACTCAATTGTGAAACCATGGCCTTTCAGAGGATGGGCCATGGACTTAGTGGGAGAAAATCTGCCGGCTTCGACCAAAGGACACAACTTCATTTCATTTACTTTACTAGCGGGTGAAGGCGAGTGTGAAGCAGAAAAATTGAAATTTTTTTGAAAAAAAGGCCAAAACAATGATTTGTCGATACGTACAAGTTGAAACATTGGAAGTTTTATAGATCTCAGATGATGAAATGGACCTCACTGTTGGGTTTGTCTTGCTAAATTTAGTTGCCAGGTGGTTCGTTGAATTCGAGATAGTTAAAATTTCGTTGAATTCCGAGATAGGTAGAATTTCACGTTTTTTAAGGCATCGGGTGTCGGGTGACACATGACAAACCATGTGAGTGACACATGGCAGCCATGGGTGTGACACATGGCAAGCCGTGACCATTTCAACATGCTTGCTCTTCTGAACACATGGAAACCATGTGTCAACTTTCATGGAATATGCAAGTAGGTATAAATAGGAGGTGTTCGTAGAAGAAGGAGGGGGAAGCAAGAAAGGAAAAGAGAAAGGGAGGAAAGGAGAGAAAGGGAAAGGAGAAAAGAAAGAAAAGAAAAGAAAAGGAAAATAAAGAGAGAAAGAGGAAGGAGGCCAATGGTTTCTTCCTCAATTTATTGGTGTTCTGATGGTTGGAACTCATTGGACCAAGGAGTAAAGTCGAATTGACCCAGAGAGGCTAAGCCCGAGGTAGAGTTCTTCCTAGTTTGGTTTATTTTTAGCCTTTAGGCTATTGTTTTGGGCTGATTTTGGAACCATGTTGTGCCATGTTAATGGCATGGGACGGGTTTGTAGCCGGTTTAAAGGGTTACTTTCGGAGTGAACTTAGGTTAAAAATTTTCATTTACGGAAGTTTCCAAAATGCTTCTGTAACCCTCGGGCACGCTATTGCATGGATTGGCGCAATACTATGGCTCCTGGTGTACTCCAACTTCGAACGACCATATCTTTCTCGTTCGAACTCTGATTCGCGCGTTCTTGGACTCTATGAAAAGGTCTTTGAGGCTAGGATCTAGCCATATGCCAGTGATTGGAATTTGGTGCACACATCGTTGCTGAAATTGTAATCATAACACCAATTGTATTAATTGCATGGCATGACATGCTTGTTTGATGAAATGTTGATATGTGTATTAATATATTGACATGTGATGTTAATATATGCTTGTGGGATACATTAACATGAATGAGTTAATGTAGGGAAATTATATGCATGTTTGATAAAATTTTCCATATAGAATTCATCATATATGTGACATGGTACAAATAGGCAATGGCATATACATTGCATATGCACGGGTTCATCGCATTGAATGTGTGTAAGTTCATAGTGCCATCACACACCATCCTTGGTGGTTGATGAGTGAACTCGATACATTGAACAAATTTCAGCGGTTCCATTGTTCGCATAATATGAAATAGTGCCATCACACACCATCCTTGGTGGTTTGTGAGTGGGTTGTGTACTGTTGAATGAAGTTCAGCGAAGTTCCACTGTTTATAGAGCATGAGAATTTGTGTTGGGTAGTAGCAAGCAGGGATAGATACCCCCTTCGGGTGAAAGTCCCGGTATTTTTGGTTATACATATATGTTCAATGGTGAAAGAAATTGAAAGTGTAGGAAGGCATGCGAAACCTGCGGTGAGACCCCGAAAATTCGCTTACCCATAAAAGACACATGTTTTGTTAATAAAATATCATTGGAGGTACAATATCCAATGGGTTTTGGTTTATAAAACAAAAGAATTCTGTTTTGGAAAATGATCATTGGATGAGAACATCAATGATGGTTTATCATACATTGGCTTGTGCATTGTGTGGAGGGAGTCGGTGAGGACTCGAGGCATGGGACATGATTGAGTCAAATCTCAATTCATGGCATGTAGGATTCCATGGTAGAAATTAAATTTTACATGGAGTGATTGTGGTGAGTGTGTGGCCATTACATGTGCACTTAGGTGGGGAGTAGTCTCTGTAGGAGTTATATCTATTGGTGTGGCTCGCCTTTATGGGGCTTGTTTAAGTGCGGGACGGACTTCGATTGGACGACACTCATCAGGAGCCGTAGTTGTGAAGAAGTGAGTGTATGTGTCTGTATTTATTTTGTAAAATATATTAGAACAAAATAGTTTTAATTTCTTATTTTGTATAAGAGTATTGTAATAAACTCATAAGGGCTATTGTGACATAGTCTTGGGTGATATTTTGAGTATGGTTGAAAGGACCTGGTGGGGCTACTTTTACTCATAAATGAGTCTCGGTGAATGAGACACGATAGTATGGTATTGAGATATGCAATACCCATAGGTATTCCATAGGTTAACAGTTGGTCGACGGGACCCTTGGGGTTTGGGGTGTCATAACTTGGTATCAGGCAGGGTTTATACGTACCTAGGAGAAGCAATAGCGGATACAGGCGGTCTGACTTGGTATCGAGGGGAAATAGGTATGCGATCACCTAGGGCTTGATGGGCGTGGGTTTAGACCATTGCATCCATTGTGCATGCATGTTTTGTGCTACGTGATTGTGTGTTACATATTGCGTGAATTATATACATGGTAGAATGTATATAGGGAAAGATGAACACTAGAGTTAAAGAACATAACCTTAGGAGTTCGGAAAATGAATGAACATAATAGTTCAGGATTTGATGTCTATTGGTAGGCAGCCTGAAACCTTGCTGATTAGATAGGGAAACATGATCCATTCTTGGATGTTATGTAAGACTCTATTGCATTTGACTCATGTAGATGGATGTTAAAGGAAGAGGACGCCGAGACGGTGGGTAGGGTGATAATCAACTACCACCGGACTATGACCAATAAGCTTTCATGGAAGCTATTAGTGTGTGGTGGTTGCTACACTTGCATAGGCTAGTCTTGACTAGGTGCCCGGGGAAGGGTTAAGTATAACCTCCGATTCAAGGCACTGTCCTCGACCTTTAGGGAAGAGAGAGAGGACTCGATGGTAGTTGATCATTGGTTTCACCAAGTCGCAAAAAATTATGGAGGCTATGGAGGTCACCTCCGATGCCACCCGGATAAGACTAGTGACATTCGATTAGAGGTGAGTCGAGTGTGTAAGGATTGGGTCAGTGATTCGTTTCGCCAAGTTGGTGTTAGGAATCAACAAAATTTATATCTGGGATTCCTACTGCGGCGTATACGCTCTTTGCGATATAGTGGCTATAAGGTCGAACATAGGGATGGGTTTTCTTCGTAAGAGAAGGGTTGCAATGTGTTGAAAATAGTGTTTTCTCATTGGATTTTTAGGGTTTGTGAAAAACAATGTGGGTGAATTGTAAGACCCGAGAAATTCCAATTTATGGAAAAATGACAAAATCGTAATTTCGGTTACAAAATTGTTATTTCGGTTAAAAATCCAGAATTTATTCTCTAGATCTCGGATGACAAAACAGATTTCACCATTGGAATCGTCTCGCGAAATCTAGCTAGCACGTCGAATTTCGTCGAATTCCGAGATAGACGGAGTTGGCACGTTTTTCGAGGCATCGCGTTTCGGGTGTCGTAAAACGATTTTCGATGCGACGAAAGTCACATATATAAGTATAATGTGCCATGAGTGGCATGAGTAGAGAAAAGGATAAAATGGACCGCCGAGATAGTGCCGAGATGTCAAAATTGGGAAAGAAAGAGGGCAAAATGGTCATTTTTTGAATTTAAATGAGGAAATGCCAAAATAAGGAATAGTGTCTCTTCTCCAAAATTGAAAAGAGGCAAAAAACGTCTTGGAAGCGGAGAGAAGATGCGAAGCAGAAATGGTGATTTTCTAGAGAGAGAAGGACCTCCTTATATAAATTCAATCCAACCGTCGAGATTTGTCGGACGAGAAGGAAAGCTGCTCTACCCGGAGAGGCCTACGCGTGGGTATCGGATTTAAGGAGTTTAGACAAGCGCACTACATGGAGTGGGGTTTCTTCCTACTTGAGGTTCACTCTTTGTTTTTAAGGATTATGTTGATGTTTAGGTTGAATGAGGCCATGAGAGCCGTTTGATCGATCCAAATCTTGGGACCGAATTGTTATAATTTTGGAAACCTCAAATGGACAGCCCGTGCAGTTCACAGACTGTTTGTGATGGGTATGTTGGGCATTATGTAATAAATGGTGCTTTAATATGTATAGGGCCGGTAATGGCCGTGAAATTCGGGTTCACAAAGTGAACCGACAGGTTAGTGATTTTCGAGAATAGTAACGGGGTTTCTTGTTCACGAGTAGTGTTCCACAAAATAAATTTTGTGAATTAATGTGTTGGTCGAGTAATTTAAGTAGAATTGCTCGTATTTGATCATTAGCCATGTGAGGTAATTTTGATGTGATAAATGCGAAATTACATAACATGATTGGTAATGAGACCCCAATTTTTATGTGAATATATGCATGTTTATATATTTACATGTGACATAACTGTAATGGAATTGGCATCATGCATTAAAGTATGCCTTAAAGACTTCCCTAAGAGGATGAAAGGAGTGAGTGCATGAGGTGAGTCTAGAGTGAATGGTTTCGGAGGGTTGTCTAAAACTAAAAATGATCGGAGGGTAGTCCATAAATAATATCAATCGTCGAAGACGACCCAATTGATATGGGTGATAGTGGACTGGCTTATGAAGTCGGCACATTTTCTAGCCGTGCGGATGACCTTCACCTTGGAGAGATTCTGCCGGTTGTATATTCGAGAGATAGTTTGGCTACATAGATCACAAGTATCCATAGTATCGGATAAGGGACCCAGGTTCTGATTGCACTTTGGAAGAGTTTCAATTTATGTTTCTGGTGACGATGGGTACAACGTTACCCTCCAGTGGATGGTAGTCTAAGAGGACTATATAGGTGTTAGAGGACATGCTGCGGGCATGCGTCCTGGATCATAAGGGTAGGCCCGGGAGAAGCATTTGCCCTTAGTGGGTCGCCTACAACAATAGTTATCGGGCGAGTATCTGGTCTTTCATGAGGGCATTGCATGTGGGAGGCCATGTAGATGACGTTATGTTGGATCGGTGGGAGAGGCTGCATCACTGGTCCTGATACGTTAGAGACACCTCAGGAAAGGTGAGCGATACGTGACGTCTTCTCATATTTCGAGCCCGTGAAAGAGCTATGCTGATGTGCGACGTCATTAAGAGCATGGTGTTTTTTAGCTATTGTAATTCATTAAACATTTTTTATTAAGTGATCATTTTTTAAAAGTTTTGATCCATTATCTTTTGCAAGTGCAGTCAGGCTCAAGTAGTAAATTGGTTAAGTCGAATATCGATCCGCAGAGATTTCTAAAATTCCAAACCAACTACCACGACTGCCTCGATCTATATACTATTTGGACTCTGATAGACAAATGGAATTAGCTTTGAAAGACTTAAGGCAGACTAAGGGTGAATTACCCAAACGAACAAATGAATTTAATAAAATAATAAAATTACAAATCGACCCGAGCGGTTTCTCTTTTTAAAGGGAGCATTGAAAAATACAGCTATTGTGAAACATCAACTCCTATGATTGCCTTTGTATGTTTGCTTAATGAACCTAAGTTTAAAACTAGTCCAAGAATAGTAGTGTAGTTGGATCTCTCCAAACCCCACCTTTCATTATCTAATCTTCATTGTTTCTCTCGAAGACAGAGTATTAGATAACTACTTTTAATCTGGGTTGCCTTGTTCTGGGTATTTTTCTTTCTCAATACTTCATACCCACAATATGGACTATAAACCTTAGCCCCTTAGATATAGTCATTGCATGAGTTTTACAACTATCTTTGGTTTCTCTTCCTCAAAATTAGAATAGCTCATCGCTTTCCTTGATTAGATCCTTGCCTAACACGGGATCAAATTCACTATTCGAATCGAGTGGATTTCTCTACATTTTTAAATTGATAATCGTTCAACTCATTCGTCTCAAGTGAAAAAGAGGATTTATCGATTTAACTATACAGAGCACATTAGATCATCAATATCAGGTTAGCATACCTTTCAGAAATTGTTCATCACTCTCAGGAATGCCTTCTTTGTGTCACTCAGAGGCCTCCTGGAAATCAGAGCTTGAGACAATCCCGTTTATGGGTATGAACAACGACATTAGGATCAATTACGAAATACACAAGACTAGCAAGTGGGTTACAAGCCCGAAGTTGACTCATGATAAATTTGCGAAAAGATAAATTCTAACAATGAGTATAATCAACGGAAGAATTTGGGTTCCTAAATCTTGATACACCAAAAATGGCTTTGATCAGAAAACCAGTAAAAGCAGGCTGGAGATTCGAATTCCAAAATTTGTCTTGAATTCAAACTAACCAGACAGTAATTTGAAGAAATTGAAATCTGCATTCAGCTTCATCTTTAAAAATTAACATCCAGATCCAGAAATTCAAAAGAAAGAACAATCTACTTCTAAAATATTAAAACTAAAAAAATAACGAAAACAAAAAGAAAAGATAAAAGAAGATAAGAAAACTAAAATATAAGAGCTGACTGCCGAATTTCTCTTTTTGAGTTGCGAGCTGCGTTCGCCGATGCATGACTACATATTATAAGGGTTAAAGATTCGGCCTAATTTACGATGCATCTCTTTTTGGATTTCAGTTAACTGGCCCAGTTGATTTTGTTGATGTCGCGACATCAATTCTTTGTCGCGTTCTCATTATCTTGGTTATGTCGCGGGTTTTGTTTGGTACGTGACTTATCGTCATTATTTCTTGGAAACATTGTCGCGGCTGACTAAATGATGTCGTGACCTTTGCTACTTGTGCCTGATGTCGCGATAGCAGAATGACGTCGCGACCTTAGTTCTTCACAATTGATGTCGCGACCTTAGTTCTTCACAATTGATGTCGCGACCACTTAATGATGTCGCGACCTGCTTTTCTAACCACGGTGTCGCGGCCGGCTTCTTGTTATGTGACCTTAACTCTTTGTATTTGATGTAGCGACTGCTCATGTAACCTTTTGGTGCATGCGGCGGATAACCGCGACCTCTGGTATTGCCATGACCCTTCCACCCACACTTATAGCGATGTCGCGACAAGCGGGCGTGTCGCGACCTCAGTGCTAGTTCACTGATGTCGCGACCTGTGACTGTTGTCGTGACCTTTCTTTCCTTGCTTCTATTGTTGCAACCGTTTAATGATGTCGCGACCTCCTTCCCGGTCTGGCGATGTCGCGTTTCAACTAAGTGTGTCAGCGACTTCTTCTCTTTGCTCATGATGCTCCTTTATTCTGTGGCGATGCTTGGCAACCGATCACGATGTTGATATCGCGACCTCTTCCGGATCTTCAGCGACATCAATGTTCGATCAATTGTACATCTTATGTGACCTATTTGAACATCCGACAACTTTGTCCAACGCGCTGGGTTAAATTTTGTGCGACCTCATGTCTTTTCAACACCGATTCATAGTTGCACGACTTGAAGTTCCCCGATCGCGCCCGGCTTCGTTTTGCCTTCCATTACTCTTCTGTTGCGACTAGGGTTTTGTGGTCGTGACCTTGATATGAATTTTCATTGCTATCAAGGCTTCACGACATCAGATTCTTTGATCCTTGTGCGCCTTTCCTGCTGCAAACTCCTTCAGCCAGTTATATCATTAATACTCATCCACCTTTTACTCAGCACTACTTTGCGAAATTCCTCTTTCTCTTGAATTCCTGGCATAACGAGTTTGGTTAGTTATTCCATATTTATGAACATAAATGGAGTCTTTTTATATAAAAATCAATCGGAAAAATGGAACGAAAATGGATGACACACCAAGCTCATCAATAAGTCTTGGTCACGATCGATTAGAACACCTCCGAGAAGGTGAGCTTGATACGGCGGCGTCTTCTCCGCATTTCCGAGCCGGCAGAAGAGCTATCTCTTAGATGTTCGACGTCGACCCTTAGGATTCGAGGTTAGGATCATATCTTCTTAAGGTGATGCCTAAGAGTGGAATGCAGTTCGACGACGTGGAAATTTATCGTAGAGATTTATTGGGCCTTCCGAGATACTCGAGAGGTAAGGCCTTGTTGTGTACGGTTGAGTTACCGCCCAACATGTCAGGTGTTCACGAGGTATTTCACGTCTCCATGCTCCGGAAGTATACTCCAGATCTAGCTCATGTGGTGGATTGGGGACAGATTGAGGTTGGCACGGATGGGACCTTTGAGGAGGGACCAGTGTGCATTTTGGATAGTCGTGATTAGGTTTTGCGACACAAGACCGTGAGGCTAGTGAGAGTGCTATGGCGGCACTATGGAGTAGAGGAGTCAACGTGGGAGCGCGAGGACACGATGCGGGCCACCTATTCCTTCTTGTTTAGGGATGAAGGTACGTGGTTTAGTCGTTTAAGAATTAAATGATCATTTTTGCATGCATGGTAGAGTGCCGTTGCATATGCGAGGGATTGTGATTGTTCGAATTTGGGGCGAAATTAGCACAAGAGAGAAATGTAAGACGAGAATTCCAATTTGCGGAAAAGGGCAAAATTGTAATTCGGTTACAAAGTGTTATTTCGGTTAAAAATCAGGCATTTTATTCTCTAGATCTTGGATGAAAAAGCAGTTTCACTTAGTTGCAGATCCATCTCGCGAAATCTAGCTAGCACGTGGTACCCAGTGAATTCAAGACAGACGGAGTTGGCACGTTTTCGAGGCATTGCGTTTGGTGTCGTAAACGATTTCGATCTGACGAGTCACATATAGCAGTACTCATGTGCCGTAAGTGGCGTAGTGAAAGGATAAAAATGGATAGCAGAGATAGTGCGAATGTCAAAATTAGAGGAAAAAGAAGGAATTAAAATGGTCATTTGAATTTGAATTAAATGATGAAAATGCGAAATAAGAATAGTGTCTCTTCTCAGGTGAAAAAGAAGCAGCGTCTTCGGAAGCGAGAGGAGAAGATGCGAGAAAGCGGAAATGGTGATTTTTTAGAGAGAAGGACCTCCTTCTCTCTAGAATTCAGGAGAGATCGATCGTCGGGTTCTATGTCAGACGAAGGAAAACACTTCTATGCGGAGAGGCTGGGTGGGTGCCAAATGCAGTTTGAACTGACTCATTGAGGGTGGGGTTTCTTCCTACTTGAGTTTTACTCTTTGTTTAAGAGTTATGTTGATGTTTGAGTTGAATGAGGCCATGAGGGGCCGTTTGATCAGTCCCAAATCTTGGGACCTAATTGTTATAATTTTTGAAACCATAAATGGACAGCCCATGCAGTTCACGGACTGTTTGTGATGGGTATGTTGGACATTATGTAATAAATGGTGCTTTGGTATGTATGGGGCCGGTAATGGCCGTGAAATTCGGGTTCACAAACTGAACCGACGATTAATGATTTTCCAAGAATAGTAACCGAGGGTTTCACTATTCCCGAGAATAGTGTTCACAAAATAAATTTTGTGAATTAATGTGTTTGGTTGAGTAATTCAAGTAGAATTGCTCGTATTTGATCATTAGCCTATGTGAGGTAATTTTGATGTGATGAAATGCGAAATTACATAACATGATTGTGTGATTTAATTTTTATGTGAATATATGCATGTTTATATATTTACATGTGACATAGACTGTAATAGAATTGGCATCATGCATTCCATATGCATTAGAGCTTAGGATGAAAAGGTGAGTGCATGAGGTGAGTCTAGAGTGAATGGTTTGGTAGTCATAAATAATATCAATGCGTCGGAGGCGACCCAATTGATATACATCGGAGGATAGTGTAAATGTATCAATCGTGGAGGCGACCCTGATTGATATATGCACATCGGAGGGTTGTCCGCAAGCAGATAAGCATAATACTTCTCATACGAGAAGCAGGCGAGTGTGGGGAAGTGATGAGGACTCGTTATGCGAGATGATCAATTAGACATTCAAGTAGGATCATGCATTTGCTTGGATGTGTGTTTATTTTGGAGCATTGCACTGCACTTAGGTGGAGATTAGCCCACTTAGGGTGATTCCACTGCCGAGAGCGTGCTTCCTTTGTCAGGGCAATTTTCAGGTCTGAGGCGCCACGAGACGGCTGGAATCCTTGAGGCTGAGTTTAGAAGAAAAGCCGGATTGTGGCTTTGGTTTATGATGTATGACATGTATTAGAATTCTCTAATTGTAATATATGTGTTGTATAAGAGTAAACTTTGAACTCTTGAACTATGGTTGGATAGTTGGATATATATATACATTGTTATGAGTATTGATATATGAGCCCAAGTGGCCGTTTTAATCATAGACCGTTATATTGGACTGTTTGGGACAGATTTTATGCAGGTGTTGTATTTGGGTAGAGCTCCCCGTACAAAGGAGACTCTGCGATTTGAAGTGGCGTCGGGTAACCTGACATCCACTTGTATTCCGAGGGTTGACGGGTAGTCAACGGACCCCCGGGTTTGGGGCGTCACATGAATGGTTGAAAACTTGAAATAAATTGAAGTAAAAGTTAAAAGAGAATTCCTTGAAGTCTCGGTCCACCATTGGGCTTAGGGTTACAAGTTAGCAGACATGTCCTCGGGTCTTTTCCTCGCGTTGGGGAGCATGACATATAGTCATTTCCCAAACGGAATCTTCATTTAGCTTTAAACACAAGCCACAAAAAGTTTTCCTCTTGAAAAGATGGCATTTAATGAGCATAATGCTCCCAAGCGATAGAGAAAACCTCCCGAGCCTACCGCCCCGGTAACTATTAGGAGGCAACTGGCTGGGCATCAGGTGGATCTAGTGATAAGTAATCACTTGAGCCAAGCTTGCGGATACACGTTAAGGAGAGCATGCCTAAGAGATTTAACCTAAGGTGAGAAGCAAGAACACAAATACCCAAAAAAATGCATACATGAAAAGCATGAGAACATGCAGCTTGCCTCAAAACCAACACTCAGTGGCCTTCCCCTTCAAGGATGAGAGGGTTTTAGCCGAGCATCCCTTGATTTGTCATTATCAAGAGTGTTTGTGGCTAGTGAGAAAATGCAAAGGAAATGAAGGAAAGGAGAAAATGCAAACCCGGCCGGAGAGAAGCATTGCCCGAATTTTATTAAACTAATTGATGGAGTGAAAGTTGATTGATTCCTGGCGAAGCGAAAACATAGGTGTAGTATAAAATTACAAAAATGTATAAAGGAACCAAGAAATTACATTAAGGAGCAAAAGTTGTACAAAGCCAAATAAAAGCGGGTCAAAAGCGGTCAACAGCAGTGCGGGAGGCGGTGTTGTGAAATTGCAACACATGAAAATTGCGAAGAATTCGCAGCTGCGAAAATTTGCGGGTTCGCGAAATTGCAGCCTGTAGCTTTCATTAATCCTTCCTGTTCTTCAGCATTTTTGCTCCAAATTTCCTCTGGTTCGATCACGCATCTTCTAATTCGGCTCGGGTTCATCGTGTTTGAATCAGATTGAAGATAATGAGGTATTTGTCCTGCAAAACTACAATAATAGAGCTACAAAATGTGATCGATGCTTACGGTCGGGATCTCGATGTATCAATTGAGTTATTAAAATTAAATTAGTACACAAAAAGTGCCCAAAACCTGCTATAACGGGGCTTAAAATAGCACTATTTGGCACTAATCACTCCCCAACCGACACATTGCTAGTCCCTTAGCAATGATAAAAAGAAGGAGATCATCAGGGGCTATATGTATGGAAAAGTTGTCTTTTCCAAAAGTGTGTATAAAGCGAGGCCTTACCTTCGGTATGAAAACTTGGGACGGTGCATAAGAACCTGACTTGGAAGAATAGGGTACCATCTGGGAAAAGTTTGAATGACGTTCATTCGAAATCAACCTGAACTTCACGAAAATCTAATTGTTTTTGTGATCGGTTGTCACGATAGTACCTTCAAGCTAATCTTCCCCCTGACGAACTATTGCGATGCCTTGGGCGTGACCATCTAAATAGATTTAGTTCACTCTTATTTCACACTTCTATTGTATTTGTAGGGTAAATGCGAAAACTTCGACTTCACGAAGTCCATGTAGCGGGGATCCACTGATGACTCCCATACACATAAATCAGTGTATACCTTTATTGTCCTTGCATTCTGAGTATTGCAAGGCAATCAATGCATTCACTTTGTTTATCAAAAAAATTTTATTTTTGAAAATTTATTTTTTCAAATTTTGTCTCATTTGATTTGATTTGATTTGATTTTATTTAATTTAATAATTTTTTTCATTTATTTCCTTGCTTTGGAAAATAAAAATACACACACACACACACACACACACACACACACACACATATATATATATATATATATATATATATATATATATATATATATTTTTTTTTCATTTTCATAATACTCAAATAAACTTATAAAAAATTTATTTTACTTCATTTTTCTTCAATTTTACAATTTGTAAAACCTTAAAAATTATTTTCTTCACCTCGCCCAACCAAATAATTTATAAAATTTATTTTTCTTTACTTTACAATATAAAATTTTTCTCACATATATATATATATTTTTTTCTCATTTCTAGATAAACCAAATAAATTTAGCAAATTTATTTTGTTTGTTTTATTTATTTATTTTCATTTAGTGCGAATGGTCGGGAATTTCTCAGAAAACATCATACATAACACTTAACCACAGTGTCGACCTCAAATTTATTAAATTTGATTTCATTATCCAACAACTCAAATAAATTTATTCAAATTTATTTTATTTCTTCTCTTTGTTCCAGTTTTTACACACTGTAAAAACTCCCAAAAATTTTCTAACACATCACCTGTTTTCCTATGTGCTAAGTACTAAGCACACAGCCAATCATATACATACAACATGGTATACACATTCATCAAACATTCACATGTTCACACATCATTTATCAAACAATCACCTAACACATGCATGTAGTGTCAAGTTTTGTCCATTGATTTCCTAGGTAATCTCATACCTAAAGCTGAACATCCAAACCACCCCAGTGGTGATGTTCTTACTCGGCTATGGCACTAGCCCCGTCCCTCAATACTAGGTAGCCGTATGCCTAGGCTCGTCTGGCTTTGACGCCCCAATCCAGGGTCCGTTGACTACCCGTCAACCTCAGAAACGCTCGTGAATGTCGGGTGACCTGACATTTCTCGAATCGGGCGAGTCTCCTTTATGCGGGACTCACCCGAATACATCACACGATACGACATCAATCACACAGTATATATGAATAAAAGCGGCTTCTTGGGCCATAAACGTCTGATCAATATACCAACTGCTCTACAAAGTTACAGTTAATAAATCACTCTTATACAACATATATCAAACTTATAGAGTTCTAATACATGTGTTTAAAATCATCAAAGCCAGCGGCTTTCTCCTGAACTCGACCTCTAGGATGAGCGGAGTCTCGTGCGCTCCTGTGCTGAAAATATGTTCCCTCGATAAGGTGAGCTGCTCCTTTCGATAGTGGAATAATACAAATGGGCTACTCTAAGCCCTAAGTGCATATGCAATGCTTCCAAAATAATACACATTCAAGCAAATACATGATCCTACTTGAATGTCTATGATCAACTCATACAGAGTCCTCACCGACTCCCTCACTGCCTAGAAACGCTATTGTGAGAGAAAACTGAATTCAAACAAAGTTATTTGTTTTAATTGTAGATCCAACCTTCGATCTAAGTAATTGGACCGTCTCCGATGTTATATTTAGTGGACTACCATACGTGTATAATTAGGCCGACTCGAACAATTGATATTTTTATATGGACACCTCACGATATCAATTGGGCATTCAGTGATTGATATTTAATATGGATACCCTCTAATAATTATTGTCAGTCAACCCTCCGAAATCATTCTCTCAAGAACCCCCTCATGCACTCTTTCCTATCGTTCTAGGATGCCCTAGTGCATATGGAATGCATGATGCCAATTCCATTTTAATTCTATAACACATGCAAATATATATTCATGCATATATTTACATAATTTAAATCACCTGAACATGTAATTTCCCACGTCAATTTCATCAAAATTAGCTCACGTGGGCTAATGGTCAAACCACGAGCAACTTTCGATTTGAATTACTTTCGATAACATTATTTCATGAAATTTATTTTGTAGACACTATTCTCGAGAGCAGTGAAACCACCGTTCTTATTCACCAAGAAAATTACCAATCATCGGTTCACTTTATGAACCAGAATTTCACGGCCATTCAAAACATATACACATCAAGCATCATTTAATGCACAATTTCTCACATAATGCCCAGATAGTCCCATGCCCGTACAGTTTGCTTGGCAATCTTTCTAATTTTTCACGGTCGGTCCAGAGCTTTGGGACGATCAGCGACCACATCTTGGCCTCATTCAACTCAAGCATCAACAGGAAGATACTTAAACAGAGGTAAGCAAGTAGGATAAATCCCTACTGAGTTTATTTGAAAACTCTCGAAACAGAAACCACATGAGTAGGCCTGGTCAGTAAACGGCTTTCCTTCTTGCTCGAAGCCAATTAAAATGGTCGGGATTTGCTAGAAATCTAGAGAGAAGTTACTTATTCTCTCTCTAGAACACAAAAACTCCATTTTTTTTGCACCTCCTGCATCCCTCTCCTTTTTGGCTTCTTTTTGCATTTTGAAGAGACGACACTATTGGACATTTTGTCCTTTAGTGTCATTTAAACTTTTCTATTAATACCAATTATGTCCTCCTTTTTCCCGGTTTTGACGTCGGCACTATCTACGGCCGTCCATTTTCATCGTTTCTCTCATACCACTTATGGCACATGGTGTGTTATCTTGACTTTTTCACATGAATATCGTTTTAACGCACGAGAAATACGATGCTAGAAAAAGCGTGTCAACTCGAACTATCTCGAATTCTCACGAAATTCGACGTGCTAGCTAGATTTCATGAGGCGTTCGCTGATGAAATCCATTTAGTCATCCGAGATCTAGAAGAATAAATTCAGTTGCGACCGAAATTACTATTTTGTCATTTTCGAAGTGGAATTTCTTGGAGTCTTGTTCCCCTCCTTAAAGGAATTTCGTCACAAAGTGCGGACAATCTAATCACTAGCATGCACCATACAGCGATGCACTCTACCATGCATGTAAACGGTCATTTAAATTTTAAGCGACTAAACCCGCGTACCTTCATCTAACAAGAGAGGGATAGGTGGCGCATGTGTCCTCGTGCTCCCACGTTGACTCCTCCACTCCTTAGTGCCGCCACCCAGCTCTCGCTGTACCTCACGGTCTTATGTCGCAAGAGCAGTCACGACTATCAAAATGCAATTCCTCCTCAAGGTCCCATCGTGTCAACCTCAATCTGTCCCCGATCCACCACATGAGCTAGATGCGGGTATGCTTAGGGCATGGAGCGTGAAATACCTCGTGAACACGACATCTTGGCGGTAACTACTTAGGTACACAGCGGTGCCCTATCTCTCAGTATCTCGAAAGGCCTAATAAATCTCAGTTATGATAGCTTCCGCTTAGAACGACCACTCCTCTCTTAGGCATGACCTTGAGAAAATGAATTTTAACCGCCGAACCAGGGTCGATGTCACACATCTGCATAACTCTGCGAAGCTCTGACGTGAAAACCATTGTCGTATTAAGCTCACCTTCTGGTGTCTCTAATCAAATCAAGGCATTGATGGAGCTACGCCCTCGGTCCAACATAATGGTGACTTTGCATGGCCTCCCATATAGTACCTCCTCTGGTCCATCTGTTTACTCGCTTGATAAGCGTTGTAAGCGAGATTCCACTAGGCCAAGTGCTCTTCCGGCTACCACGATGATCTGGGGTAGCATGCTCGCGGCATGTCCTCTAACACTTAATATAGTCCTCTCCAAGCCCGATATACGTTTGAGGGTGGAAAAATTAATACTCATCGTCGGTAGTGTGCCCATAGCCTTTTGGAAACTTTCCAAAGTCTTGCCGTCATCTCGGGTCCCCTATCGATACTATGGATGGGGTACTTCATGTAGCAGGACTATCTCTCGAATGTCTGGCCGTGGAATCTCTCGAAGCGAAGGTCATCCTCATGGCTAGAAAATGTGCCCACTTAGTGAGTCAGTCACTATCACCCATGCAGCATTCATGCCTCTGCTGCGATAAAGTGTGAGTGGTGTGAAGTCCGTCGTGATGTGCTCCTTCCACTCATTTCCGATGATTGAAGTAATACAGCTTACGGTGCTCGGCCTTAACCTGCGACCGTGGGGCATGTCGAACAAGGTCCCCTAAATGCTCTTCATCCCCTCGATATCTTGTGACGAAGATCTGACGCATCTTCATACCACTGGATGCGTAGCAAATCGAAGCGGTGAAACTGCTGAGAATCCTCATATAGATGATTATTGGGAACTCCTTCACCGTCCTCTATAAAAGACTACCATCGGGTGTGGGTGGTCGGCCCTCGTCTGTACTTTATTTGTACACGCTCCACAATGGACACTATCTTTGCGTCACATACTGGGACTCAATCACCTGCTCAATGAGGTGTGGCTGCTAAACTCTAGCGTGCCACGGAGTACCTTTCATTTGTCTCTTGTAACTGGCCCCGTCCCACCGGCCTCGATCATCTTGCCACTCTCGACTATACGCCCAGCTCTAGTGACTTCCAGTGAGTGCATCAGCGCTAAATTGCCTTACGGGATGGTGTGCAAGTGAATCCTGTCACTAGGAACTCCATCCATCTGCGTTGCCTCATGTTGAGGTCTCATTTGTGAAAAATACTTGAACATGGTCAGGTACACCTCGAACTCCTCGCTTAGTATAAGTAGTGAGGCACGAATCTTTGAGTGAAGACTACAGCCGCCAACTCCATGTCATGTGTGGGGTAATTCTGATCATGATTCTTCACCTGACGAGAGCCATAAGCTACTACCCTCCCGGAATGCATCAAAACACATCCCAATCCGGCCCTCGAGATATCACAATATACTGTGTATCCCTGTCCCCTGTCCGGGACTTTCAAGATGGGAGCTGAAGTAAGTCTCCTCTTCAACTCCTGGAATGCCTCATCGCATTGGTCATCCCACTCAAACTTGACCTCCTTAGGAGTCCAAAACCTAATCATAAGGTCTTTGCTATCTGGAGAAATCTGATGAATCTCCTGTAATGCCCGGCCCGATCCCGAAAACTACGTATCTGAAGTGACTTGGCCTCTCGACTCATCAGCACGCACTCAACCTTATACTCTGGGAATTCGGCCGACACTCACGATGCGACACCGTGTCTAAAATCTCACCTCGATGGCCCTAGAACACTTGCGAGCAGCGTCCTGTGATGGTCTCGATAAGCGTAAAATGATCCTCAGTGATACTCATGCTCCCTCACATTTGGGAGTAGATCGAAAATGTCATCCGCATTCTGGCCCGATCTAGATAGGGTTCGGAATACCACATGCGCCAGAATCCGTGAATCTTTGTTGGGCATTCGTTAATCGAAAGGCATCATATTGGCTTCGAAGTGCTTGATATGGCGTCTATGTCTTAGGATATCATCTCCCACAAACTCGGTGATGTGTCCGGTCACGAGAAGGTCTATCTTGGAATAGACTCGCTCTGCTCGTGATCGACAAATCATCAATCCTCGCGTCTGGGTACCGATTCTTGATGGTAACGGAGTTATTTACTTTATAGTCGTTATTCGTAGTGAGAAGGGTCTTGTCATGTTCTTATGAAATAGGCAGGGCTTGGCGGTGAAGTGCTGGTCTAATGAACCCGTGTCGGTAGCTCACATGTTTGGATCACGAGGTTCACCGTAACCAATGAGTTGCCATCTATACGAAGTCATAGAGATGGGTGATGTACGAGGAGTGTAACTGTCTGAAATCCTACATCCCTATGGAGGTGATCCAGGTGGCTCATCTGGAAAAAACATCCGCGTACACCTTAAGCTACTTTCACGAGGTAGATCCGTCACGGTCTCACCTCGTCTGCAGGAGTAGGCTCGTGCTTGACTGTGCTTGTCACGACACACGGACTCGTATCTTTATGCGGGCAAAATATCATCTTGTCCCTTGAAACACCACAAAGTGCCGTCCTGGCGTGTGGCGGTAACCCTCTACTCTCCTGATCGATACGCGATGCAGCAGGCGCCATTGATCCATCCTAGGATGACATCGAACTCGACATGTCCATGATCCTCGAGTCCGTAGTGGTGAGTCCACTGAGATCTCGACTCGCCCAGCCTCGACATATCATCTCTTCTCGCCTTTCAATCCTGGGGAGAACTCATACAAAGGCTCCTCTAAGGTCTCAGCCTCGTGACTCTCACATGGTGGGTTGGTCGACATTGGGGTCCGTATCACAGCCAGGCGACCACTGATCTGACCCAGGCCAGACGACTCCCGGCCCGTTCTCAAATCTCTCGAGCCTTGGCCAAGTTTATGGCCACGTAATCATCAACAAATCGGGCTAGCTTTGTGAACTTAGTCACTGTCTGCATCTTGATCATCGCCCCCTGCTTTGCTTCAGGAACTCTTGAGCCTTGTGATCTACACAGGAAATCTTTTACCATGAAACGTCTGAGAGCTTCTACCCATAATCATAGCCTCTGAGTCTCTGAGGTCCTTGTATTTCCTGTCTTGGGCCTCACCCTCTGCATTGGAACCTGGCTAGTCTAATCAGGTCACGTCGGAGGTAATCTCCTCAGCCTCTTGCCTCGTCTGCGTGAACCAATGATGCCGCCACCATCGAATCTCACCACCTGTGAATGTCGAGAGGATGATCTTTTTCGCCTTTGGAGTTGCCTGCACCTTGCCAGGGTGTCTTTGTCTACTGCTATACTATAGCATGTGGGCCATGACTCTTTGTAATACTCAGTCTTAGTAAAAGCACAAGTGATCAAATAACCGGTGGTGCACGGTCGATGCCTCGTGGACGCCCTCTACGTCCTCGTCCTCGACTAGCCATCTATACAGTTCAATGGCAAGTTAATCTCCATGCAGTATCTCTACAGCTCATACACAGCCTCGAGACACTATTCATACACATAAATCAGTGTATACACTTTGTCCTTGCATTTACAAGTAATGCAAGGCAATCAATTTTGCATTTAAAACATTTTTATCAACAAAAGTTTTATTTTCGAAAATTTTATTTTTCCAAAATTTTGTCTCATTTGATTTGATTTGATTTGATTTTTATTTAATTTAATAATTTTTTTTTCATTTGTTCCAGCCACTGGAAAATAAAAATATACACCTATATATATATATATATATATATATATATATATATATATATATATATATTTTTCATTTCCATAATACTCAAATAAACTTATAAAAATTTATTTTACTCCATTTTCTTGATTTATAACATAAAACCTTGAAATTATTTTCTTCACCTACTTAACCAAAATAAATTTATAAAAATTTATTTTCACATACAATGTAAAAATTTTTTCTTCACACCTTATATATATATATATATATATATATTTTTTTTAATTTTCTCAATAAACCAAATAAATTGCCTTCAAATTTGTTTTGTTTATTTATTTATTATTTTTTCATTTAGTGGAAGAATGGTCAGGGTACCGCAGCTATCATATAACACAACCCTAATGTTTCAACCTCCGTTATTAAAATTTGATTTCGTATCCAACAACTCAAATAAATTTATTGAATTTATTTTATTTCTCCTGTTCCGGTTTACACACTTCAAAAACTCCCGAAAAATTTTCTAACATCTTTGTTTTCCTATGTACTTTAAGTACTAAGCACACATGATCATAACACATACAACATGGTATACACACCATTCATCAAAACATTCACATGTTCACATCATTTATCAAACAATCACCTAAAACACATGCATGTAGTGTCCTGGTTTTGTCCGTGATTTCCTAGGTATTCTCATGCCTGGTGAGACATCGAGCCACCCAGTGGTGATGTTCTTACTGTTTTAATAAGCCTAAGCCCAAATTCCCTCAAGCCCTAGGTAGCCGTATACCTAGGCTCTTATACCAAGCTTTGGCCTTTGCAAATCTCGGGGTCGTGACTACCGTCGACCAGCGGAAACACTCGTGAATGTCGGGTGACACGACGTACCTCCCGAAAATCGAATGAGTCTCCCTATGCGAGGGAGCTCTGCTGAATACATCACTGTCGACATAATCACATGATACATATATGAATAAAAGCGGCCTCCTTGGGCGATGGCTTAATCTTGATCAATATACGACTATACACCATAGTTCTGAAGTTAATAAATCACTCTTATAAACATATATCAAACTTATAGAGTTAATACATGTTTAAAATCATCGAAAGCCTGGCAGGCTTTCTCCGCAAGCTTCGGCCCTGCAGGATGGCCAGTCTGACTGTGCACTCACATTTTTGAAAATATGTTCCCTCGACAGGGTGAGCTATCGCTTAATAGTGGAATCACCCTAAATGGGCTACTCTTTCCCACAGATGCATATCTGTGCTCCAAAATAAACACGCGTGAAGCAATCTGTGATCCTACTTGAATGTCGGCATGATCAACTCATACCAGAGTCCTCACTGAGCTCCCTCACACGCCTAAACCATGTATGAAAGCGAGTTTCTAAAAGCAAAGTTATTTGTTTTGGTGTAGTCCAGCCCTCCAATCTAAGTAGTGGACCGTCTCCGATTTTATATTTAGTGGACTACCCTCCGATGTATATCAATTGGGCCGACTCCGACGATTGATATTTAATATGGACTACCCTCCGATAATTATTATTATTAGTCAATCCTCCGAAATCATTCTCTCAAGAACCCCCTCATGCACTCTTTCCTATCGTTCTAGGATGCCCTAGTGCATATGGAATGCATGATGCCAATTCCATTTTAATTCTACTGCTACGTACAAATATATATTCTGCATATATTTGCATATTTAATCACCGCTGAAACATGTCATGTAATTTCACCATCAATTTCATCAAAGGTAGCTCCGCGTGGGCTAATGGTCAAACACGAGCAACTCGATTTGAATTACTCGACCAAACACATTATTTCTGAAATTTGTTTTGTGAACCTTTATTCTCAATATGATGGAAACCTCGATTACTATCCCCGGAAAATCACCAATCATCGGTTCACTTTGTGAACCCGAATTTCACGGCCATTCCCGGCCTTATACACATCAGGCATCATTTAATGCACAATTTATCACATAATGCACCCAAATAGTCCATACCATTATGACGCCCAAAAAAAATGCTCACAATTTTTTGCAATTAGGTCCCAGCTTTGGGGCAGATCAGCATAACCTCTCGGCTCACATTCAGCTCAAGCATCAACAAAAGTACTTAAACAGGAGTAAAACCCAAGTAGGATAAATATCTACCTCCACGGAGTTTGTCGAAAACTCCCAAAACGAACCCATCGTGAGCCTCGATGCATAGACGACTTTCCTTCTTGCTCAGACGAATTAGACGGTCAGGATTGCTAGAAAATCTAGAGAGAAGTTAACTTATTCTATCTTCCTAAAAAACTCCATTTTTGCCTCTGCATCCCTCTCCCATTTTTGGCTTCTTTTTGCATTTTGAAGAGACATCACTATTGGACATTTTGTCCGTTAGTGTCATTTAAACTTTTCTATTAATACCAATTATGTCCTCATTTTCCCAATTTTGACATTCGGCATTATATCTCTGGCCATCCATTTTCATCAAGTTTACTCATGCAATACGGTACATGAGTACGTGTTATATGCGTGGCTCTTGTCACACCAATATCGCTTTTACTTCGCACCAAATGAGATTTCTAAAACGTGTTAACCCGACTAGATCTAAACTCCAATAAATTCGACATAAGATTTCACAGATCGATCTGAATGGTGAACTGCTTGTCATCCGAGATCTGTGAGAATAAACTGATTGGATCGAAATTGGTTTCCTTTCCGTAAAATTGAACTCCCTGGTCTCATAAATCAATCCTCCACTGACAGCCTGAGGTGTCGGTGGAGGGTCGATGTCGCAAAGATTCAACACATCCAAGATCCGTAGGGGGCCAATGGTGGTGGAGCCGATCCTAATCTGGAAGGGTAATGTCACCGACCGAGTGTGAACATATGGGAACCCATAGGGAGGCCCGTGACTCGGAGGTCGCATGAGTGATAGCCCCGATTCTCAAGAATGATAAAGTATCCAGGCCATGGCTTCACTTAATAAGATTCATCCACCGTGGAGTGGTATAGAGGCTTAAAGGAAGCCATACATGGTGAGAACGACCGCCCACGAGAAGCGAAAGTCCCCTCGGTGGATATGGTAATGTACCAGGCAGCGAGATCCTTGACCCACATGTTCAATGAGCAAAGGCATGGACACCAGCCCGGCGGTATTGAGGGGCACAGAGTCAAGAGCATCGGAGCCGTGGTGCTGAGTCAGCGGAATCGATGGAGCCGAGCCTGACAGCTCCTCCCTGCAGCTCACCATAGGGACAGTCCCCTGTGGACATGTCTCCCGTGGGACAGTCCCCGTGGACTATCGCCAATTTCACTCTATCCCCGCCTGGGTCCCGAGGGGGAAGATGAAAGGCATGAGGCCCGGCCCGCCATCGACTGATGCAGGCTCACGTCGCGGGCGACGCCTCCACCGGGGCTCTGGCCGGAACTGATGTGTGTCAGCAATCCATAAGAGTCGGGAAATAGGAGAGAGGCATGGACCAAATACAAGCAACTCTGGCTATGGACCTGTCCCTCGTTAAGGAACAAGGACGTCTGACTCACTGCTTCCAACAACCGTGGCCTCTCTCGAAATGAGAGAGAGAGATATAAAGCCTCTCCAAAATAGCTCCTCCTCCGAACGTATATGTGCGGAGCCAAATGCATTAGACCTCAAAATGTGGTCTATCAAAAGCATACGCTGCGGGAGGCGCCGCCACACAGTCCCACCAAGAGGTCTATGGAGAGAAGTGACCATCTCTGCCGAGGGACGGCGCCACCGTTTATAGCCTGGCCAAGAAGGCGAGGACCACTGGCAGATGGAGAGCAGCTATGATATCGAAGGCCCGAAGTATCCCTGGCCGGCCGTCGATGGAAAAATGCAGAGCAGTCCGATTGACCTCTTACCTAGATGTCATCGTATGATAAAACTCGATGACTACCCGAGATAAAACACGACGTATGGGCCATGAACTACCCATATGGTATCTCCCCAAGACGAGCATGGAGTCTCTGAGTTCAGCTCCGGCAACGGATCGTATGAACCTCTCAGAACGCCTAAAATACCCCGAATTTTTATATTAAAATTTATTATATATTCGTATAATCACAGCCAGTATTTTTCGGGAATTGTTAGGACGAATATTGATTAAATGATTGAACTGGAAATAAACCCAAGTGAAAAAGAGAAAATATGGAAATTGAAAAATGGGGAATCTAAGGGTCAATTCAAATAAGTTTATATGTCTAAGTGAAAATAGAGACTTAAAATGAAAAATAATAAGAGAAATGGAGGGACCTAAATATAAAAAGAAATAAAGAAAAAGAAGAAAAAAATCAAGGAAATGGCATGTGGCATGTAGGAAAGAGGGAGGAAGCTTCCTCCTTTTTAAAATGCGATTAAGAGTGATCCATAAGAAAAGGAATTAGAGAGAGAGGCTCCACCTTCTCTCTAGATTTTCCGACGATCGGACCATAGGTCTCCGGCGAAGCACGAAGGGAAGTCCTTCCTAGTGACAAGAGCTACAAGTAGAGACCGGAACCGGGGACTTTCGACAAACTCCATGAGGTAGGTCTTCTCCTACTTGGTCTTCTTTCTACCCTAAGGATTGTCAGTAGTTATCCGGCCCAGGAGAAAGCTCGGCTGCATTTTAAACCATGGCTTCGCCACATTGTGGTAGTGAGCAGCTAGCCGAACCTTAGAGCTGATTTTTGGGTACGAAGTGAAGGGGATTTGGTAGTATGTCCTTCTAGTAAATTGTAGCCACATCAATTAACTTGATGTTAGGCTTTTGAATTTCTCAATTTGGACCTCTGTAGATTAAGTTATAGTCCTTTTACTGAGGCCAGCCCAACTAAATCTGGTCGGGTCAGTTTGTCCAGTCCGGGTCAACTAGCCATACCTTAGGACGGGTTTTTGGATCAGAAATAAAGAGAATTTGGCAGTAAGTCCTTCTGTGAAATTGTAGCCACATCAATGAACTTGATAGTTTTTGAATTTTAATTCGACTTCAGAGACCGCTATGGTCTTTACTCGAGCGCCAGCGGTCATATCGCCAAACCGAGGTCGCAAACAAAGGGTCAAACAAGGGTCGCCAAACAAAGGTCGCCAAACAAAGGGTCGCCCAACGTGTGGTCGTCCAACAGTGGTCGTCAAACAGTGCTCGTCAGTTCAGGTCAGCTCGTCAAAGTTGACTATGTATGACCTCCAACTTCGGAAGGTCATATCTCCTTCGTTTGAACTCCGATTTGGGTGTTCTTGGACTCTATGGAAAGCCCATGGAGTCAAGAATACATTGATATGCCTGAGGAGGATGTTAGATGTCAGACTGAGGTGTTTGAATGAGCTCGTCACTTCAGTGCAGCTCGTCAGCTTAGGTCAGCTCGTCAAAGTTGACTACGCATGACCTCCAACTTCGGAAGGTCATATCTCCTTCGTTTGAACTCCGATTTGGGTGTTCTTGGACTCTATGGAAAGCCCATTGAGTCAAGAATACATTAATATGACTGAGGAGGATAGAAGACGTTTAACCGAGGTGATAGATCGAACTAGTCCAGGTCAGGTCAGCTCGTCAGTTCAGGATTTGACTATGTGTGACCTCCAACTTCGGAAGGTCATAACTCCTTCGTCCGAACTCCGATTAGGGTGTTATTTGACTCTATGGAAAACCCATTGAGTCAAGAATCCATCTATATATAGATTGTTTAAGTTGGAACTCATACTAACCTCCGAAATCAATCCTAACCAAAACTACTAGTACGCATGAATAATATTATTCTTTAATGGTTTTGGAATAGGGACTGACGAGGAGGAAAAGAAAACTGAGATTGAGATTCCAAAGATTGGAATCAAAGTGCCAAGATTGTTGGGTTTGTTCTACTTACTCATATTCCTCGTTTCAAAATTTGAAATGTTTGTTCTTCTAAATCCTATTCTCATTTCAAGTTTTTGCATGTTTGTTCTAAAAGCATATTGAATTGATTTAATTGATTTGAGAAAAGTGATTGTGAAATGTTTGTATATAAAAATTGCATGATTATTGAAAATAAACTGTTTATACAAGCGTACATATTGTACTATATTTTCTATAAAGGATTTGAACGCCTCAATAGGAATGTTAACCGCTTATTTCGCATTAAGGATAGATTGGGTATACCACAGGTCAAATAAAGAAGATCGCGAACTATTGATGTGTCACCCGATTCGCGCCTCAAATGGGACCGACGGTAGTGTTCACTATTTGATTGTTTATAACCGCCAAAGAGCCCAAATGGGACCGCATCAGGTTATAAAACCATGTGATAATCGCCTCGCAAACAATGCAAGACCGCGGCTTATGACTCGATATCCTCGTATATCAAGACATAAAGCTAAATCTTCGTTAAGGGGCATAACCGAATTGATTGGCATAACCGATTGGATTGGCATAATCGAATTGATTTTCTAATTGAATTGAATGTCGAACTAAATTGAATTTAGAGTATATTTGAATTGATTTGATCGTGGAAATATTGATTATGAAAATGTATTTATGGGATGATCAATGAACTATAATTTATTGTATATGTATAACAAAGTATATGTAATGTATTTATATTGATTCATCCAAAAGAGATTGAAAGTCTAATTATTAAATTGCAAGGAATTGATTTAAGCCGGAATCGAGGAATGGATTTTAGAGCAGGAACCACTAAGCATGAAAATGCTTAGCGCATTGTTTTACCAACGCGCAGTACCGAGTGATAGATAGTGATCGATGAATGACCGCAAGATCTAGGAGCCGAGTCATAAAGAAAAGAAATCTCTAGTATGCTCGACATGCACCATTTCCATGTGTCTTTTTGATATGGATATTTTGTATAAAACAATTTGAATAATCGAACATCTATTTTTTAAATCATTTTGAAAAGGCTTGAATGCCTTCTCATTGTAAAATATATTTCTGCAAAGTTAAATGTATTATGTAAATGTTTACGGGCTTGCCCACTTTGTAATCGTCGCAAAGATATGATTTGAGTGATTGAGTGATTTTAGTGGCATCCCTGACTGTCTGACTCCGCCAAGCTGGCCGGGTCGGGTCGGGAAAGGGGCGCCACAACATTTATTGCACGAGCTAGGTTTAGGGCTAGTTTCTACAAAATGATTTTTAAATTGTTTGAAACGATTTTAAACTGTGTTTAACATGCATTTACTTGCATATAAAGGATGACATGACTCGACGATCTTGCTTGTCTTAATAGGATAAGTATGAACGATTCGCTTCCCTTAGGTCGAGGATGACCTGGGGACTCGCCAAACAACCCCGCTAGTTTGAAGGTGGGCAAGCATCCCATGCCCCACCAATGAATGAACCGTAACAAGAGGCAGGAGGTACGTTATATATCCTCCAGCAATAGTTCAGCATTGCAAGACGGCAACCAAAATGCAATCAAGCCCAGCCATCAGCCATTGAGAATGGCAAGGTACCGACCGGTAGATTTTATGGGAAGGAGAGGATGAGCCTTCTATGGCAGAAAATTGGCTCGAGAGAACTGAGCGAATGCTTGTGCAAATGCATTGTACAATCAAGAGAAGTTGGAATGTGCGACCATTACTGTGACGAGATGACGTTGGTGGGTTTCCGTGACCAGACCGCATCCATCGAGAGAGTGATATGGGAGTTGAATGAGCCCAGAAGCATTATGTGGGTCGATTTATCTCGAACAAATATGAGACGAGTTTCATAATCTGGAAGCAAAGACGTATGAGTGTGACTGAATATCAAAGAGAATTCACACGGCTGAGCGCATGCTCAAGATACTTGTGAGCGAGGAAGAAAAGTGCCGTAGGTTCGAAGACGGCCTTAATGACCATATTCGAGCCCATGTCACAGCATTTTGCCATGAGGATTTCTCCAAAATTGTGACATGTGCATTGAATGTGGAAAGAGGAAGAAAGAGGAAAAAGAGAGAGAAAGGATAAAAAGACAGTGGAAAGAAAAACTGTGCTGCCCAGCCGCAACAACAAAGAAGGAAGAAATTATAATCATAGGTTCAATCGGCCTTATAGTGACAAAGCACCCAGAGAATACTACCCTACTCAAAGACCACCAAGTAGTACACTAGGAGGTCCTTCTAGAGGACAGATTGCTCCCCATTGCCCCATTGTGGGAGAAATCATAAAGGAGAATGTTGGAGACTTACAGGTGCTTGTTTGATTTGTGGATCCAAAGAGCATAGAGCAAGAGATTGTCTTAGAGCTCGTTCATTTACAGCACCTCAGACCGGGGGTACAACTTTAGTGGTACAAAAGGCAATAAGAGTGTTGCATCACCGAGTGTTCCGAGACAAGGGACACAAACTTTGGGTAGGCAAGATGGTCATGCTCTAGCTAGAGCATATGCAATGAAAGCAGTGGAAGATACCGACGCTCCAGATGTGATAGCCGGTAATTTCCAAATCTTTGATACTACTGTACATGCATTGATTGACCTCGGGTCAACCCACTCATATATTTGCACCGACATACCCAACTTGG
This sequence comes from Tetrastigma voinierianum, assembly GCA_016808115.1. NCBI lineage: Eukaryota > Viridiplantae > Streptophyta > Magnoliopsida > Vitales > Vitaceae > Tetrastigma > Tetrastigma voinierianum. The sequence goes on along the minus strand of JAEQBH010000665.1, from coordinate 206,701 downwards.
GTAAAGTACCAAGGAGTGAAACCGAATATGACATCTTGTACGAACCACCGGCCAGTGTTATTGTGAACAGAGTGTATAGAGATTGTCCCTTCAAAATACGAGAGTATGAATTTTTGGGAGATTTGATTGAGTTATCGTTCAGGGAGTTTGATGTGATATTAGGGATGGACTGGTTGTCCCGATATCAAGAAATAGTTGATTGTAGAATGAAAAGAGTAACCCTAAGAACACCAAATGAAGACGAAGTAACTTTCATCGGTGAGAGGTCAAATCACCTATCTAATGTGATATCCGCCGCCACCGCAGAACAATGGTATGGAAAGGATGTGGTAGTTTACTTGGCCTATGTGATTGATACCTGTGAAAGGCAAGGCCTGCATATCCGAGTATCCCCACTGTTAGCGACTTTCCGGAGGTGTTTCCGGAAGAGTTACCAGGATTGCCCCCACACAGGGAGATTGAGTTTGCTATTGACGTTGTACCAGGTGCCACACCGGCATCCATCACACCGTATAGAATGGCTCCACTAGAGCTAAAGGAATTGAAATTGCAGTTGCAAGAACTACTAGAAAAAGGGTTTATTAGACCAAGTGTATCACCATGGGGAGCTCCCATGCTTTTTGTTAAAAAGAAAGATGGTACAATTTCATTATGTATTGATTATGCATAACCGAACAAGTTAACAAGAAGAATAAGTATCCGTTACCCGCACTGATGATTTGTTCGAATTAATTAAAAGGTGCAAGTATCTTTTCAAAGATTGACTTGCGATCTGGGTACCATTAGTTGAGAATTAAAGATGTCGATGTGCATAAGACGGCGCTAGACGCTATACGGACATTATGAATTCCCTCAGAATGCCGTTTGATCGACAAATGCTCCAGCGGAGTTCATGGACCTAATGAATCGTGTTTTTCGACCGTATGTGGATCAGTTTGTCGTGAGTGTTCATAGACTACATTCTTGTGTATTCAAAAGATCGATAGTCATGACAATAATAATCTTAGAGTAGTGTTGTGAGACTTTGAGAAAAGAACAATTGTATGCAACCGAGCAAGTGTGAGTTTTGGAAGAATGAAGTGTCCTTTCTTGGGCATATAGTATCGAAAGAAGGAATCTGAGTAGATCCAAAGAAAATAGAAGTGGTTGTTGAATGGAAGCCACCTAGAAATGTTACGGTATGCGTAGCTCTCGACTAGCAAGATACTACGTAAGATTCAAGTAAGGTTTTCTATGACTGCACCCGATGACGCAGATTGCTCCAGAAAATGTAAAGTATGAATGGAGTGAAAATGTCAAAGAAGTTTCGGAGGTTGAAAGTATCTAACCGAGGCCCGGCTCTTACTCAATCACCTGGGCCGCAGAGAATATGTGATTTTTAGCGATACGCTAAATGGACTTGATGTGTCCTAATGCAAGAGGGTAAAGGGTATCCTATGCTTCAAGACGCTTGAAGTTTATTGAAAGGAACTACCCCACGCATGATTTGGAATTAAATGCAATTGTATTTGCGCTTGAAAATTCGAGACATTATTTGTAATGGAGAGAAGTGTTTCATCTACACCGATCATAAGAGTCTTAAGTATTTGCCCTCACAAATGAGTTTAACTTTGAGGCAATCCGAGATGGATGGAATCATAAAAGATTATGATCAAGGTAATTGATTATCACCCTGAAAGGGCCAATAGGCCGACGCTTGAGTGTAAAGTCGCACGAACGCTTCGGAAAGCAATTAATGCCCATTCGTCATTACATGACGATGGTACCAGAGTGGCAGAGTTGGATAGCGACCGAAGCTTTGTTGAACGCAGTGCTGTGAGGCACAAAAGAAAGATGAGAAAATTGCTGCCACAATAAATGTGGGATTGGAATGGTAAAGAAACCGAGTTCACAAGGAACTAAGATGGAGTTTTGTATTATAAAAGATCGGGCTCAGGTAATCTTCGATTGTAATGATTTGAGGAATCCATACTAAGAGGCACATAAAGGATCTTGCTATCCATCCCAGTAGCACAAAGATGTATCGAGATTAAAAAATGTCATTCTGGTGGTCCGGGATGAAAAGAGATGTGTCAGAATATGTAACCAAGTGTTTGGTGTGTCAAAGAGTAAAGGCAGAGCATCAAGTTCCTTCGGGATTATTACAGCCTATTAGAATACCGGAGTGGAAATGGGACCGAATCACCATGGATTTTCAGGGTCAGTTACCATTGACAAGGAGTAGCTGTATGACCTAGCCTTTGGGTCGTAGTAGACCGACAACCAAGTCGCCTCAATTTCCTAATAGTTGAGAACCGAATATTCACTGGCTGCCAGCGCAGCCGTATATCAAGGAAATAGTTCGTTGCTATGGGACTATATCCATTATTTCAGATCGAGATCCGAGGTTTACTTTGAGATTTTGGGAAAAATTGCAAGAGGCCTTGGGCACTCGATTGAATTTCTCAAGACAAATGGCTCCACCCACAAACTGGACGGACAATCTGAGAGTGATCCAGATTCTGGAAGATATGTTAAGGAGTTGTGTGATCGACCTTGAGGGTAGTTGGGATCGACACATTGCTTTAGTTGAATTTGTGTACAACAACAGTTTCCAATCAAGTATTGGAATGGCGCCTTATGAGGCTTTATATGGGAGAAAATGTAGAACACCATTGTGTTGGACGGAATTATAAAGAAAGTGATCGGGTCCCGACTTGATACAAGAGACTCGAAGAAAAGTGAAATGATTAGAGAGAGATTGAAGGTGGCCAACGATAGATAGAAATCATAGCGCCGACATGAAAAGAAAAGATATTCCGATATGAGTAAAAAAAAAAAAAAAAAAAAAAAGATCGCCAAAGTGTTTTTGAAAGTATCGCCTGAAGAAGGTGATGATTCGGGAAAAGGGCAAGTTGAGCCCTAGGGATTTATCGTCCCTATGAAGGATTGAAAGTGGGTCCAGCACATGTGTTGCATTATCTTCTATCACTTGAGAAAATCCATATGTATTTCTATGTCTCAATGCTAAGGGAGGTATAGGTCCGAATTCGTCACATGTAGTCTCTTCTCGAGACAATTGAGCCGAGCCGGATTTGACGCATGGCAGTTGAGCCAAGAGATATTTTGGCTCGTGAAGTGAAAGAATTACGGAACAAGAAGATTCCGCTAGTCAAAGCGTTGTGGAGAACCATAAGACTAAGAAGCCACTTCAAATTGGAGGAAACGATGCGGCAACAATATCGCAACTGTTTGAATAAGGTAATTTCGAGGATGAAATTTTAGTGGGGGAGAGTTGTAACGCCCCAAAAATACCTTGGAATTTTTATAATAAAATTTATTATATATCTGGTATAATTGGGCGCTGTATTTTTCCGGGAATTGTTAGACGAATATTGATTAAATGATTATCAACTGAAATAAAACCTAAGTGAAAGAGAAAATATAGAAATTGTAAAATGGGGACCCAAGGGTCAATTGTAAATAAGTTTATATGTCTAAGTGAAAATAGGAGACTTAAATGAAAAATAATAGAGAAATGGAGGGACCTAAATATAAAAAGAAATAAAGAAAAAGAAGAAAAAAATCAAGGAAAGGGCATGTGGCATGTAGGAAAGAGGGAGGAAGCTTCCTCCTTTTTAAAAATACGATTAAGAGTGATCCATAAGAAAAGAAAAATAGAGAAAAGGGAAAGTTAGAGAGAGAGGCTCCACCTTCTCTCTAGATTTTCCGACGATCTGACCACAGTTCCTGGGCGTACACTAAGTAAGTCCTTCCTAAAGGACAAAGAGCTACAAGTGTAGACTGAAACCTGGGACTTTCGACAAACTCCATGAGGTAGGTCTTCTCCTACTTGGTCTCTCTTCTACCCTAAGGATTGTTAGTTATCCGGCCTTATAGAAAGTTTGGTTGCATTTAAATTCATGGGAAGTCGCTACATTGTAAAGGAGCAATAGCCGAACTCTTAGAGCTGGGATTTCGGTACGAAGTGAAGGGGATTTGCAGTGCTGTCCTTCTAGTAATTGTAGCCACATCAATTAAATTGATGTTAGGCTTGAATTTCTAATTTGGACCTCTGTAGATTGCTATAGTCCTTTATCGAGGCCACCAACTAAATCTGGTCGGGCCGCTTTGTCCAGCCGGTCAACTAAATGTACCTTAGGACGGGTTTTTGATCAGAAATAAAGAGAATTTGGCAGTAAGTCCTTCTGTGAATTGTAGCCACATCAATGAACTTGATGTTAGGCTTTAAATTTTTAATTGACTTCGAATCGCGTTATGGTCTTTACTCGAAGCAGTCAAATGGGCCAAGTGGTCGCCAAAACCGAGGTCGTCAAACAAAGGGTCGCCAAACAAGTACCGCCAAACAAAGGTTTAAACAGTGGTCGCCCAACGTGGTCGTCCAACAAAGGGTCGCCGCCAAACAAGGCTCGGGCTTCAGGTCAGCTCGTCAAAGTTGACTATGTATGACTCTAACTTCGGTTGGGCCACATTCCTTCCGCTTCAACTCCGGACGGTGTTCGGACTCTATGGAAAGCCCATGGAGTCAAGAATACATTGATATGCCTGAGGAGGATGTTAGATGTCAGACCGAGGTGTTTGAATGAGCCTCACTTCAGTGCAGCTCACGTCCATTGGGCTCGTTAAAGTTGACTACGCATGACCTGAACTCGAAGGTCATATCTCCTTTCGTTTGAACTCCGATTTATGTTCTTGGACTCTATGAAAGCCCATTGAGTCAAGAAGAATACATTAATATGACTGAGGAGGATAGGAAGACGCTTAACCGAGGAAGGATCGAACTAGTCCAGGTCAGGTCAGCTCGTCAGTTCAGGATTTGACTATGTGTGACCTCCAACTTCGGAAGGTCATAACTCCTTCGTCCGAACTCCGATTAGGGTGTTCTTTGACTCTATGGAAAACCCATTGAGTCAAGAATCCATCTATATATAGATTGTTTAAGTTGAATCATACTAACCTCCGAAATCAATCCAACCAAAACTACTAGTACGCATGAATAATATTATTCTTTAATGGTTTTGGAATAGGACCCACGAGGAGGAAAAAAGAAAACTCGAGATTGAGTCTCAAAAGATTGGAATCAAAGTGCCAAGATTGTTGGGTTTGTTCTACTTACCTATTCCCTGCTTCAAAATTTGAAATGTTTGTTCTTCTAAATCCTATTCTCATTTCAAGTTTTTGCATGTTTGTTCTAAAAGTGCTATTGAATTGATTTAATTTGATTTGAGAAAAGTGGATTGTGAAATGTTTGTATATAAAAATTGGCCGATTATTGAAAATAAACTGTTTATACAAGCGTACATATTGTACTATATTTTTCTATAAAGGATTTGAACTCCCTTAATAGAATGTTAACCGCTTATTTCAGATATGATAGATTGGTATACCAATAGGGTCAAACAGCGTGATCACGAACTATTGATGTGTCACCCGACCGCAGATCAGCCGTGACCAGATCGGGTAGTGTTCACTATTTGATTGTTTATAACCGGGCCAAAGAGCCTACCGGGACCGTATCGTGTTATAAACCATGTGATACCGGCCTCGCAGCCCACGGACTGCGCTTCTGACTCGATATCCTCGTATACTCAAGACATAGGTTAAATTCAAGGGCGGCATAACTAATTACTGGCATAACTGATTGGATTGGCATAACTGAATTGATTTTCTGAATTGAATTGAATGTCGTAACTGAATTGAATTTGTGAGCATATTTGAATTGATTTGAGATTGTGAAATGATTATGAAAATGTATTTATGGGATGATCAATGAACTATAATTTATTGTATATGTATAACAAAGTATATGTAATGTATTTATATTGATCATCCAAAAGATTGAAAGTTCTGAATTATTAAATTGCATGAATTGATTTAAGCTGGAACTGAGGAATGGATTTGTATAGAACCACTAAGCATGAAAATGCTTAGCGTATTGTTTTACCAATGCGTAGGTACCGAGTGATAGATAAAGGATCGATACTGACCCAAGATCAGGAGCGCTTCGAGTCATAAAGAAAGAAATCTCGAGTATGCTCCACATGTGCACTCATTTCATGTGTTCTTTTGATATGGATATTTTGTATAAAACAATTTGAATACTAACATCTATTTTTTTAAATCATTTTGAAAAGGCTCAATGCCTTCATTGTAAATAATATATTTCGTAAAGTTAAATGTATTATGGGAATGTTTATGGCTGCCCAATTTTGTAACGCTTTAAAGATATGATTTTGAGTGATTGAGTGATTTTAGTGGCATCCCGGACTGTTCCGATCCGCCCAAGCCGTTGGGCCTGCCTGAAAGGGCGCCTACATCCCCTCACCGAAATCTCTCCCTCCAGTCAACATTCCCGACTCAGGGCTGCGTGAAGTAAGGCCGCTTGATAATGGATGCAGCAGGATAGGTCCGGGCCCAAAGAATGCCCCGACAAGGTGGTGAGGGTGGCGCATGTGGTCTCGAGGTGGACGACTCGGGTCCGGTCCGAGCCCTTCATCGTGGCCTCCGGCTCGTTTGGGATACGTGAGCAAAGTGAGTGGGGCCAACCCGAGTATGATATCTCCTCTGGGCAAGGGCAACAGAGGAGGAGCCCTCGCACGCAGAGTGGCAGCGCCCGACGGGCACCGGAGTAGGGAGGCGCGACGCGGACGAGGCGCGCGGCACTGCTACTGGGTCGGCAACCCGCGACGCCTGAGCGGAGGTGCCGTGGGAGGGGAGGTCCTACGCACCCGCGGCCGGAAGGAATGAGCCTCATGAGTCTTCACCATTGTTGGGCTTAGAGGAGATCAAATTTGAGAGAAGAAGGGAGTTTCAGAAACTCGGAGGGTGAAAGGTGAAATGAAAATGAAGGGGAAAAGGGGGTTTATATAGGGTCAGGGCAAAGCGGAAGATCATGGATAATTAGCCGCTTAGCGACCACACTGATGGCCTAAAAAATTATAGAAATTTATTGCAGGAGCGTGAAACGAAGAGCTGCGGTGCAAACGGAGAGCTGGGTGGGTGACGATGAACAAGGTTAGGACGCCACTTCAGATCGCAAAATTCTGTGTCAAGTAGTGGAATTTCAAGAACCACCAAAAATCTCCGCGCAACCCGGGAAATCTCCAGCAAAATTTGGTTCCACTCAAAGACTGAACACCTACAACAACACAAGACCAAAAATTATGAGAAGATAAAGTTTGAAAATAAGGAAATTTACAAAATTTGAAAATTAAAGGATATTAATGAAAATCCTAATTTAAAACTTGAAATAATATAAAGCAAAAATTCCATCAAAATTTGGAGTGGTTTCCTAGTTCCAGCAGGAACCACTCCCAATTGTGCAGCCAAGAGGTTTCATGGGGGGTCTAAGAGGAGAAACTCCTCCATGCTTGCAGTGAGGTATGCTGCAGTTGAGTTCAGCTTTTACTCCTTTGTTTCAAGCATCCCGCTCCTCTGCAGCCGCGGGACGACCGATGTACGAGATTCTTCGTTAATTGCTTCTTTGTTCTTGTTAATTTTTGCAGTTCTGCAATCAATTTCTCATTACATTTCCACCACTCAGGCATAATTTCATCTGGAATTTCGCTCCTCATCCCCGTCGACTTATGCTTCATGGGCTCGTGAAAATGTTGAGCTCCAAGGTCATGTTACCTACAAAGGCGAAGTCGCATTTAATTTCTATTCCATCAATTGATTATGGCATTAGACGTGGCCAAAAATGGCCTCCTAAGTATGATGTACACTTGATTAGTGCCCTCTGCCACTAGCTCTGTATCAAGAACCACGAAATCCACCGAATAGTAGAATTTGTCTACCTTCACCAAGACATCCTCAATTATTCCTTTCGGTATTTTCACTAATCGATCCGCTAAGGATAGGGTGATGTTGGTAGGCTTTAGCTCCCCTAAACCTAATTGCTTATACACCGAGTATGGCAGTAGGTTGACACTGGCTCCCAGATCTAACAGTGCCTTGTCTATGTAGATCCCTCCAATGTTGACTGAGATGGGCGGGGGATCCCTGGATCTGCATTTACTGTTTCAGATCGATGATAGCCACTTGTTCGGCCAAGACTTTGTCGATGCCCAACCCTTCTTGACTGTGTATGTCCTTTAGAAATTTAGTACAGTCGAACTCGTTGATCATGTCAAGCAAAGGATGTTCACCTTACCCGCCCCAAGACTTCCAAGATGCCTCGCAGGCCTCTTTCGCCTCTCGCTCGGGAAACCCGAGGAGGCATGCTTTCTTCATCGAACCTCTTTAATGAATATGTGTTTTGGCTCCACTTCCTCTTGTTCTTTGGTCTTTCCACAGTCAGGCACCAGCCGCTTCAATTTCCTTACCACCTCAAGGTGATAAATGGCTTGACTTCATCCATTTTCAGGCAGGCTCACCGGCATAGCTTAGCTTCACGACTCCCCCAGGATCGGGCGCCGCCCGGGAAGGGAACTCCTTGCTCTCGCACCGCTGGGCTTTACTGGTCAAAGCACGATGGATGACTACAAGGTATCAATTTTCCGATTGGAGGCTTTGTGGAGCCCATCACTCTTTTCATTCATGGAGCTTTCTACATTTTCTATTCTTGATTCAACTCGAAAGATTACGCTTTTCTGCTCCTTTACAAAATTCCCCACCACCTTGCTCAAATTCATGATAGCTTGCTCAATAGCTAATGAGATTGGTGGCTACTGCTGCTGAGAGGCGGACCCATACTGTTGCTGCTAATGTGCCCCTAGGGGAACATATACCGGAGGTTTAGGCTTCTAGGCTAGGTTGGGGTGGTTCTTCCACTGGGAGAGAGGCCGCAACCGGCATTAGTTGGTGGCCTATTTTGGCCCACAACATTTTCATTTTCAACCATCAAATCCCTTACTGAGGGAGAAATTGGACAATGTTCTCCTTGATGATTAGTAGATTAACAATTGAAACATGGTTGGCCAGGCATAGATGTCTCTGTCACTGCCCGTACCTCCTGCTGGTTTCTCTATTCAAGTTCTTCCATCCTTCTTGTTAGGGTGGACAATCCAGCCTTTAGTTCCACATCTTCGCTAGTGAATAAATGCTCCTCTTGGGCTTATCAGGTATTAATTTCTTACTTCCCTTGGGTTCGCTCGCCCCATCCTCTTAGAGGTTTCACCACATAATCGAGGAAGTCCATGGCTTCATCAAGATTTCTGTGCCGAGGAAGTCCCTCCACACATGGTCTCCCAAGAGTTGTTTGGGCGGAAGGACATTCCATCGTAGAAGTGGTTTACTACATCCATGTCAAAAATCCATGGTGAGGGCGTATTAATCGATGGTTCCATACCTTCCCAGCATTGATAAAATCTCTCACTGTCATGAGCTGCAAAGGTGTAGATTTGCCTCTTCAAATTGTTGGTCTTATGTGCATTGAAGAACTTCTTCAAAAATCCTGCCTATAGCTCTGCCCAATTCTTGATGGTCCTTGGCCTTAGTGAATTAAGCCAAATTTTGGCTTTGTCTTTGAGGGTCAATGGGAAAGCTTTTAGCTTCAGCATCCCCATATCGATTGCACCCTCTTTGAAAGTTGTGCAAACTTCCTCAAAATCCCGGATGTGTGTGTATGGATTTTCATTTTCCATACCGAGAAAAGTCGAGAGCAGGGGAACCAGATAAGGCCTCATTGCCACATCCTCTGCAGGGGGTATAATGCATGAGGGTGCACTCACCCTTGGTGGGTGTATGTGATCCTCATCGAATCTGCAGCACGGCTCCATTCAACTCCTTGTCAAGCCTCGCCGCCTTCAGGGTCTCCATCCGGTTGGTGTGTAAACTGATTTCACACCCTTGTTCAACTGGAGCACTTAGCCTTTCCAATCTGCCTATAGTGTTTTTGTCCCACTGCATAAGCTGCTATGAACACACAACAAGCAAGAAACCAATAAAAACAAGACTACCTAAAGGGTTAAAGTTAGCTAAAATCAAAATAGGGGAAAACAGTCTGCATAGTAAAATTTTCAAACTCCCCTGCAGTGAATTGCAAGTGGGGAAAAATTGGTAAACTAAAAAAGAAATGAGAAATCACCAACACTTGTGATGTGGATCACAAGTTCACAACTTCTCTTCCTCACTAGGGCACCATCCCCAGCAACAACGCCATTTGATTCGTTTAAGCCAAGTAGGTATTTGGAATCAACAAAATTTATATCCTAGGATTCCTACTATTGACGTAGCAAAACCACACAAGATAGGTAATTTGTGGTCGAACAAGGGGATGGGTTCGCCATGATATAAGGGCTGCAGCAGTTGAAAATGGTGTTTTCTTTGGATTTTTAGGGTTTGTGAAAAATAGCGTGGGTGAATGGTTGAAAACTTTAAATAAATTGAAGTAAAAGTTAAAAGAGAATTCCTTGAAGTCTCGAGCCATTGGGCTTAGGGTTCTAAGTTAACCGACATGTCCTCAGGTCTTTTCCTCGTCGGAGCATGACATATAGTCATTTCCCGAACCGGATCTTCATTTAGCTTGAAAACCTAAACCCTAAAAGTTTTCCTCTTGAAAGATGGCATTTAATGAGCATAAATGCTCCTAAACGATGAGAACACACCTCCTAAACCTACCCTTCAAGAATCAATAGAGATTAACTATCCCGGGCATCAGTGGATCTAGTGATAAGTATCCACTGAACCCAAAAAGCTTGCCAAATACACGCAGTATACGCTTAAGAGATTTAACCTAAGGTGAGAATCAGAACACAAATACCCAAAAAAATGCATACATGAAAAGCATGAGAACGTGCAGCTTACCTCAAAACCAACACTCAGTGGCCTTCCCCTTCAAGGATGAGAGAGTTTTAGCCGAGCATCCCTTGATTTGTCATCATTAAGAGGTGTTTGGCTAATGAGAAAATGCTAGGAAATGAAGGAAAGGGAGAGAAAATCACAAACCAGTCGAGGGAGAGGAAGCTTTATGCAAAATTTTATTGACTGGTTGATGGAGTGAAAGTTGATTGATTTACAAGCAAGACTAAGCTTATATAGGTGCTCAGTATAAGGAAATTAAAAAAATGTATAAAGGAACCAAAATTACATTAAGGGTAAAGTTGTATAAAGCCAAATAAAAATCGGGTCAAAAAGCAATCAATGTACAGGTGGGGAGAAAAGCTGCGAATCTTAACCTCGTGGAAATTTACAGTTGCAACCGCAACCCAAACTTTCACTGATTCTTCCTGTTCTTCATCATTTTTGCTCCAAATTTCCTCTGGTTCGATCATGCATCTTCGAATTAGGCTCAGGTTCATTGTGTTTGAATTGGATTGAATATAATGAGGTATTTGTCCTGCAAAACTACAATAATAGAGCTACAAAATGTGATCAGTAGCAAAGCCGGGACCTCGATGTATCAATTGAGTTATTAAAGTCGATTAAGACACAAAAGTGCTAAAACATGCTATAAACAGTATTTAGAAAGAAAACTACTGGGTACTAATCAGCTTGGGAGCCTCGAGGGCCTCGAGGTGATTTATATGGGAAGATTCCGGTTTCATGGAAAAGTATTTTCCAATGGCCCGTCGACATGTAAAGGCATCGAGTTCCCGAGTTGAGACAAGTGGGACGCATGACAAAGATTGTAAGTGGCCACGCTTCACGTGAGTTAGCCCGTTTGCTGATAATTATGGCCATATACGGCTAAGGTGAGAAAATTTGAGGATGGTTTGAAATTGTCCATCCGCAAAATCGAATTTTATCCTACAAGACCTGGACTCGATGGTTAAGACTGCTATGACCATTGAGAGGGAGGTGGATGATGCAAGGAACATTCGAGATGCGGATGTTGTTAAAGTTAAGAGAAGGGAGAGTCAACCTTCTTCTTCTAGCTCAAGAAAGAAATAGAGGACTTCTATTCTACGAGGGTTTTAGGGACAAGGCCGTGGCTATCATGGCCAAGCTCACGCCAGTAGGTCTCTAGAGCGCCAGTGGGCCGATGACATACGATCGCCATCAACTCGACACATGAAACGTAGCCGCCTCGTGAGGCAAGGATCCCAAGGTTATAGATTACTGCGCCTCGCCATCGAAGTGGGACGGCACGTATTACGCTGGGTTCCTCTTATCCTGCTATGGGCCAAGGGGACCGGTATCAACTCAAGGTGCTGCACGAGCACCTATTACTTCACAGACTAGCCAGAGAGGTCAGAGCATGGGTCGAGGTCGAGGACAGGGCTTATAGGACGAGACTTCAAGGACCCAAGGGCGTGTCTACTCCATTACACCATAGGATGAGATTTTAAATCATTTAGTGATTCAGGGTACTTTTCTACTCTCTTATCTATGGATATATTAGTTTGATCTTGTGTGCATTTTTATTATTTTATTGCCGCATCTCGTGGTGAAAGATTTGGACTTAGAGGTCAAACCTTGAAAACCATTATATGTGAGTTCTCCCCTAGGAACCAGGTGATGGTCGACCGACACGTCATGGCTGGGGAGTTAGAGATCCAGGACTTACTCATGGTGGACCTTCAAACAGGACATGTTTCGAGTTTGATGTCATCCTAGTATGGATCAAGCCGACTTGCCCATCGTGTCTTCTGCCGATCGCGGATTGCAGGGAGAAGCACGCTACAATACAGATGGGTATCTATGTTATGTTTTTAGGGGATGTTATGATGCTTTACCTTAGCCGCATGACTCTAGGTGACATGCATAATTGATCGGTTGGTTAACAAGCCTTACTCGAGGATTAAGATGAAACAGGATTCAGTCTACCTCGTGATATTTGTGAGTACGAGGATGTTTTTCTGGACGAACTACTAGGATTACCTCCATATAGGGATGTAGACTTCACGATCGAAGGCACCTGCATATGCCTATTTCTATGACTCCGCATAGAATGACGCTTGTTGAGTTGCAGGAACTTAAGACTTATTAGACAAAGGATTTATTAGACTAAGCACTTCACCTTCGAGCGCTCCAGTGTTGTTTGCAAAGAAGAAAGAAAAGATTATTTGGCTATGCATAGATTATCGCTGGTTGAATGGGGTTACTATCAAGAATAGGTACCATTTTATGAGGATTGATGATTTGTTTGATCAACTGAGAGCGGTGCGAGTGTATTCCAATATAGATCTCCGCATTGGTTACCATTGGTTGAGGGTTAGGGAAAAGTGCATGATTGCACTAAAAGTGCTATTTCGAACCCTATTTATTAAATGTTTTGAGTGCTTTTTGTGTACTAATCATTCTAATTAACCCAATTGACATGTTGATGAGCTTAAAAGTCATCTATTTTTAGTCCATTTTTTTATTTGATTTTCATCTAGAAATGAATAATTAATATACAGAAATATGAAGAAACTCACCAAACTGCTATTATATGAGAGAGAAAGAAAGTAGAAAAATACAGCAAATAAGTGGAGTGAAAAGTGCAAATGAATGGCGCAGCAGAAATGAGAACAATTATTGAGTCATTGATGCGCTAGGTTTGTGGCTACCCGCTATGAGGTCGCACATCAGAAAAGGAAGGAAATTTGATGTGTCGCGACATGGTTCAGTGATTGTGCGGTACTCGAGGATTGAGCAGAAACTCAAGAAATGATGTCGCGACAAGAGACAGAGGTCGCGACAGGAGAAGCGCGGACGTTAGGACAAATGTGAAAAGATGAAACTGTTGTGACTTGAGCTGATGTCGCGACAAGGGATTGATGTCGCGACAACAAGAGCAACCAGTTGAAAGATACAAGTGGCGACAAGATTGAAGCTATGATGTTTAGTATGCTGCTGATGTCGCTATTAAGAGATCGACGCCGCGATAATTCGCATCAATTCAATGGAAGAAGTCCTTGTTGATGTCGCGATACAAGGGACGATGTCGCACATCCTCGAAATCCATCAAGTGAAGCCTGTAACCATAACGCGGATGTCGCGGACAAAGGATCAATGTTGTGACATCATAAAATACCAATTGAAGGCAAAGAAGGTCTCAAAATCATGTCATAACGCTGAGATCGGTGGTCGCTAACATCGTAAAACCACGCTTGAAAGCTACAAAGAAATGAACTGATGTTGCGACAAGATATTGATGTCGCGACATCATAAATGACCGCGCTCAAGGGGCTATAGACGTAAGTTGACGCCGCTGACAAGTGAGATCGATGTCGACATGGCTGATGTCACGAGCATGAAACCGAGGTCGCGACTAGCAGCGTAGTTTGGCCAGCTACTTGAAATCCACAAAAGAAGACATCGGGATTAGGCCCCAATCGAGAAACCCTATAAAATACGCAGTCATACCCTGCATGAAAAGACAACATGGGCGTATAATGTGACGAGAGATCCAAGAAACAAGGCTCATTTTCTTTTAGTTTTCTTTTCTTTTCTTTTCTTTTCTTTTGGTAGATAATTAGAGATTTGATTGATTTATCATAGATTTTCGTTTTCTTTTCCGATTTGGAGGTAATCGCTTTGGAGCGTAAGTTGAGTGCATAATTCATTTCTTTCAAAATTACCACCGAATGTTTGAGGTTCACAAATTCTGAATTTGAATTTTCCAGCCAATGTGCGCTATTCTTATGATCAGAGGAATGTCAGTAAAGGTGTAATTCAAAGAATTGAGGAACCCAACTTCATTGCTAATGCTATTGTTAGAAACTATCTTTCCTATGGTTGTTTCCAGCAAATGGTGAATTTCAGTTTACGAATTTTCTTTCGGTTTTGAGTTTAAATGTTACATCTGAATATCAGCTCTCTTATAAATTCAAGAATTGTTTCATTGTTCATCAAGGAGGTCCTCGAGTGACACGTGGATGACAATCCCGGGAGTTATGAAATTTTCAGCTGCATATTACCCCATATTAGAGATCTAATGAACTTTGTGAGTTTACTTGATAAATCCTCTCTCTCACTTGAAATCAAGAATGAGTTGGAATGAAATATCAACTTTAAACAAGCAGAGAGTTCACCTTAATTCTGACAGGAGCTAATCCCGTGTTAGCCGAGATCTAATCAAGGGAGAGGGTGATCTATCTCTAATTTATGAAGAGTAACCCGGGAAGTCAGATATCCTCGTTTGACCGATAACTTGGAGCTAAGGTTTACAAATTCATATAAAATGGGTATATGGATAAAAGAAAAATAATCGGGGATTTAGGAAACCCTTCTAAAAGTAGTTATTTCATTCCCCGTGATTCAGAGAGAATCAAAGTGCAAAAATTAGATAATGAAATGCGGAGGTGGAGAGATCCAAAATTTTACTAACGCCTGGGACAGATTCTTCTAAAATATGAAATACACAAGCAGAATTAAGTAGAGTTACAATGTGAATTGATACTTCACAATAGCATTATCTTAATGTACTCTAACGATGACTTTCCGCCTATTTATTTTTCTTAAATATTCGTTATTCATTATTCTTATCCGATTATTCATTGTTCATTCTTTTTATTATATGCATCGGTATAATTTATGTTTTTTAATAACACAATGTCATTTATTGTCCAAATAGTATGGAGATTGAGTGGTCGGGGTAGTTGATCTTGAATTCTTGAGATCTACGTGGGATCGATATGGACTAAATCGATTTATTGCCTTCGACGTGCACTTGCATTATATTAGGCGAGCAACGTGAAAATGATTTAATTTAGGAGGTGAACGGTTCGGTTAACAGTTTTATGGCGCCGTTCGCGGGTTAGATAATAGTCCTTGGTAATAACGTCATAGAATTTGTATATGTCTTTTAGTCTATCATGAGTTTTTATAGTGCGATTCTTAGGATTAGATAATGGTCCTTGGTAATAACGTCGCCAAATTTGTATATGTGCTTTTGGTCCTATCAACAAGTTTTTATGGCGCCGTTCTTAGTAGGATCGAACAGATTTGATAGATGTGTCGAGGATGAAGGAAATACTAATTTGGACATTTCAAGAAAAGGAAAAAAAATAGTTTTTCAAGCAGTGGCTATTTTTAGCTACTAACCTTTAACAAACCATATTGAATATATTTGTTGTTTTGACTCATCTATTAATGGGAGTGTGTTTTGCTTTCAGAAAAACTTTGATGCATAGGAAGCAGAAAATTAGTATGAGTTCCAGTGATTAAGGTTAGAGAAAACACTCACATGGCAGGAAGACAAAGAGCGAAAACACCACCGTAGCGGATGAAGGCAGGATCAAGGCGGGAACACGGAGCGGCGACAGAGACCTCCAATCACGATGTGGAGGAATTTTGGGAAGCCTATCGTCGAGGATGAATACTGCACTGTCAGAACGACTGCTATCGATGCTAACAACTTTGAACTAAAGCCCGTACTAATTACAGTAAGTGCGGCAACACCGGTTCTTGGTCATCCCACTTAGAAGATCTAATGAGCTTTTTACAGGAAGATTTCTCGGGATGGCAAACAGTTATTTGAGATAGAGGTGAGACCGGAGGTTATAAAGTTACATCTATTCCCATTCTCTACGAGAGATACGGCTGACCACATGGTATGAATCTTTACCATATGGTTGGTTGATACTTGGGAGGAGGTGGTGCAGAGGCTATTTGGGTAGATTCTTTCCCCCATCACTCACCTCATAAAGGAGGAGGGAAATCATTGTTTTTCAGCAGGGGGAAGATGAGAGCCTTTATGTGGCCTAGGAAAGATTCAAACGGTTGCTGAAAAGATGCCCTATGCATGGAATTGATCTGAAGACCCAAATGGACATCGTGTATCATGCTACGAATGATACATCAAAGGGAGATCATTGATGCTTCATGTTGTGGAGCCTTGACGTAAAAGGAGTGCGAGGAGGCTAAAATTTGATAAAGACCTGGCAAAATGCAATATGAAAACTCCTTACGAGTTTTCAAAGGGAGCTGAGCGGAGAGGAAAGGGATCTTGGAGCTGAAGCCCAGATGAATGCTATGGAATGAAAGTTGGATCTTATTATGCATCGAATGAATGACAAGAGAGGAGGTATACGTCCATGAAATAGGAGGCAGTTGAAAAAGGTTGCTAAGAGAAATCTTGAAAGCTAATGAAGAACAATTCTATGATCTTTGAGGAGGTAAAATACTTAGGTGGCCGAGAGAAGTTACCATTTCAAACCTAATCCTAACACACTGACACATTATCACCCAGCGCTCGGGAATCATGAGGAATTTCTCCTTATGGTGGAGGGGCTTCTCAAGGCCAAGGCGGGGGCTGAACCACCGACAAGGGTATCAACGGCCACGAGGTTCCAACGGCATCGGCCCATCAAGGAATTGAGCACGAAGTAGATGCGGGGTCGGAGGAGGCCCGACCTTTTGAAGAGCGGATGTTTGCGGTTCATGGGGGATAATAAAAAGTTGTTTAATCTCCATGAACAAAATTTGTAGAATTAGGCGGTTGCTACCAATTCCCAAATTTTCAGACCACCCGCAAATACATCCTTGAAGAATTTGGAGACACAAGTAGAATGACTTACTTACAACCACAAAACCAGAGGAAAGTGCCTTCCCAGTGATACTAAGAAAATCGAAAGATGCATGGCTATCTGTTTGAGAGTGGGAGTGGAATTGGAAGATAAAGAAAAAGATGGCAACAAGAGTAGCAAGACCGGAAAGGGAAGAAGTGCGGAGAATGAAAAAGAAAGAAGTAGAAAGGAAGAACATCGAGGATCAAAACTGGAGTCCCATTTCCCTGAAGCTGAGGAAGTCGAGAGATGGAGGAGTAGTTTAAGGTTACAGGAAACCTTCTAGAAATTTGGAAATCGAATTATGCCTTTCTTGGAAGTGGTAACTCAAATGCCACTCTATGCAAAATTTAAAAGGACATCTTGAAGCGAAAAAGAAAAAAATAGTAGAGGAAGGAATAGTGAATCTCTTGCCCTTGCGGTCACGTGTCAGAAAAGAGCGCCAGTAAAGATGAAAGACCCAGGGAGCTTCACGATTCCTTGTATTGTTGGAGGAATTGAATTCAGAGCTCTCTGTGACTCGAGGAGCTAGTATCAATTTGATGCCTCTTTTACACATTTGCCCGAGAAACAAAGTTTGGGAGCTTACTCCGAGCTATTACTCTTGAATGGCGAGACGGTCGATGGTAAAACTTTGAAGGAGTCATTGAAGATGTCTTAGTCCTTTGTTGGGAAGTTTGTTTTCCAGTGAATATCATCCTGAACATGGAAGAAGATTCACAAGTCCCATTTGCTATTGGGAAGACCATTCTAATATTTTGGAAACATACGATTGACATGCGGTTCTTACCTTGAGGAGGTTGGAGAAAAGAAGATTCTTGTAATTTAACTTGATCAAAAGTATGCAAAATATAGACGAGGAGACAAAGAAATTTGCAATGTAGGCAGTTTTGTCTATACTTCAATCGATGTTAACAATGATTGTAATACTCCGATTTTATCAATGAAAAAGAGATGAATTCGATTATCGCTGAAGAGTCTATTACAGATTCCCATCTGGCGATTTTCATTCTTTAGAAACTATGATGAGCTTGAAGCAAAACATAATTGTGATAGGAGGTGTGAAAAGGGAAATTCATCGAGAAACCGGTCTGGCGGAAGAAATTTAGTTTTGAAAGGTATAGGGAGTCATTTTAAAGTATGCTTACTTAGAATTACCAAAGAAGAAACCAGTGATTATTTGACGGGAATCGGTGAAGGCGGGAACAAGATTCTTGAAAATATTAAGGAAGCATAAGGAATCGCTAGCTTGGTCCATTAAAAATTTGAAAGTATCAGTCCATCAATTTGCATGCATAAGATTATGCTAGAAGAGACTTCAAAACCATCTGTAGAACACCAAGAGTGAATCATTGATGAAGGAGTAGTCGAAGGAGGTACTCGAATTCTTCCGAATCTTTGGTTTTATCTATGCTATTCCGGACCGGTGCTTGGGTGAGCCCGATCCATGTGGTTCCAAGAAAGGGGGTTCACGTGATCGGAAATGAGAAAAGGAATTAGTTCCGACAAAACGGTGACGGGGATGGAGGGTATGTATTGATTCACAAGGGAAGTTGAATGCGTGACCCCGAAAAGATCATTTCCCATTTCTGTTGATCGGATGTTGAATGGTTAGCGAGGACACCCTCACTTTTGTTTTACGGATGGGTACTCGAACCTCACATCAGTTGCTATTGCACTGAGGATCAAGAGAACCACATTCACATGCTTGGTACCTTTGCCTTGAAGGATGCCATTTGGGGTATGTGTGTCTCGACTACATTCGGGTGTATGATGTCTATATTCTCAGATTTGGTTGAAGAAATGATGGAAATTTTCATGGATGACTTCACTTTGTGTATGGATCCGGCTTTGATCGATGTTTGAACAATGCGACTTGATGCTTAAGATGCCAAGACAAGCGGTAGCAGATTGGGAAAATGCCATTTATGGTGACCGGAAGGTATTGTTCTTGGACATAAAATTTCTACTCTTGGACTAGAAGTGGACCGATCAAGGTATCCATTATCAAAACTCTTGCACCACTACCACGAGTAAGAGGAGTAAGAAGCTTCTTGGAGCATCTTTGGATTTCTGGGAGATTCATCAAAGACTTTCAAAATACTTGAGACCGCTATACGAATTCTTTGGAAAAGAATCTGAGTTCAATTTTGATGACTCTTGCAAGGATGCTTTTGAAGAAATCAAAAGCAGTTGAATTATGACACCCTATAATGGCTGCACCCGAGAATGGGATCAAGTTTGAAATAATGTGTGATGCTAATTGATTTTGCCATGGGGTATGTTGGGGCAAAGAAAGAAAATGACCGGGGCCATATACTATGCTAAAAGTAAGACCTTGATGAAGCACGGGAGAATTGCTGACAATTGAAAGAAGATGCTAGCCATGTAGTATTTGCATGAAAAATTTAAAGCAATACATTTTTAGGATCCCATGTGGTAATTCCTGCTGATCATGCGACAATCAAATACTTGATGTCGAAAAGGAAATAGCGAGATTGATAAGGTGGGTGTTCTTTGCTTTGCGAGTTTGATTTGGAAATCAAGGATAGAGGGATATGACAATGTGATAGGTGATCACTTGTCAAGAGTAGAAAGAAGCGAGTGATGAAGAGGAAAATGTAGTGTTAGCAGGAGAACTTCCCGGATGAGCAATTGTTTAAAAGGTTTCCTTCCAACTTCCATGGTATCTGCGATATTGTGAGATTATCGGCTTGTGGAGTAATACCTTGATTCGACTACCATGAAGAAAGGAAACTTCAATTGAGTGAGTATTATATTTGGGATGACCCACTATTATTCAAGAGTCGACATGATAATAAGAAGATGTGTGCGAAGAGTAGACAAGGCAGTATCAACGAATGCCATGCATCAACATATGGGGGACATTTTTACGGAGAAGAGCATTTCCTTGAATCTCGTCCAGTTTTATTGGCCTTTATCTTGGAGATTGTCTTGAAATTAGGTTAAATTGTGTGATAGATGTCAAAAGATTGGGAGCTATCGACGCGGGAATGAAATGCCCCTCAAAGGTATTATGGTGATACAAATTTTGATGTATGGGAATAAGATTTTATGGGACCTTTCCCACCATCATTTGGAAACCTATATACGCTTCTTGATGGGTCACGTTTCCAAATGGGTGGAAGCGTGGCTTGTCGAAGGAATGATGATGCTAGCTACAGGTTGGCCAGTTTCTTGCAAAGAATATTTTGAAAATGATTTGGAACACCAGAACTATCATTAGTGATGGAGGAACCCACTTTGCAAACAAAATATTTGCAAAACTCATGACGATATGGGATCGACATGTAATGAGTTTTATTATCATCCGAGACCCGATGGACAAGAAGAAATTTCCAACAGAGAGATCAAGAATACTTGAAAAGGTATGTTGAGCTCAAGCGGGAAGGATTGGTCTTCCAAACTTGATGAGTCACTTTAGGCTTCTGGGGTGCATACAAAACCCCATTGGAATGTCCCATTACAGGTTGTTTGGCAAACCATGTCATCTACCTCTTGAATTAGAATACAAGGCAATGTGGGCCATCAAGTTAAACTTCGATTTTAAGGGTGCAAAGGAAAGATTGCTCAATATGCAGATTGGAAGAATTGAGAAATGAAGCCTATGATAATCTTTAGAATATACAAGAGACGAAGACAAAGAAATGACATGATCGGAGAATTTTGAGAAAAGAGTTCGAGAGCGGGAGAGCAGGTTACGCTTTTTAATTCTAGGCGAAATTGTTTCGGAAAGTTGAAATCCAAGCTGGAGTGGAGCCACTTCTTGTGGTGTCAAGTACTACATTTGGAGGCGGTGACGCGAGGGGCGTGGAGAAGAATTCAAAGATTGATGAATGAGGTTAAAGCATTATCTAAACAGGGAAGAGGGAAATGAAGAACTCCAACTGGTTCTTTGAGGAAAAAGAAGAAGTACCACAACAGCAAGTCTAGCTAATGACTCAAAACTGAGCAGCTAATGGGAGGCAACCCATAAGGATTTAATTTCTAGTTTTAAGTTTTGAACTATTTTTCTTTCTTTTAGTTGCTTAAATTAGTTCAGATTTGTTTTTATAAGAATAGATTTAATTTTCAGAAATCAATTGTAGTCTAATTAGATTTTTCTTGAATATTGCAGTAAGCTTCTACAAGGTTCAAAGACATGAATGTAGCGATCACGGGAACAATTCGACCTTACTGATCTAGCAAGGGGAGAAAAAGGGGAGTAACTTTCTTCCTAACCCAATTCTGTAAATATACTTGAATTGTTTGTTAAATCTTTGCTTGAATATGCCTGAAGTAATGTCTAAAAGGGTTAGGAACAATAAAAGAATTCAAGCTTCTTGAGATCATTGAGTTAAGGACTTAGGTGGCGACAGAAAGGTTATGTCGCGACATAAGTGATGTCGCGACAAAAACATTGATGTCGTGACTTGTTTTGAAAAGAGAACTCGTGAGTATTTAAGGAAGAAAGGGTATCGTGACTTCGAGAAATGCAGCAAATTAAGTTTCAAAATGGAAAAGGTTGTCGCAACATCAAGCAATTCTTAACAGACCTTATATTGTGACATCCTGTAGTATGTCGCGACATAAAAGCGGCAGTGCCAACTACTCACTTTAAAGCCCTAAATTCAATGACCTCGAATAAAAGGCGCATTGGAAGTCGCGACGTGTTTTTAATGAAACAATAATTAGCCCACAAAAACTTGATTGAATTGCAAGTGTTGGAAACCTGCTTGTCGCTCAGCCCACATAGCTATTCATATTTCTCGCCACGAATCTAACCAGAAAACCTAGCCTTCCAAATCTTCTGAAAAGCTTGTCTTACGTTCCAATGGCTGAAATTCCCACCCTAATCCCTAACCTAGACGAGATTATGAGGGAACACGAACAACCGGAAGAAGAAACTCGACAAGAAGAACGGTTGGATGAGATTCGTTAGGAAGAACAAGCAGGAGAGGAGCCATCGAAACAGGAAACTCAGACAACCTCCAGAAAGAGCGAAAAGGGAAGGGAAGATGAGAAGAAGAAGTAGAAGATTTAGAGTATCAGGCGAAGCTTACTCCAGTGGAAGAAATATTATGCTAACAAGGGGTTTGTGCGAGAAGGGAGATTCAAAAATCTGACTACGCCTTTCAAGGAGATGATAGAGAAGCGAGAGAGAGGGTGGGAGAGTCTACTGCGCACCAAAAATCAGAATTATTCGACCTTTGGTAAGAGAATTTTATTCAAATTTGGTAGGAAGGAAGGATGGAAGCGGTTTTGTTAGAAATTACGGGTTCCATATGAAAATTTAAAGATACATCAGTGAGCCTTCTCCTTTGTGAGTGCACAAGCATGGTTCAAAATTCAAGAAACTTTTGGAGAAAACCCGGATTTTAGAAGGGTGCCCGATAAGCTCAGCACTTTGATGGAAGGGTGCAGTTAGACAAAAGAGAAGGAAAGCCAAGAACATTGAGCAGGAAGCCTCGTGAAGCGAAAGGTATGGTTTTACTTCTGGCAATTTGGATTTCCTGACAAAACACGTGCCTGATGAGAGAACAAGAAGGTATCTTCTTGTATGCCATTCTAAAGGATACAAGATCAATGTAGGTTGTCATCGAGAATTCTATCATGAGGTATCATGATGGGAATAAAAGAGGGTTTATTCCTCACCAATGACAATCAACGTTACATGTTTGAGAATTTGGGGTGAAGGAATGTGGGAGATCGAAGAAGAAGTACCTAGAACTTCACCACTCCTTATGACAGGAGTTAGCAAGGGACGAAACGGAAAGGGTAGTGCTGGTGGAGAAAGAGATGAAGCCCAATTTGAAAAGACCGAGAAAAGGAGATGAAGGGTTCTTTGATCAGAGCGGGCGGAAAACTCACGACAACGTGATTACATGTTTGCGGATAATGAAGGCGGGACGGGCGGCCCAATAGACTACTCCATTCCTTTGCTTGAGTTCTCCTCCTGTGCGGAATGAGAAATTTCCAAAGGAGAAAGCTCAGGGGAGCACAAGAGAGCAGGTTCGATCTTTCAGGCTCTCGATGCCATGTAAAGAGAATGGGCCGAAGGAGGAGTGGAGCACAAAGCGGGGAATTCGAGAGAAGGCATTTATGAAAAAGAATTGAAAGAGATCGAGTGGGAGGAAGAGCTAAACGGGAAGAAAAGGAGCATGATGGAGGCTGCAAAGAGAGACGAGTGGGGAGAAGAGAGGTGAGCAGGAAGAGAGAGACATATGAGAGAAATTGTAAGACTGACAAGGGAAGGTTTAAGAAAGGAAGCTGAAGGAAAGAGATCTGTCATTACGAAACTCAAACTAAGTCCTTGAAGCTTTTACAACCAATCCCGGTTGGCGTGATTCTCAACTCGACATTGATAAAGAAAAGAGATCTGAAACGAAGCCAAATTTGGGGAGCCGTCAAAGGGATTCAAGTTCCTATACAAGTCTCTACAGAAGGATTTTGAAAACAAACTTGATGATAGAGACAGAAAACAGAAAGATATAGAATCATATAGGCAAAAAGAATGGCTGGAAAACTTGGATTTGATCAACAATAACCTCTCCAAATTTGTAGAAGTAATGACCGAAATGGAGAATACAATGAATGGCTTGGGGAAGAGGCGGGGATGGAGTTGAACTTGAGTTTGATCTCTGTGATATTTTCATTGAAGAACAAATGGAGAAGGAAACCAAGAAGAGAAAGGAAAGAAGAGAAATGAAATTTCACGAATTCCAGCTCATTTAGAGTACACTAGACCCTCGTCCCCCAATATCTTTGCTTATACGCTATTTAAAAGAAAGAAAAATAGACCCTTTTCACCTTACGCCCTCCTTACCCTCCATTTCCCTTTTGAATTGTATCCAACTGTTGCAATTATATCAGAAATAAAATGAGGAATTTAAATTGAATTGTAGTGTGCTATTTTGAATTTGTTTGTTCATTGTTGTGTTACTTTGTGGTTGCATGATTAGGAAATTAAAGTAGGAAATAATTCCAGAATAAAAACTGCTGAGATGTCATGAGCTTAATTGAATAGACGATTAGATTAGAAAAATGAAAAGAATGTAGAAAAATTGCGAGAATAAGGACAAAATGAATACGGTTAATTGAAACACAAGGTGCGAAGTTACTTATATCTAATGATAGTCGAGTGAAAGTAATACAAAGAGGGGAACAAGTATATTTTTTGAGTTTGTGAGTATGAACAATAAGTCAAGGAACACATTGAATATCAATTAATTTAAATACTCACAAACAAAAATGGTCGAGTACCCCCTATGGTTTAGTCTGGCCCCAATTCCAAGCCAAATTCTAGAATTTGTTAGATTATTAGTTGGTGAAATCCTAGGTAATCTGTTGTGAGATGATCTGACCATTCTTGGATAGTTTTGAGCCACTGTTAGCCATCATACTCATATCTTGAAGTCATATACCTTAGTTCAGAGAATTGAACCAGCAAGCTTATTTTTCAAAAACCCTTAATGAAACTGACCCATTTTCTAAAAATCAATCCTCAGGTAAAGAATCTATGATTACCCAGGAATTCAAGGAGGAAAAGAAAGAAATGAAGTTGGGAGTATATGTTTTGAGGAATTTCAGAAAAGGGAATGAAAGAAAAGGCAAAGGCAAAAATCTGATAAAGAAGCGCTTATAAGGGATAAGTTTATCTTGGCCTTCTTTCTTGAACAATTAAGTTCTTAGGGGTGTTTCACCTAGCTGTACCATGCGAGTGCAAGACTGCAACGAAAGTTCGCTAAGAGTGTTAGAAAGCACAAGTTAAAACATTGAACTATCCTTAAATAGTGACAAAAAAAAAAAAAAATTCCCCGGTGAAATTACAGTGAAAAATAGAGGGCATACGAGTTAAGATGAAGAAATCAAGAAATTATCCCAAACATGAAGTTTAGGGAGTTTATTGAAACTATAAAGAAAGAAAGGCGAAGAGGAGAGAAAGGTTCGAGAGTAATCTTAACCTAAAAATTCCTTCCATCCTACCCGTACCCAAGCCTAACAATATAAGCCCAAAAGGGCTGATTGATCTTGAAAGTGAAATCACCTACATTAGTGGGAGATCAATATGAAAAAACAAACTTATGAAATTTGGAAATATGAACAATCAAATTTGTGTGAAGGACTTTTAGGGAGTTAATTGAGCTCGATTATGAAAATGAGAAAGGAAAATAATCTATTATTCAACGAATCTAATGATTATGTTGTTTGTAAAACAATTTCTACTTGATTTAGTTTTGTATACTATGAAAAGTAGAAACTAACCTTGAAGCTGGACTTGAAGCTAGATATCGAGGAAAATGATGCATACATTGTTTCAATTACATTGAATACCCTTTGCGAACAAAACGGAAAAATGTCCTACTTGTTTGAGAGATGAAACAATTCTTTCTTTTCTTTGCTTGAGGACAAAGCAAAATTTAAGTTGGGGAGTTGATGACTTAAAGTCATCTATTTTAGTACATTTTTTACGTTAGATTTTCATCTAGAAATGAATAGTGGTGTCTGAGGAAATATGGAAGAAACTCACTTATTTGTTATTAGCGGAAGAGAAAGAAAGTAGAAAAATACAACAATAAGTGGAGGAAGGAGTGCGGTCGAGATAGCGGAGCGAAGCGAGAACAATTGGGCTGAGTCATTGATGCGGTTTTGGGGTTTTGCACGACCGGTTCATGAGGTCGCGACATCGGAAAAAGGAAGGAGATTTGATGCGGTCGCGACATGGTTCCTGAACGGAGCGGGGCGAGTTGAAGCCGGCTTCGAAATGATGTCGCGACAAAGAGACGGAGGTAGCGACGGAGAAGCCCAGCGGGCGTTAGGACAAATGTGAAAAGATGAAAGCTATTTGTGACTTGAGTTGATGTCGCGATAAGGGATTAGTATCGCGATAAGCAAGAGCAACCCGATTAAGAAGATACAAAGTGGCGACAAGATTGACTATGGCGGTTTGGGTGATCACGAAGGCGTGTCGCGACGAGATGATAGTGATACCAGAGAGCAATAAGTGGAAGCTTGCAAGTCCCTTAAGCTGATGTCGCGACAAGGGATTGATGTCGTGACATCCTGAACCATCAAGTGAAGCCTGTAGAACCATAACGTGATGTCGTGACAAAGGATCGATGTCGTGACATCATGAAATACCAATTGAAAGCGGCCCGGTGTCTCCAAGCGATGTCGAAAGCGAATCGAAGTGTATTATCGGGAATCATCGATTGAAAACGCAAAAATGAAGCGATGTCAGCGACAAATGATGTCGCGACATCATAAATATTGATTCGGTACGCCAGGCGTAAGTTGATGTCGCGGCCCGATGAGATCGATGTCGCGACATGGATGATGTCACGACAAAGCGAAGTTGTTGCGTTTAGTGCGTGTTGTTGTTGTTGGAAGGTAGTTTGGGCCCGACTACTTAAATCCACAAAGAAGACATTAGGATTAAGACCCAATTGAAACCCTATGTCTGTGACTACTAGATGAAAGACGACTTGGCGACACAGGACGAAGTGCAGGCGGTGAAGACTCATTTTCTTTTTAGTTTTCTTTTCTTTCTTTTCTTTTCTTTTATGTAGATAATTAGGGTCAAGATTAGATTTATCGTTGTGATTTTGTTTCTTTACGGATTTGGAGTAATCGTTTTGACGAAGTGAGTGCATAATTCATTTCTTTTCAAAATTATTACCTGGAATGTTTGAGGTTCAAACAAATTTCTGGAATTCGAATTTTCCAGTTTCAATGTGCAGTTATTCTTATGATCGGAGAATCTTTGCGGTGTATGTCGATAGTGAGGAACCCCGGCTTCTATTAAGTTATCTTTATTGTCGAAATTATCTTTCCTATGGTTGTTTCCAGAAAATGGTGAATTTCAGTTTACGAATTTTCTTTCGGTTTTGAGTTTAAATGTTTGCGATCTGAATATCAGTTTCTTATACCCATTAAGAATTGTTTCATTGCTCTGATTTCAAGTAGGTCTCGAGTGACACGGAGATAAGCAATCCTGGGAGTTATGAAATTTTCACTTTGAAGGTATATTACCACTGCTATTAGAATCTAATGAGCTTTGTGAGTTTACATGATAAATCCTCTTCTCACTTGAAATCAGAATGAGTTGAATGAGTTATCAACTTAAACAAGCCGAGAGTTCACCTCAATTCGGATAGTGAGGCCAATCCGTGTTAGTGAGGATTTGTCGAGGAGAGGGGTGATCTATTCTAATTTCGAGAAGAGTAACTTTGGAAGTTGTATATCCTTGTAATGGAAATGGCAGGACTGGGTTTTAGTCCATAAAATGGGTATGAAGTATTGCAAAAGAAAAGAAATGCCCGGTTAGGAAAACCCTTTCTAAAGTAGTTATTTCATTCCACGTATTCGAGAGAATCAGTAATTAGATGTGAGAAATGTGGGTGTGGAGAGATCGACTTTCTTTACCAACGCCTGGACAGATTCTAAAATCACAAATACACCAAGTAAGAATTAACGAGTTAACAACGAGGAATTGATACTTTTACAATAGCATTGATCTTAATGTGTACTCTAACGATATGACTTTTCGGTTTCCATTTATTTTCTTAACTGTCGTTATTCATTATTCTTTAGATTCAGTTATTCGATTGTTCATTCTTTTATTATATCTTGGTATAATTCTGACTTCTTAGTGAAACACAATCATTTATTGTCAAATAGTATGGAGATTGAGGTAGTCGGGGTAGTTGATCTTGAATTCTTGAGACTACGTGGGATCGATATACGGACAAATCGATTTATTACTTATTAGAGCCAGTGCACTTGCAGTATATTAGGCCAAAACCAATATTGAAAATGATTTAATTTAGGAGGTGTTTTGGTTCAATTAACAAGTTTTATGGCGCCGTTGCCGGGGATTAGATAATAGTCCTTGGTAATAACGTCATAAATTTGTATATGTCTTTTTTAATTATCAACTGAAGTTTTATAGGCGTCGTTAGGGGATTAGATAATGATCCTTGGTAATGCGTCATGAGATTTAATATATGTCTTTTGGTCTATCAACAAGTTTTATAAGGCGCGGATTCTTAGAAGTTAGATAATAGTCCTTGGTAATAACGTCATAAATTTGTATATGTCTTTGGTCTATCAACAAGTTTTATGTTATGATTACCCAGGAATTCAAGGAGGAAGAAAGAAATGAAGTTTGGGGGAGTATATGTTTTTGAGGAACTCAAAAAGGGAATGAAAAGAAAAAAGGCAAAGCGCAGAAAATGCAATAGAAAAGAACGCTTATAGGGGATGAACATCTTGTGGCTAACTCTCTTGAACAATTAAGTTCTTAGGGTGTTTAACACTGAGTACCACTAATGCCATGCAGTATGGGAGCTCTTGACGAAGTTCACTGCTAAGAGTGTTAGAAAGCCTAAGGACAAACATTGCACTATCTTAAATGGTGACAAACAAAAAAAAAATTCCCAGTGAAGTACAAGTGAAAAATAGGGGCATACGATTGAATTGAAGAAATCAAAGAGATGTCGAAACATGAAGTTTAGGGGTTTATTAGAGAAACTATAAGAAAGGAGAGGCAGAGAAGGAGAAAGGTTCGGGTAATCCAACCTAAAAATTCCTTCCATCCTGCCATTACCCAAGCCTAACAATATAAGCCCAAAAGACTGATTGATCTTGAAAATTTGAAATCACCTACATTAGTGGAGATCATTATGAAAAACAAACTTATGGAATTTGGAAATATGGAAACAGTAAAGCTGTGAAAGGACTTTAGGGAGTTAATTATTTCAGTATGAAAATGAAAGGAAAATAATCTGTTATTCAGCAGGATCTAATAATTATGTTGTTTGTAAAACAATTTCAACAGTTTAGTTTGTATACTATGAAAGTAGAAACTAACCTTAGCTGAGACTTGAAGCTAGATATCTGAGAAAATGATGCATACATTGTATTTAATTAAATTGAGCCTAACTGAGAACAAACGGAAAAATGTCCTACTTGTTTGAGGACAAACAATTCTTTCTTCTTCTTTGCTTGAGGACAAGCAAAATTTTAAGTTGGGGGTTTGATGAGCAAAGTCATCTATTTTTAGTACATTTTTTAATTCGATTTTCATCTAGAAATGAATAATTAATATACGAAATATGAAGAAACTCACCAAAGTTGTATTAGGGAAGAGAAAGAAAGTAAGAAAAAAATACAACTAATAGTGGAAAAATGGTTGGAATGGTTGGAAGCGAAGCAGAATAAGTAAGGTAGAATCATTGATCTCAGTTTTGGGGTTGCACGACCGATTATGAGGTCGCGACATCGGGAAAAAGGAAGGAAATTTGATGCGAGGTGAGACATGGTTCACAAGATGAGCGGTGAGGATTGAGGCGAAACTGAAATGATGTCGCGATAGAGGCGAGGAGGTCGCGGCCGGAGCGTGGGCGTTAGGACAAATGTGAAAGATAGGCTGTTGTGACTTGAGCTGATGTTGCGACGAGGGTTGATGGCCAGCGACAGCAGGCAGCAGTTGAAAGATACAGAAGTGGCGGCAGATTGAAGATATAGCGGTTTGGGTGATCACGAAGGCGATACCATGACAAGGGTCGGCGTCGCTACACGAGCAATCAATGGAAGCTTCTGAGTCCCTTAAGGCGATGTCGCGACAAGGGATTGACCGACATCTGAACCATCAAGTGAAGCCTGCATAACCATAACGTGATGTCGTGACAAAGGATCGATGTCGTGACATCATGAAATACCAATTGAAGGCAGCAGTGTCTCAAACGATGTCGCGACGCGAGATCGAGGTCGCGACATCAAGAATCATCAGTTGAAAGCTGCAAAGAAATGAACTGATGTCGCGACAAGATATTGATGTCGCGACATCATAAATGACCAGTTCAAGGCTACATAGACGTAAGTTGATGTCGCGACGTGAGGATCGATCTCGCGACATGGATGATCCGCGACCGCAAAGAGGCGAAATTAGCGACTTGAAGGTAGTTTGGGCGGTTGCGAAAATCCACAAAGACATTGGGATTAGGGCCCGATTGAGGAAACCTATAAATACCACGGCTACCCCGGATGAAAAACTGACTTGGCGACACGAGACGAGAGGTGCAGGCGGTGAAGGCTCATTTTCTTTTTTAGTTTCTTTTCTTTTCTTTTCTTTTCTTTTCTTTTATGTAGATAATTAGAGATTAGATTAGATTTATCGTTGTGATTTTCGTTTTCTTTTCTGGATTTGGAGGTAATCGTTTTGAGCAGAAGTTGAGTGCATAATTCATTTCTTTTCAAAATTACTACCTGGAATGTTTGAGGTTCAGACAAATTTCTGGAATTCGAATTTCCCAGTTTCAATGTGCGGTTATTCTTATGATCGAATCTTGCGGTGTGTAGTCGATGGTGAGAACCCGGCTTCTATTAAGTTAATGCTATTGTCGAGAAATTAACCTATGGTTGTTTCAACAGTGGTGATTTAGTTCACGAATTTTCTTTCGGTTTTGAGTTTAAATGTTTGCAATTGGATCTCAGTTTCTTCTTATACAGATTAGAATTGTTTCATTGCTCGTTTAAAGGAGGTCCTGCAGTGACCTGAAGATGTAATCTGGGAGTTGTAATTTTCTTTGAAGGTATATTACACATATTAGAGATCCTAATGAGCTGGGTTTACTTGATAAATCCTCTTCTAGCGAAATCAAGAATGAGTTGAATGAGTTATCAACTTAAACAAGCTGAGTTCACCTCAATTCGGATAGTGAGGCCAATCCGAGTATTAGGCGAATCTAAATCAGGAGAGTTGATCCTATTCTAATTTAGGAAGAGTAACTGGAAGTTGTAAATCCTTTAGCGTAGATAACTTAGACTAGGTTTGAGTCCGTAAAATGGGTATGAAGTATTGCAAAGAAAAATACGATTTAGGAAAACCCTTTCTAAAAGTAGTTATTTCATTCCTGTGTCAAGAGAATCATTTGAAAATTAGATAATGAAATGTGGAGTGTGGAGAGATCTGACTTTGCTATAGCATGAATGATTCTAAATGCGAAATACGAGTAAATTAGAGTTAACAACGGGAATTGATACTTCACAATGGCATTGATCTTAATGTGTACTCTAACGATGACTTTTAGTTTCCATTTATTTTCTTAACTATTCGTTATTCATTATTCTTTAGATTAAGATTATCGATTATTCGTTCTTTTTATTATATCTTTAATTTATAATTCTGACTGGTGAAACCTGATGTCATTTATTGTCCAAATAGTATGGAGATTGAGTAGTCGGGGTAGTTGATCTTGAATTCTTGAGATCTCTGTGGGATCAATATCTGGACTTAAATCCAATTTATTGCCCAATCGGCTGTGCACTTGCTGATGTAGTAGGCAGAAACCAATGGCTGAAAATGATTTAATTTAGGAGGTGTTTTGGTTCAATTAACAATTTTTAATAGGCGCGGATTCTTGGGGATTAGATAATAGTCCTTGGTAATAACGTCATAAATTTGTATATGTCTTTTGGTCTATCAACAAGTTTTATGGTGCCGTTGCCGGGGATTAGATAATAGTCCTTGGTAATAACGTCATAAATTTGTATATGTCTTTTGGTCTATCAACAAGTTTTATGGCGCGGATTCTGCAGAGGGTTAGATAGTCCTTAGTATGCGTATAGAATTTGTATATGTCTTTGAATTACATCAGCTAAGTTTTATGTGGCCAGATTGCGTGATTAGATAATAGTCCTTGGTAATAACGTCATAAATTTGTATATGTCTTTTGGTCTATCAACAAGTTTTATGGCGCCGTTTCCGGGGATTAGATAATGGTCCTTGGTAATAACGTCATAAATTTGTATATGTCTTTGATTACATCAACACATGTTAAATTCTATTGTACTACGATCATTTTGTGGCTAATTTTGTAGTTTTCTTGACTAATCGTGCCCCGAAAATTGTTGAGTTGATCAGCGAAGGGTGAGTCAAACTCAGCATTGTAGATCAAAGACCAAGAGGAAAGAATAGCAGAAAACAAAAGAAAATGGAGCATTACAGGAATGCTTTTCTATGACTCTTGTCACTCCTATGACCTTGTTCGTCAATGGCACAATTCGCTTTGCTTTTAGCCTTCGATTTTTATTTACATTTTTGTTTCTTAGATGTTATCCTTTGTCTACCTTCCGATCTTGAGTTTCTTTGCTTAATTTCCCTTGACTTTGAACTTAAGCCTCGGTTGGCACAAAGCGATGAATCACTTGACTTCACATTGGCAATAGATGGTGGGCGAGTTTAAGCATTCTTCCTCCCTTTCTCAGAAATTTTCTTTCATTTTCTGCCACTTTCTCGGCTACCAAACACTCCTACGGGGATGTGGCTCAAGGATGCTTGGCCCAGACCTCTTTCTCCTTGAAGAGGAGAATTTCTTGAAGCTAGGATTTGAGGTAGCGACGTTCCTCTGTGGGACTAACGTAGGCATTTATTTTCATTTTATGTTTCCTATTTCTCCTCTAAGTTAGAACTCCTTTGATGTGCCTTCTTTGATCGGTGTTGGCAATCCTTTTTAGGGTTCGATTAGATGCTTATTGTTAGATCACGAGATTCATTAGTTGCTTTCTATTTATCACGGTGAGGTGGAGATCGGGAGGCAATTTTCCTTGTCTAAGAGCATTAATGTTCAATAAATGATGTTTTCAAAGGGAAAATCATAGGGTTTAGTTTGAAAGCTAAATGAAGATCCCGGTTCGGGAAATGACTATATGTCATCCTCGACGTGAGGAAAAGACCCAGAGGACATGTTGGTTGCCTTAAAGCCCAGTAAACTAAAGTGGCCCGACACTTCAGGGTTCTATTTTACATTTTTTTTCTTATTTTTAGTTTAAGCTTGTGAACAACCATCCAAGCTCCCTGTTTTCACAAAATCCTAAAATCGAGTTGAGGTACCATTTTGAACTCACTATAAATCATTTGTCACGAAGAAAACCATCCACTGTGTTAGACCCTAGAGCCACTATACTGTAGTAGCTTTGCTACGTCAGTAGTAGGAATCCTAGGATATAAATTTTGTTGATTCAGGAACACTACTTGGCATAAGAATCAACGGATATCCCACAAGACTAGCGTTTGGATGCGGTATGGGCATTTGAGTTCTTAAGTAGTACCTTTAGATTGATGAATGCTCCTACAACATTCATGGATCTCATGCTTAGGGTATTCCAACCCTATCTACATCAATTTGTGGTAGTTTTTATTGACGACATCTTGGTCTACTCCAAGTCTGAGGAGGAGCATGAGGATTGTTCTCCATGCTTTGAGAAACCATCGGTTGTATGCCAAATTCAGCAAATGTGAATTTTTGCTTACTGAGGTAAGATTCTTGGGTCCTGTGGTATCAGCTTCAGGTGTCTAAGTGGACCTGAAGAAGGTTGAGGCAGTTATAATTTGGGAGAGACCCAAGCCAGTCTTCGAGATACATAGTTTGTTAGGATTGGCATGGTATTATAGGAGGTTCATTGAGGACTTCTCCTGATGGCTGCGCCTAAATACGAAATTAGCCCGGAAGGAGGTTAAGTTTGAGTGGAATGACTTGTGTGAGAGGGCATTCCAGGAATTGAAAATGATGTTTACTTCAACTCCTATTTTGATAGTCTCGGACAGGGGATGAGGAACCACGATTGTCTTGTCAAGGCCTCAGGACAAGCGGGATGTGTTACGATGCGATTCGAGAGGGTTGTGAAGCATGGTTCTTGGAAGTTAAAGAACCACGACGAGTTACCTACCACGACATGGGTTACCGGCCATTGTCTTTGCCCTTGAATGTGGCACCGCTATTTGTATAGTAAGAGTAGTTAGAATTGTATTTGGGCCTGAAGTGCGAAGTACATCTTTATATAGCGGGACCTCAACATGAGGCAACACAGGTGGATGGAGTATCTAGAAGATTACGATTTCACTTTGCACTACCACCCTGGTAAGGCAAATGTGGTGGTTGATGTGCTCAGCCAAAAGTCACGAGGAGTCTTGGCTAGTGCAGCTTCCCGAGAGTGGTAGTGATTGAGGCGAGTGGACGGGTTAGGACTCTGGTCTGGTGATCGGAGTCTGGTGTGAAGGTTGGACCATGCATACAGATGGTGGTCTTCAATATAGGGGTAGGATTGTGGTTCCCCGGTTGGCGGATTTGAGAGAAGAGATCCTCAAGGAGTTCAATTACTCGTTTTTGAGTACGCCCGAATTGGCGAAGTGTATCATGATCTCTATTGCGGTGTGCTGGAGTGGAGATGAAGCGACAAGTTAGGGACTTTGTTCGTCGATTGTCTCATGTGTCGATGGGTAAAGGGGCTGAACACCCGGTAGTAATTAATCCTAGCCATTGGGAGTAGCGGTAGAGTCAGTTTGTGTGTGTTTGTGTTTGTACCACGGACATCTCGGGGCATGGCGTGGTGTGAATTGATCGTGGACCGGCTCTGAGTCGGCACTTTAAACTATGGATGATCTTCACTTTGGAGGCATTTTTCAGATTGTATATACGAGTGATCGTCTGGTTACATGGAGTACTAGTCTCTATCGTATCGAATTATGATCCTAGGTTTATAGCTCGTTTTTGGGAGAGTTTCCAGTGAGCCATGGGGACACAATTGGTGATGAGCATCGCTTTTCATCCCTAGATGGATGGTCAATTAGAGAGGACCATCCAAACATTAGAGGACATGCTATGCACATGTGTCCTGAATCTTAAGGGTAGTTGGGAACAACATTTACCCTTAGTGGAGTTCTCTTACAACAGCAGTTATCAAGCGAGTATACAGATGGCACCCTATGAGGCACTATATGGGAGGCCATGTCGATCTTTGGTCTATTAGATGGAGGTGGGAGAGAGATCCTCTATAGGTCCGGATTTGGTAAAGGACACCTCGAAAAAGATGGACTTGATGCAGAAACGTCTTCTCACGGCTTAAAGTCGACAGAAGAGCTACACCGACAGACGACAACGACCTTTAGAATTTGAGGTGGGGGATCATGTCTTCTTGAAAATGATGCCTAAGAAGGGAGTGGTCAGATTCGGTAATCGGGGAAAGCTGTCGCAGAGGTATATCGGGCCCTTCGAGGTACTCGAGAGGGTAGGTACAGTTGCTTATCAGTTGGGGGTACCGCTTAGTTTATCGGGTGTTCATGCGATATTCCATGTCTTTATGCTCCGGAAGTACACCCCAGATTAGACTCATGTAGTGGAATAGGGAGAGCTTGTTGTAGATGCAGATGGGACCTTTGAGGAGGGACCTGTGCGTATTATGGATAGCTGAGATAAGGTTTTGTGACACAAGACCGTGAGGCTAGTAAAGGAGTTGTGCTTGAAAGCACCAAGAAAGAGAGTGGAGGAGCGATATGGGGCGTGAGAGGACACTATGCGTACCACTTATCCTTTCTTATTCGAGGATGAAGGTACATTGTTTAGTCATTTGATAATGAAAATGACTGTTGTATATGCATGTGATAGTATGTATATGTGTGTGTGAATTTCGGGATGGAATTCTTTTAATGGGGGAAGAATGTAAAACCCAGAAAAAAATTGAAAAATTTTTGAAAAAAGAAGGCAAAACAGTGATTTGTCGATACGTACATGTTGAAAACTTGGAAGTTTTTTAGATCTCAGAAGAAGAAACGGACCTCACCATTGGGTTCATCTCTCGAAATTTAGTTGCCTAAGCGAATTTCATTGAATTCCAAGATAGTCAGAATTTCATGTTTTTCGAGGTATCGGGTGTCTGGTGATACATGGAAAGTCATGTGAGTGACACATGGTAGGCCATGGGTGTGACACATGGCAAGCCATGTGTCAACATGCATTTCTTTACAAGATACATGGCAAGCCATGCGTAAGACGCATGGCAAGCCATGTGTGTGGCACATGGTAAACCATGTGTCAACTTGCATGGAATATGCAAGTAAGTATAAATAGGGGTGTTCGTAGAAGGAGGGGGAAGTAGGAAAGGAAAAGAGAAAGGGAGGAAAGGAGAGAAAGGGAAAGGAGAAAAGAAAGAGAAAAAAAAGAGAAAAGAAAGGAAAAGGAAAAGAAAGAGAGAAAGGAGGTTGGCAGTTTCTTCCTCAGTTCATTGGCGTTCTGACTGTCAGAACTTGTTAGATCAAGGAGTAAAGTTCGGAGGTCGATGAGGGTTCAGCTTCAAGGTAAGTTCTTCCTACTTTGGTTTATTTCCGGCCTTTGGGGTACATTGTTTTGGGATGATTTTGGAACCGTGTTGTTCCATGTTAATGGCATGGGACAAGTTTGTAGCAGGTTTAAGGAACTTACTTTTGGGTGGTGGGTTGAAAAATTGCATTTACGGGAGTTTCTAAAATGCTCCTACAACCCTCGGGCACGCTATTGCGTGGATTGGCACAATAGTGTGGCTCCTGGTGTACTCCAACTTTGGACGACCATATCTTTCTCGTCCGAACTCCAATTCGTGCGTTCTTAGACTCTATGAAAAGCTCTTTGAGTCTAGAATCTATCCATATTCTAGTGATTGGCATTTGGTGCTCACATCATTGCTTAAATTTTGATCATAACACCAAGTGTATTAATTGCATGGCATGACATGCTTGTTTGATGAAATGTTGATATGTGTATTAATATATTGACATATGGTGTTGATATATGCTTGTGGGATACATTAACATGAATGAGTTAATGTAGGGAAATTATATGCATGTTTGATATAATTGCCCAAGATGCATGTTTGATAAAATTATCCATATATGTGACATGGTACAAATAGGCAATGGCGCATACATTGCATATATAGGGACATCGCATTGAATGGGTGTAAGTGCATAGTGCCATCACACACCATCCTTGGTGGTTGATAAGTGGACTCGATATGTTGAACAAAGTTCAGCGGAGTTCCATTGTTCACAGAATATGAATAGTGCCATCACACACCATCCTTGGTGGTTGATGAGTGGGTTGTGTCTTGTTGAGCGAGAAGTTGTGGATTCGTGTTCGCGAGCATGAAAACTTGTGTCGAGTCATAGCAAGCAGGGATAGATACCCCCTCAGGTGAAAGTCTCGATATTTTTGGTTATACATATGTGTTCAATGGTGAAAGCACATAAAGATGTGCAAGGAGACATGCAGAGCTACTATAAGACCCCGAAAATTTACCTACCCACAAAGGCCTGAGTTTTGTTAATAAAGATCATTGGAGAATACTGATATCTAATGGGTTTTGGTTTATAAAACAAAAGAATTTTGTTTTGGAAAATGATCATTGGATGAGAATATCAATGATGGTTTATCACACATTGACCTGTGCATTGCATGGAAGGAGTCGATGAGGACTCAAGGCATGGGACATGATTGAGTCACATCTCATTTCATGGCATAAGTTATGGTAAATTACATTTTACATGGAATGATTCTGGTGAGTGTGTGACCATTACATGTGCACTTGGGTGGGGAGTAGCCTCTATAGGAGTTATCTCTATTAGGCGTGGCTCACCCTTTATGGGAAAAACATTTTAGGTGCAGGACAGAGACTGGTGGACGGCGCTCATCC
Source organism: Tetrastigma voinierianum (assembly GCA_016808115.1). Lineage (NCBI taxonomy): Eukaryota > Viridiplantae > Streptophyta > Magnoliopsida > Vitales > Vitaceae > Tetrastigma > Tetrastigma voinierianum. The sequence goes on along the minus strand of JAEQBH010000665.1, from coordinate 168,821 downwards.
GAGGCCGTAGTTGTGAAGAAGGTCGACATGTGGCCTTGATATTCATTTTGTAAAATATATTAGAACAAAATAGTTTTAATATATGATTTTGTATAGAGTGTTTATAATAATACAAGGACTATTGTGACATAGTCTTGGGTGATATTTTGAATATGGTTGAAAGGGCCTGGTTAGGCTACTTTTACTCATAAATGAGACACGATAGTGTGGTATCGAGATATGCGATACCTACAGGTATTCCGTAGGTGGACAATTGGTTGACAGGACCCCGGGGTTTAGGGTGTCACGGGTAGTATACCCTTTCAGAAGGTAGAGCAGAAGGATGTGATCCAATTCATTCATAGATTTGGAATTCCTCAATCCATTACAACCGACCAAGGCACCATGTTCACTAGGGATGAGATGACTTATTTTGCCAAAGACTATGGCATTCAACTCATTAGATCCACTCCCTTTTATGCCTAAACAATGGAGTAGGTAGAAGCTTCTAGCAAGGTGTTGATAACATCTTGGAGAAGACATTGGAGGATAATCCCAGAGATTGGCACAAAATTTTATGTGAGACCTTATGGGCTTATAGAACTTCTAAGAGAGATTTTCCAAGGGTAAAGTGCTATACATAACACATGGATACACTAGGATGCAATGTTAGTGGAGGTTGTGGTTCCCTTCTACATGTATCTAAATGAATGACCTTAATCCTCGAGGAATACGGTGTAGTGTGATGATGGAACTTGAGGCATTGGATGGGAAGAGACCTGGCTCGGCCACATCATGATCTAAAAGAGAAGGTCGCTTGGGCTCTGACAAGCGGGTTAGGAGAAGAGTTTTGAAGAAGAGGTTAAATGCGGAAGGTGGTGTTACTATTAGGCATTAAGACAAGGGTAGGGAAATGGTCTCTAACTGGGGAGGACCATTTAAAGTTCTGCGTATTTTGAAAATGCCTCTTGGATATCAAGCCTTGAAGGGGAGCCACACAAAAGGTTCATCAATGGGAAGTACCTTAAGAAATACTTTCCCACAATGTGGGAAATGCTGGATACTATCAAGAAAAACTAAGGTAGGGAATGAGGGAGTAACAAGAAAAATAGGTCTCATTGACCATTTTGTATCGGGGAAACTATTCTTAGTAGTTATTTTGAGTGATAAAGTAGGTTGTTTTTGCTACTCACTACTTAAACCCTTTGTATTCCTCAATGTTAGACTTGTTATACCCATAATTTTTTTATGAATAAATAAAGGAGGTCCCATGACCACTTTAACCCTAAGAAAGTAGATATTGATCTTTGATTGGAAGAGGTTAAAGTAGGCTTTGTGATCCTTTATTGATTTTAAATAAAGATTCTTTCCAAAAAATGGGCTTGTTGTGTCATCAATTCCCCAAAAGGTAGTTTCCATGACTACTTTAGGACTGGAGAAATATGGGATGACTTAGTGGTAAAGTGGCTTCTTAGCCACTGCATTTGCTAACACATTGATTTCTCTATGGGGGTGTTCTTGTTCCCTCTCTGGATAGATCTTGGGATTATTAAGGTCATTGGAGAAATAGGTATGAGACAAATTCCAAGATAGGGTTTGAGGCAGTAAAGTTGGCCTTTGGCCACTTCGCCTCAAAAACACAAACTTCTTCATGATTCCCTACTGATTTCCTATGGAAGACTTCTTGATCACATCAAGATTAGGGAAATAGGAGTGAAAATCATATAGTGAGATAAATTAGGCCTCTAAGCCCACTTTGGATACACTAGTTCTGACACAGAGTTCGTGAAGTTATCATAATCACTCTAAGATTGAGAAAATAAGCCCTCGTGCTGAATTAGAGTAAAGGAATGTGATGCCCTAAATTTATAGGGGTCCCGTTGACTACCTGTCAACCTGCGGAATTTCTACCTTAGGTCTTTGCTCACCTAAGTGTTGATAAGAGCAAAGAATTGACTAATTATGAGCTGTCAGTTACTCAAGCTCCTGTCGATACATCCCTGTTCAGGGACCCATTGATCATATTTAAATCTAAATATGAGGAATAATACCTTAAATACAGGTCCATAAGAGTTGATCACTTGGCCTCTTACCATAATTACATACGACTATGTTGATAATCAAAACTTTGGTGAATTCTTTTATACAAAATACTTTTTAGAAAAGTTTTATCAAGGCCACATGTCGGCCTTCTTCACAATCATGGCCTCGTTTAGGCCTTGGATTCACAGTCTTCGACCACGTACGAAAGAGATTCTGACAGATGAGCAATATGCCTAGTAGATAATAATTCCTACAAGGGCTACTCCATACACATTCCTACTCAAATGTCTACATGACATGGATGAGAATGTATTTCGTCTAATCTCTCATAATGTAGTCCTCATGACTCCCTCACATATAATACAGTGTGAAAACCATCATTTATGTTCTATCAATGACCATTTTTATAAAACAAAAGCTTTTTGTTTTATAAATCAAAATCCATCGGACAAACTCCGATATTCACTTGTTTTTACCAAGTCAGTGACGAGGTTTTATGGAGTGCAGAATTTTGGAGATCTCATGAGCCGTATGCCTTAGACACTTTTGTGAACTTTCATCGTTGGATACATATGTCTAACCAAGAATATCGGGTTTCTCACCCGTGCTATACCCAACACACGTATTTTTCAATTCCTTTTTCTTTTATGTGACCGTGAGACTTATTTTGGACATTGTCCCATTTTACCAAGCCCACCATCGAACACCAAACATATTATCGATCTACCATGTACTCACGACATACCATCGAAAACCAAACACAATGTCGATCACACTTGCGCCTCACACCCATGTAATGATGTCACGTGCATAAATACGTGAAATGCCATTGCATGTATCTCATGCTACATGCCTGATAGATTCCGTGCAACGATTAAGATCATACTTCATACCAGAAGTATGTGGATAATCATATTTAATACATATAATTTACATCCATTCGAACAATATAATTATCACACATATTTCAACATGCTTCCACACAATCAACATGTGATTCATTCTTCATGCACTACGAAGCATACATCACACGAGCATTAATTATATGCGCGAATTAACGATATCCTTTACCAATTGTGGCATAAACAATGCCCACAACAATCCACACAACTTTTTGAAAAGAGTAGGAAACACATAAAACTGTGAGCACCAAATTCCATTCATTGGCATATGGTTAAATTCTAGACTCAAAGAGCTTTCCATAGAGTCCAAGAACGGACAAATCAAAGTTCGGACAAGAAAGTTATGACCCGTCAGAAGTAGGCCCCTTAATTCGCATGGGTGTGCAAAATTGTTCAGACCCCAAAACCAAGTACTACACCTATGGCTAACACTCAGCCAGCCCAAACCACAAACAGTCTAGGTTCAGTCCTATAACTGATCATCCATGGCTATGGGCAAGTTGGATGCCTAGCCATGCTCAGTCGTAACCAAGGCTACACACGAGTAGCCAAGAGGTTCAGAATTTCTGTCTCGAAATACTGGATTTGGTCCTTGATCGTCAATAGGCGGCACATGATTAGGCTGAACGAGTAAGTACACATGGCTGCCGCTAGACAAGAAATAACTAGTGTAGGAAACCCTACATTTGGAACCCGGCCAGAAGAATTCGATTTGTTCTGCAACGTAGCTCTCATCACGTGGACCAGCTTTGTCTCTTGCCTCGACGTGTTTTGACTGTCGGTTCGCCGGAGATCGCGAAGGGAAGTGTCATTCCTTTTTTTTTTTTTCTTCTCCTCTCCTCCACGCACGGCTCTCCGTCCTCCCTTTTTTGTTTTATTTCCTTTTGTTTTCCCTTTCCTTATTTCCTTTATTTTTTTCTTTTCTTTTCCCTTTTCTTTCCTTCTTCCTTTTCTTTTCTTTTCTTTTCTTTTCTTTTCCCACCGGATTGTTTGGTTTGCTTCAAGCGAGAGGATGCTTCCTCTCACTCTACTATTCATCTTGCCATGTGTCACCTTTTCCATGGTCCATGTGTCCCATGGACACATGTTCTAGTCTTCCCCTCTCCACCTACATGGCTCATGCCATGTGTCATTCTCCCATGGTTCCATGTGGCAGCCCCTGGTCATGCCATGTGGCACCACCCCATGTGTCACCCGATACCTAGTACCTCGAAAATGTGAAATTCCGACACTTGAAATTTAATGAAATTCGACCGCGTAACTAGATTTTGCGAGACGAATTCAACGGTAAAGTCCGTTTCATCATTCGAGATCTAGAAAATTTCCAGATTTTCCACTTGTACTATAGCAAAAAATTACCGTTTTGCCATTTTTCAAAAAAATTGAATTTTTCTCGGGTTTTACAAGGAAAGTGGGCTTTGTAGCCACTACACATTCAAATGCAAGATTTCTCTAAATGAATTGGACTTTTTACATCATTGCACCAAGAGATAGGTTATCCTTTGGGAGAAAATGGAAAAATCAGTGAGTAGCATCTAACGTCACGATGTGACAGAGAACATGAAGTTGCAATAGTAGTCAACGTCGTGACGTGATAGAGAACTTGAGATTGTAGTAGCACTCAACGTTACGACGTTTCTTCTCCATATCACGACGTTAGGCTCGCATGTCATGATGTTTCTTCTCAACATCACGATGTCAGCACCCTGTGTGGAGAAATTTGCATTGTGGTCGCGATTCTATGGTCACAACCATGACCTAAAAAAGATGATTGAGGACTATGACTCAATGAAAAGGGAGCTTCTTAAAAGAGATAGGTTGACACCATTGCCTTTAGAGGGTAAGTGTTGGGGAAATGGTTTTCTATCTTAATGTTTTGATTCAAGGTAGGCTTTTCAACCACTATTGTTCTCAAATATTCACTTTTCTCCAACATAATACCTTTTCTATCCTAGTTTTGAATTAGTGGAAGCCCCAACGCCCAGCGTTACATGCAAGTTTTTCCCAACACATAACGGTTCAATACCATCTATATATATATATATATTCAAAAATAAATAGTAGGATTTTAGTCGTTGTTTCATCAATTTCTCCATAAGCGATTACTTGATAGATCACGTATATCGTCATCCACACACAGCACACTTCCCAGGTATTTAGTGCATGGTCATGTCTGATATCATGGTACATGTGCACGTGTACTAAATATTGGTGAGTGAATCCACAAGCAGTACATACAAGTTCATCACATCCAAAGGTAAGCCTAGTGCCACCTTGGTCCACTAATCGCTTGTCATGTGCTTTAGTGCAGCTTGTCCTGTGTCAAATAAGTTTTCATGTCAACCAATCCAAACCGCAATCGAGTATCTCAAGAGCAAGTCCTCATTCCACCAAGTAAGAGTCAGTTTTTAGCCACCTAGCGAAGGTTGGAAAGGAATCACAAGAGCCTTAGGACAATCAATTGTCATCATAGGCTATGGAGTACTGCAAAGAAAAAAGACCAATATAGATCGAGAAAAGGAAATGAGAGCGTAATGAACAACTAAGATTACCTGGATGGAAATGACATTGGGTTGGAAGTCATTGAACCAACTATAGAGTTTCTTAAGAAAAATTCAATAAAGGTTATAGTCATTTAGAGTTTGAAGCTGTAAAACTAAAATAAGGAATACTACAAGAGAACGTTTGCGTACCGATGGAGCGAAGAACACGAAATCGATGACAGAAGTCGGGAGGATCAAGAGAAGCAGCAGCAAAAATAGACGTCAGATAGAAAGAAGAATGGAAATGAGAGAAAATGGGTTCCTTGGATAACTTAGATAAGTTTTTGGCATTGAAATTTTTTTTAAAAAACTTGGGAATGATGGTTTTCTACATATGATTGAGATGAAGCAATAAGATGAGAACTCGATTGCTATGTGGGAATGCCCAAAGGGTAGTGGAATGAGCTAAATGGATATATCAAGCCCCACTACTAGAAATTAACTATTCCGCGACTATGTTATTCGTTTAAGAAGCAATAATTTTGGTTGCAAATAATAATCTGCAATGAAAAAATGTTGGTCACTCAGTTGTCACAAAATGGTCGTCATGAATGTTTTTTACAACCATTTTTTAACTTTATCACATATAATTTTTTACATGATGAATGATATTGGTCGTTAATGTATACTTCTTGTGTCCACCATCTTAGTCACTAATTTCATTTTCTACTACCACTAGTAATTATTCACCAATTTTAATTTCTACGGTGAAAGTATTTGGTCGCATTTGAAATGTTTCTACGACGATTTTACATGGTCGCAATTTCGTGTTTCTAAGACAAATAACAAGTAGTCATGGATTACAATTTTTAATGATGAAAAAATTTGGACACGAATTAAATTTTTTTGGTAAGTGGTCGCAAGTGGTCATTTCCGTAATGAAAAATAAATTGTCGCAAGTTAATTATTTCAATGATGAAAATTTAATAGTTGCATTTTAAATGTTTTAATGAAGAAAAGGTTATGGTCACAAGTTTAAATGTTTTCACAAGGAAAATCAAGTGATCATTATTTACAAGTTTCAACAATGAAAAGTTATCAGTCGCAAGTTTTATTTTTCTTTGATGAGGAATAAATAGTCTTAAGTATATCCATGTTGCTAGTAGAAACAGGCGGTGCATGAGATAAATGTATGGCGAATGACTAGTGCTAATCAAATGTTTTTTAATTTAATATTCATAAAATAAAAATTTACAAAATTAATAAAATTAAATAATAAAGTCATTCTAATAAAGAAGTCATTATTACATAATTGAAGCAATAAGAAGAAATTTAAAATTACTAAAATGAAAGTTATTTAATAGAAGAAAATAAAGTATAACAAATAATTTAAGTAGCCTAACGTTAACATCAATTGGGAATAAAGATTTCTCAATATGATCCAATCATTTATTCTCATGATTCATTTGCTCTTGCTGCTTCTCAAGTTCCGAACGTATATCATTCAATTCAGCACGTGTTACTCAACTCAACGCGAGTATTGTGTAATTCTTTGCATGTACTCTCTAACTCTTTTGCTTAACTATCAATTATCTCCACGTAGTTTAGTTTCTATAAGTGTTGCTCTAGATGTTGTAGAAGTAGAACATTGTGAGTCCTAAGTAAGAAAGCCTCTAAGTTGTACTTAACAATATGTTTAACAATTTTTTTAGTTGACAAGGGTGTACGTCCTTCAAGTATAGGTTCTTGTTCCATTTCTTTCATCTTTTCCTGTTTAAGAAATTTAAGAAGAAATAGTATTAGGGAATAAAATAAACATATGTAGTATAACTTTTTAAACTTTTGCACTATGAACACATGAAATTAAACAAATCAAAAGGAAATGTCACATAACTATTATATTTATTAATTTAAGAAAGTAGCCTACAATACTTACATAGACAACTTGAGTTTTTTCACTACTCCAACCATTTTTGACATTGCAATGTGTAATAGAAAAGAGTTCAATCTCATTTGGTTGCTCTCCAATGACTTTCCTGTGATTAAGCATTCAATAGAATAAAAAGAAATAAGGATAAATTTTATTCTTTAATATGGTAATCTAAATTATAATTGTGAAAATGTAAGATATAAATGGTAAAACATTCAAATTAGAGGGTAAATGTAATTTTTAACTTACTTTTTTTTCACGATGACCAGGAAAAGATAATGATCCTCCTGAGTAAACTTTACTTAGTTTTTTGAATTAGCACAATTTTTGTTGTTTTTCCTTCATGAAAAATTCTTTCAAAATCATAAAATAATAAATTATTACTACAAATAATAAAAATTAATATGGAAACAAGAACTTGAGCGTTTCACTCTCAAAGAAATGATCCATAGCCATTGTCAATATTCTTGAGAGATTTTTCTATATGGATGCTGATGAGCCTCAGGTACTTTTTCAAACTTTTTGAAATGTTGATGACAAAAATATCTATTATTTGAATATCTATTAGCCATTGACTTATTGATATATTTGGATATGTGTGAACGGAAATGTCAAAGTCAAATTTTTCCTAAAAAATAGCAAAAAAGAAATTAAAGCATTTAAAAATATATTAAATGAATTTCGAACAAGAATAAATACAGTATGTAACATCTATCCTTTAGAAATAGTTATAATTCTATGTCATATTCAAATATTAAATAAGTTATTGGATTGAAATTAGGCTAAAAAGTTTGTTTTATGGGTATTTTATGTATCCACTCCTGACCTAAAAGTCTTTATGATATTTAAGAATTTTTTAACAATAATATCACTAAATAATAAAAATAGTAAAATAAACCTTACTATTGAGACATTTATGAAAGCATAAGAGCGAGTTTTATATTTTATCCTATGGTTTCTAAAAGAATGTAATAGTCTCTGACAACATGATTTTAAGTGACAAATGTTTTTTGTTGGATAAGTAGTATTGTCAAATTCAAACAAAATCTAAAGCAAATGTTTGAATCAAAACAAACAAAATATATCTTCAAAAAAAAAAAAAAAACAAAACAAAATATAGGACCCACACAGGGACACTTGAATTTGCACTTTCAAGCATATAAAGCATATCTATATGATTCATATAATGCCATATTATTTGTAACAAAACATTGATTATACATAACTTGTAAAACCTAGAAAAAATTTAGCTTTTCTGAAAAATAGCAAAAGTAATAAAATTTCCAGAATGGTTCAGGAAAACCTAGAAAATTCTCTAGATCTCGGATGAAAAAATGGATTTCATCGTTGGATTCGTCTCGCAAAATCTAGTTGCTCAGAAAGATTTTGTCGAATTTCAAAACAGTCGGATTTTCGTGATTTCTTTGGGTGAATGGTTATTAAGTGACCTTGGGACGAGATTTAAAAATGAGAATATTGGGAGTTAGGGAAATGCTTTCAGAGTAAAGTTCATTTAAAATAAATTGAACGAGGCAAGGGATGAAAATAAATTGTTTAGGAATTTAGGAGGCAGGATCAGAGCAGGATTGGAAATAATACAGTGGTGCCTTGAGGGCCACATTTAACTTAAGAAATAAGTTAAAAGCGAAATAAAGGGAGGAAAAATAGAGAAAAAAAACGAAGAAAAGGAAAGAGAGAGAGAGAGAGGAGAGAAATACACCTTCTCTCCTAGATCTCTTGAGCTCAGTGAGTGCGTCATCGGGCCAACACTTAAAGTCGGAACACTCGTCGAGGGCAACGTGTGGACAGAAAACTCGAGTTTCCACGAGGAGGTTTCGCATGAGATTTTCTGTAAGTCAGCTTGGAGTTAAAGTGTTCGAGACTTCTCAGGCGTTTCTCATGCTTTAAGAGGTAGATATTCTTCCTACTTTAGTTTATTTTCCATTCTAGAGGTTGTTTGGAAAATTAATGGGTTATGTGAATAGTGCCCTGTTTTGACCCTATATGATCAGTTTTGGGGACGTTTTGTGTTGAAAAGGAGAATTTGGACTAGTATCATTCAAGGAAATTGTAGCCCTATATGAGAACTTAATGTTAGGCTTTTGAATCACCCAAATTGGACCTTTATAACTCAAGTTATGGTTCATTTTTCAGGACTGCTATAGCTTAGGCTGTTTAATGAATTGTGTCTAGATTTTTCCATGAATGGTATATGATTTTAGTATATTATTGCTTGAATTGAGTGATATACTTGGTTGAAATTGTATGTTCTAATGGTTTGGCTTGTGATGTGCTTGTATGAATAAGGCCATTACATGGCTTATTGTAGGCTAGTTGTGGACATGTCTTGTCACAACTCGGCTTAAAGGTTGATGGATGTCGCTACTCGAGTAGTAGTGACTTGTGATGTCAATGTATGCGTGTGTTGATATGATGGCATGAATTGTATGATATATTTGGAAATTGTATGCTTTTTGATATAAATGTCTAAATGATGCATGGGTAATTATGCATGAGTAGGCATGCACATATAGCACTCATCATATATGTAGCATGGTATGAATGAGCAATGACATGATTGCATTGCACATTATACTAGGAAATCCACATGACATGGCGTGAGTGCATGGTAGATATCGACATTGTGTTTGGTGTTCGATGTGGTGGGCTCGGTAACAGCGGGACCGATGTCTAAGATGGTCGCACGGGTTTGAAAATGAAAAATGTGTGTTGGGCATAGCAAGTTGGGGTAGATCCCCCCCAGGGTGAAAGACCCGGTATTGAGGTTAGACATGATCATCGACGGTGAAAGCCTGTTAAAAATGTCGGAAAGGCGCACAATGTCTTGCGGTGTAAACCCGGAAATCCGTGGCCCACAAATGCATAAACACACGAAACTTGGGAAATGCAAGTTGATATCAGGAACCGTTCAATGGATTTTGATTTATAAAATAAAAAGCTTTTGTTTTGAAAAATGACCATTGATGGAACATAAAGACAGTTCAGTTTTTCACACTTGGCATATGCATGTGTGAGGGAGTTGGTGAGGACTCAGGACATGGGATAGGGTGAGTCACATTCTCATCCATGACATGTAGACATTTGAGTAGGAATGCGCATGTTTTTACTTGAATGTGTGGTGTGCCATTATATATCCACTTAGGTGGGGAGTAGCCCTTGTAGGAGGTATTCTCTACTAGGCATTGCTCACCCCGTCTTGGGACCCCCTTTTAGGTACAGGGAGTGTGTAGGGAGACGATGTTCACTCGAGGTCGTGATTTTGAAGAAAGCCGGGATGTGGCTTTGATAAATATTTTTGTAAACTATATTAGAACAAGCTAGTTTTAATATATGTTATGTATAAGAGTGTTGTAATAAACTCTTCTGATTATTGTGATATAGTTGTATATTAGGGATATAGCGATGGACCTTGTGTTAATCACTATACAATTTGAGACCTTGGATGGGTTAATAGTTTATCTTTATTATACGAGTTGTATGTTGGAGTGAGCTCCCGAACAAAGGGAGCTACGCGATTTTTTAATATGGATCCTGATAAATGGGACACAATAGTGTGGTATCAGGTCACCCGAAGTCCACAGAAATTTCGTGGGTTGACGGGTTGTCAATGGGACCCCCGGGTTTTGGGGTGTCACATAACCCTAAGAATCATATCTTTACATATCATTGAGCTTTCATAATTTATCCAATCAAACTAAAATATAACCCGAACGCTACAATTTATGCGAAAACCCGGATAAATTTGAAAATTTTCACGAAACGAAAAATTGTCGCTCCAATACAGGTGGCAAACATGGAACTTATATAAATCTCGGATGACAAAGCGGACCTCATTATTGGATTCGTCTCACGAAATCTAGTTACCCGGTCGAATTGCATTGGATTCCGAGGAGGTCGGAATTTCACGTATTTTAGCGAAACAGACGAATGACATGGTGACATGTGGCATCATGCCACATGCCACCATGTCCATGGCATGGTATGTGTGGAACCACATGGCTGTCATGAGGAATGGGCAGGGTGATACATGAGGCCGTGTGTCCTGCTACTTCAGTTGCATATCCCAGCTTAAGTGGGAAAACAATTTAGTGGAAGAAGATAGAAAAAGAAAGAAAAGAAAGGAAAGAGGGAGAAAGGAAAAGGAAGGGAAGGTGTGAGTGGGGAGAGGAGAGGAAATCAGAATAGGAGAGAAAAAAAAAACAAAAACAAGGAGTAAAGAAAAACGGAAAGGAAGAAGAAAAGAGAAGAAAAAGGAGAAAGAAAGAAAAGAAATGAAGGAAAGAGAAAGGAAGGAGTTTGCACGGTGAAACTGAGACGGACGATGAAAGGCGAACTACGCTCTGAGAGGTAGGTTTCCTCCATACATTCATTTTACTCTTAGGAAGTACGTGTGGGGCCCTAACAGTTTGCTCTACTTAGGCGAATTATTTCATTGTGTGATCTGTTTTGGTTATGGGATGGTCATAGGCTAGAGTATATGAGTTCTCGGGACCACCAAGGCCAAGCCGCAGCATCCAAGCGATGCATCTGGTGAGAGATGGAAAATGGGGTAGGCCCCGAATTTACGCACCACCCACAAAGTGGTAGCGCTAACTTCGGACGACTATAATTTTCCCGTCCGAACTCCAATTTTCTCGTTCTTGAACTTTACTAAAAGCTTGTTGAGTCTAGAATTTAATAAGATGAAGTGCTCAGCCAAACCATGGGTTGAGAAGTGGTTTGGGTCATAGATAGTTGAGAAACAGTCCGTTCTGGTTTCCGGAACTTATGTTTTCGGAACCGGATTGTATCTGAAATGCTCGAGGCTGTGTATGACCTGAGAAGGAAATTGCATGTTGGATTTTTGTGTGATATTGAAAAAATATGGTATTTCTGGACTAAGTCTAGATTTTTTCGAGGCCAAGTATGGTCGGATTTATGACTGGAAATGGCTAATGTGTGTTATTACTATAAATTGAATAATATGTTTATGTAGTGTTGATACTGTGGATAAAAATAGAAATAATTATATGCATTAAAGTATGTTATCATGACATGACATGTATTATGTGATTTATATATTGCATGTGATACGTAAGCGTATATGCGACATGAAATAACATCTGATGACACTCGCGTGCATTTGTAATAAAAAAAAAAAAAAAAAAAAAAAAGATCTGTGACATGGGTGTGAATGGAAATGATCGACCACTGTGTTAGGGTTACGATGGTACATCAGGAATGCAAATGATCTTTGAAGATTGTCCACAGTACTTACAAGGCCGATCACAGTCACATGTGAGTTGTCCACAATACTTCTTGGGTGACAAAGTACGTATCGGAGATGATGATAAATTCTGGAGGTGACGAAGTGCGATTGGAGGCGTCACACTATATCTCGAATTTATCCCAATAAAAAATAAAACAAAAGATTTTGTTTTGGAAAAGATCATGGGCGGGATGCCATGAGTTTTCACACTTGGCATATGCCTGTGTGATGGAATCAGTGAGAACTCGGGATTGGGTCATGATTGGCCGCATCTTATTCATGACATGTAGGCATTCAGGTGTGTGATTGTGTAACTTGCATTGCATGTACATTTAGGTGGGGAGTAGCCCTTGTAGGAGATATATCTCTTTTGGGCTTTGCTCACCATCGTGGGATCCTTGCTCGGGTTGTTCACGAGAGCCTGGCGGCTCTTGAGTCGTGGTATGAAGAGGCGGTTATGACCTTGAACACATGTTTATGTAAATATATTGGGACAATCTGTTTGATATATTTTGGGTTTCTAAAAAAGAGTTGTATATTAAACTCTTGCTTGTAATATCATGAAGTTGTATGTTTGCAAGAAAAATAAAAAGAAATGAGTCCCTATGAATGGGATTGACCAACGTGGACATCAGATCATCCAACGCCCACGAATATTTTGTGGGTTGACGGGTTCTCAACTAGACCCTCGGGTTGGGGCGTCACAGCTTGGTATTAGAGCTTAGTTTAATTATTACCCACCAAGACTCAGTTGGAGATATCCACGGTGTTTTGGATATTAGCTTGTCTCATGGCCCAGTATCGAGGATTAGGTATCAAATACCTGGGTTAGTGGGCATGGAGTGTGAGTGCATTATGTGTGCATTCATTGCTTTTGTGTTCTAATATGTTCCACAGGAGATGTATTTTGGTTGTGTGAATCTATATATGATAGAATGTGTGTAGAAATTGAAGAACACTAGGGTTAGCAAACGTAACCTTAAGGGTTTGGAAAATAAATAAGCATGATTACGTAGGAATGGTTATTTATGTTGGAATCTAGCAATAAGCCTTGTGATAAAAAAATTAATACTAATGCATCAGTCTAAGCGATTTTGATAGAAACTAAACAATGAATCAAAGGAAATCAATCTTACCTCTTGTGACTAATCCTTTTAGTAGTTGGTTGCATGATCACACACACAACTTGAAACACAAATAGAACTCATAAAATGATCCAGCAACAACGAGCAAGGCGATGCCGGTGTGCAAGCGCCACTCTAAAGTATTCACACGAACGGTTAATGGATGGGATGGATGTGCTAGCACCTTATGATAGGTCTTTGTCCCACAAAACCAAAGACACCTTAGTGTCTTCCAAAACTCTAAAAAGAATTCTCTCTCAAAAACCGCCCACTTCAAAAGAATCACCTCCTTTTAGATGATAAACCCCATATTTATATCAAGCCTCCCAAAACCTTTTATTAAAATGAATTTAAACCAAATTCCATTAACTATTAATGGGCTTGGGCTTAGGCTTGGGCTTAATCATGGGTTAAAGAGAGAGCCTTTCTAACATCCAATTATAGCTCATTCTTATGTGTGACCCTATAGAGTTCACTCAATGTTGCCAGTGGGCCAAATCATATTCTAAGCCCACAAGTTATAATTGGTCTCTAGCAAGACATTATAACTACCCAAATCAAGTGAATTTGATGACTCGAAAAACCTTACCATAGTATGATATTAGTCTTTTGTCACACGATGTCTTGATTAAGCACAAAGCATGGATGAAGTCATCTTTATACAACTTAATCGTTTCTTGATTCTCAGTGGCCGGCCAAACAAATGATATTGATAACTCTATCAGTCTCGTTCGAGCACGACCCATTACATTTCTCGGTCTCACTTATCAAGGCGGTAGACATCTCACTCGATTAAACGGACAAATTCATCCGCTCTATCACTCCACATTCTCCGCATGATTTCTTGTGCCCAACAATAATAGCACGTATTACCATCTGTTCAAAAGCGTCATTTTGACACCAAATTTCCTAAATGTAGGAATCCTTGGTGAATTCAAGTCGAAGGACTCAAATACCACTACTGCAATGAGAATTACTAATGACATAATGCATGTAGAATTTCTCATAGCGAGTCAGTCCAATAACATGAACTTAACATGTATTTATATTCGATAACATCTTATGTTCATGACCACGACCAAACGTGGTCTTCTCGGAAAAGCATAATAGTCTTACTTCATTATTATTCCTGTGTATTCGACTATGGACTATTTAAGATAGTGTTCTTGTGTAAGGTTTACTATCAAGTCACATACTTGATGATATAAAGCGAGCCAACTATTCAAGGATATGATTTTATCAAGTTAAAAACACAATATAAATAACAAGATAAAATGATAAATGCCTCATGTATATAAAAAATATAATGTGATGTATATGCCCTTTGGGCTAGAGCATATCACTAACAATCTCACTTGCCACTGACCAGTGAAGCGCAAATCATTTTCATCAATCTATTGACTATCATGCTTTGATTGTGGAAAGTTTAGTCAAGGATCGGTTATGAGCTTAAAGTAATCTATTTTCGATTATTTTTACGATTGATTTTATATAAAAGTGATTTATATGCGAGAATATGGAATAAACTTCATAAGCTGGCGTACGGGAATTCAAAGAAAGCGAAGTGCGTAGTAAAGGAGCGAGAATATGGTTGGCGATGCGATATAATTGGGTGGAAGGGAAGTTGCGGTAGGAAGCGCGAAAGTTAATAATTTGATGTCGGTAGGTAACTTTTACGGAAATCAAGAGTGGTGTGTCGGGTTAACGATTACAAGCTCCGGTCGCAAATGAAGCGTAGTCGAAGACAAAGAAGAGTGGGCGTGAAAGAAACTCAAAGTCGACAAGCGAAATTGATGAAGAAAGGCATAATGTTGCTACATCAGCCCGAGGAAGTCGCGGCGAAATTAAACTACGATGCAGTGGATAATGAGGTGCGACACCAACAGAGGTACGTGACAGAGAAGATAAACAATGGGTGAACAATTATGTGACAGCCGATTGTAGTCGTGACATCGACAGATCGAGCGTCGTGACATCGACTTTCAAAAACTAAGATTGATCGCGGCTAAAGAGTGGTCCGCGACATCAATTACGAAGGAATTCGCGACAAGATCAAGCTGTCGCGACATCGACTACCTGAAGGAAGTCGCGGCATCTAACCGACTATCGCGACAACGGTTGTGGGAAGAAGGTGTGACAACATTTGGTTGTCGCGACATCAATTGTAGACTTGAGGTCGCGACATCAGGAAAGATCTTCGCGACATCCGGCTTCACAAGACAACAGGTCGACAACATCAGGAGTCATGGCAATACTGAGAGAGAAGGAGAATTCGCAGCAACATTTAGTTGTAGCGACATCTGTCTGAGATTAAGTGCGCGGCGTCGCCATTGCTCAGCGACATCGAAAGCCCCAAAGAACACGTGACGAACAAAGGCTTTCTGCTGACAAGACTAAGGAGCAATGGGGTCGCGGCAAGAATCGATGTCGCGACATCAGCATAACCAAGCCCCAGGCCATTTTAAGCTGCGGTCAAAAGAAGTGCATCGAGGAGTGGGGCCCGACTTCGCGCTTTCTGTCATCTGAAGGCGCTACCGAATAGACATGACTCTTGCTTGAAACGAAGAGAGATGCGGGTTCTTTGAAGGCTCTTGTATTTTAATTTTCTTTTCTTAACTTTCTTTTCTTTGATTTATTTTTAGATTAGTTTGTATTTCATTCAAATTTGGATCGACGTTACGATGTTAAAGTTTAGAATCAGATTATATTCTTCAGTCTTGTGCAGTTGTTTGAATTCTAGACCAAGTCACGGAATTCGGGTTTCTAGTGCCGATTCCAGTGGTAAATGTGATCGATACGCTAATGTATGGTGTAATCTAGTGATTTAGAAACCCAACTTCCATTGACTTGGCGTATAAATCAGAAATTATCTTTCTACATAAATTTTATTGATTATTTGTTGAACTCGGAGTTAGCTAAGCTACTTCTTTGGTCTTAATGGCCCCATTTCTGATCCCAATGTTAGTGTCTCATGCCGAAGTAAATGGGATTGTCTTAGCTCGATTTCGGGAGGCCCTCTGGTGACCTGAGAGAAGGAATTCTGAGGTAATGAATAATTCCCGAAAGGTGTGAGAACTCTAACAATGGTGATCTAATGTGTTTCTGTAATTAAATGATAAATCTCTTCGCAGACGAGAATGAGTAGACAATTTATCCAATTTAGGCACAGGAGAGTTCACCTCGGTCGATTAAAATGAAATCAATCCGTGTTGGAGATCTAATCAAGGAAAGGATAGGTTGTTCTAATTTGGAGGAAGAAGGCAGATAGTGTAGATCATGCAATGACTATATTTACGGGCTTTCCAGTTTGCAGTCCATTGTGGGTATGAAGTATTGAAAGAAAATACAAGAACAAGACAACTCAGTCAAATGGTTATTTAACCCCACAATGCCGAGAGAAAGCGAACAGGAGTCTAGATAATGAATTGTGAAGTTGGAGAGATCGGCTACACTATTATATTCCTTGGACTAGTTTTAAATCTGTAGTTCAATAGACCTTGAATCGATTGCATTACCGCGAGATTGATGTTTCAACGTAGCATTACGATTTCAATGTCCTTTTCGCGAAGAAGCTATTCCCGATCTTAATTTATTTTTGTATTTCCAATATTCAATTCATTTATTATTAATTCATTTTTAGATTTTATTATTTCAAGCTTTCAGTGATTCAATTATCTATCGAGTCCAAATAGTATAGATTTTTAATTAGTCGAGGTGATTTGATCGAGAATTCTTAAGATCTACGCTGGGATCGGTATACGGACTTAAATCCAATTTACTACTTATTCGACCTGAACTTACTGATATAACGGATCAAACCACTCAGTAAAGCAAAATTACCCCCGAATCAAACAATCTTGAACTAATCAAATAGCTAGAGCATCTGAGTCAACAAGTTTCTTGGCGCCGTGGCCGGGGTTTCTATTTAATCTTTGGTAATAGTGGCAAAAGATTTGGCATATATAAAGTTTTAGAATTTGACATAAGTTTTGTGAAGCGCCGTCTGGATTAGGCAAATAGTCTTTGGGCTATAGTGTTATAAATTTGTACATGTCTTTTTGGTGGGTGACAAGTTTTATGGCGTCGTTGTCGGGTTAGACAATAGTCTTTGGAGCAATAGTGTTATAAATTTATTTTATATTTTAGTCAGGTTAAACAAGTTTTTATGGCGCGAATTAGAAGATCGAGAAAGAATTTAGTGATCATTACAATGAGAAAAGAGGGAAATGCTAATTTGGACATTTAAAAAAGAAAAGAACAAAAATAGTTTTAGCGGTGGTTATTTACACAGCCACTAACTTTTAACAAGCCATATTGAAAATATTTGTTGGCGACTAATCCACAGTAATGTAAGTGTGTTTTGATTTCGGGGAAGCTTTAATGCATAGGAAGCAGAACAACGATCTAATTCCGACGAGATGCGAACTAGAAAGAACACTGGAAGCTTGAAGGCAAAATGTCGGAAAGAAGCTTCGGCTATGGCATATGAAGGCAGACTAAGGGGCGAAGGACAACGAACGGCGGCTAAGAGGCCTCGATCAGCGTCTGATGGGACTTTTGGGGCTTGTGTCGGGATGAATGCTGCATGTCAGGGCGATATATAGTTGATCTGGAAAATAATTTTGAGCCGGATCTAGCACGAGTTACAATGGTTCGGTAACAACTGAGTTCTTGGTCATCCCATAGAAGACCTAAATGAGCATGCGGAAGGTTTCTCAGGTAGCAACTCTGATGGAATTAAAACTAGGGTGGGGCCGGAGGTCCTTGGGTGCATTTCTTCCATTTTCTCAGAATCTGACTGACCCTTAAGTGAATCTCTACCATATGGTTATTGATACTTGGGAGGCATTGGAAGCCTGCTTGGGTCAGATTCTTCCCCCATCACTCACCTCGGAGAGAAGGAGGAGATAATTGTGTTCAATGAGGGGAAAGATGAGAGCCTTTATGTAGTATGGAGAAGATTGAAAGGTTCTTTGAAAAGATGTCCGATGCATGGGATAGACTTGAAGACCAGGATGGACATAGTGTATCATGCCTTGAATGGTATCTAAAATTGTCGTGGTACTTCATGTTGTGGGCATTCAAACGGAAGAAGTCTTTGAAGGCGAATCTGATTGAGGACACGGCTAAATGCAATATGAAAGCTCCATGGAGTTCAAAGGTAAGTGCGGAGGAAGAGAGTCATGTGGAGTGACAAGATGCGACCATGGAGCAAGCTAGATGCCATCGTACATAGAATTGACAAGCAAGAGAGAGGAGATACACACTTGATTCATGAAATAGGGAGGCCGGTTGAGAGGGAACTAGTGAGAGGAAGTCTTGAGGTACGGAAGAAGCGTTTATGATGTTGAGGGTTAAGTACTTGGGAGAGCAGTTATCACTTCAAACCAAATCTAACACATGACACCTATCATCAATGAGGAACCATGAAAATTTTTTCATATGGTGGAGGGGCCTCCACAAGGCGGGCATGACACATCTCGTAAGGATGTGGCCCAGCCACAAGGTTCTTGTGTGAGAGGAGAAATGAGTGAGATATCGAGTCGGAGAGGCTCGCGTTTGGAGATCAAATCTATTGCCGATTCCATAGGGGGACAACAAAGTTGTTAAACCTCCACTGAACAAAAGTTCACAAATTGAAGCTTCAAATGCCCAATTCTCAAATTTTAGAAGACCACTAATGCTTCTCTCAGAACACGGAGACACGAGATAGAATAGCGGCGCTAAGCACAAAGCAGGATGAAAGATGCCTTTCCAGGTGACACAAAGAAAGAATCCAAAAGGCGTGTAGGCGGTGCGGCTTTCGGAGAGTGGGAAAGACTTGGAGAAGAGGACGGAAAAGATGAAACAGAGCGAAATGACCTATGATAATGCTAAGATCTACAAGACAAAATGAAAAGAAATGGCATGATCAGAAGGATTCTTAGGAAAGTTCGAGAGAAGGGGATCAAGTTAATTGTTTAACTCCAGTTAAGATTGTTCCCGAAGAATTGAAATCAAGGTGAGTGGACACCTCACAGTGGTGTAAGCACTACTTTTGGGCAGTAACACTCAGGGGCGTCTTTGGGGAGGAATTTAAAGTCCAATGGACAAAGGCGAAGCATTATCAGAAGCGGGGAGGAAGAAAGAAGAGCTAATTGATTCATTGAGAGAAAAGAAAATCAGCAACAAGTCATTAAGGACTCAAAGGCGAGCGGCGATGGGAGCGACCCATAGAGACTTTAATTTACATTTTGCTTTTTAGACTTTGAATATTTTTTTAGAATTCACCTTGACTTTCTTTTATCTAGTTGCTGTAATGATTAGTTAGTACTTGAGAAGTTAATTTTTGTTTAATTAAATTCTTTCTGGAAATGTTGCAGAGTGATTATCACGAGGAAATGAACCGAGCAAGAAGGAATAAACTCGGCACAACTCCGACGAAGCTTGCGAAGAAGGCAGCAGGAAAAGAGACATTCGCTTTCCCTATATAAATTACGTGAAAATTGAATGAATACATTCTTCAATTCTTTGTGTGAAATTGGTTTGTTTGATGATGAGAATTTGAATTGATAAATAGTGAAAGTTGTTCATTAAATTTAGAGCAAATTAGAGAACTAGGTTGCGACAAAACTTATGTCGTAATGAAGCTAGAATCACAACAAAAGTTGATGCTTCGTGACTTAGTCGATGTTGAAGGAAGAACAAGGCAGGTGACAAAGTTACGTGTGAAGAAATTGAGGTCGCGACAAGAGCAGGTCCTTCAATAGGATCATGGTCGCTACAACTTAGAAATGCACATTGACTGAGATGCCCCAATGTCGCGACTGAGGGATAACGTATTGGCATTTGATTCAAGTATGTCGCGACAAACAATCGGAGTATGCGACATGAAGAAAGTTGCAGTGAGCGACTTTTAATTTTGCCTAAATTTAATAATGTTGCACATTTCAGCCTGAATTTAGAGGCGAGACAAGCGAGTAAACGAGTAATAAATAATGATTAATGCAAAAACGAAATTTCAATTCTAATTGAACGATGTGTTTGATACTCAGTTCGGGGAATAATCGGAGGGAAATTAATAAGTTCAAGAAAAACTTTCAAAATTCTCTATCAAAACCACACGAACCTCACATTTGGAATTACGAGAAGAGCAAGGTTCGAGAATCTATAATCAGTATTTGGCAAATATAAAGAAGGAATAAATGGTTGTTTCCTCCCCGGCAGCAACATAAAGGATGGGAAAGCAAGAAGAAAAAAAAGCGAACAAAGAGAATGGAGAGAAGGAGATGAGAGAAAAGAAGAGCTCGAGGGTTTGAACACAGGGTTTTATGGAATGAATGGAGTCGGAGGAAAACAAATGATTCTATTCTTTATTCCATACAATATTTTGTGTAATAAAGGGAATGGATTTGATGGAAGGGAATATGGATTAGTTAGAATCCGTCAACAAAATAAGAAAAAGGGAGGCGGCCCCCGATTTGTTTGCTACAACCTTGTTAAGGAGCCGAATCTGCTCTTAGAGCTCAAGATGCAGTAAGCCAAATTTTGAGCGAGTGCAACTTTACGAGAAGATATAGGAAATGAATCGAGAAATAAGGGTTTTCTCGAACTTAGATACAGTGTAACTGTAAGAAAACATATTGTAAATCGAAATGTGTTGATATTTGAATAAATTTCCTTCTGATTTGTAAATTGGTTGTTCATGATATATGAATTTTACTTCTGTTTCATTTTAGTTTCTGATTTGGGAATCAATTTAATAATTCTACAAAATGCAGAATAAGAGCCAAATGACAGGCAATTTAATTGAAACATAAATTGCGATTTAATGATCGAATTTTCACGATAAGTCGGGATAAGGAAGGTTATACAATTGAAGGAACAAAACAAATTTTTTGAGTTTGTGATATTAACAGTGAGTCAAGGAAACTGTTGGAAATAACATCATCTAAATTCTCATCAATGATATGAGTCAAGAAAATCCTCAGGGTTAGTCACAGTTAATCAACCCAAATTATAGAACTTGTTAGATTAATGATCAAGGCGAAATCCTAGGTGATACAATCAACAGGAAATGATGCAGGCCATCCTTGGAAAGTTTGAGCCATTCTAGCCATCCCTACTTATATGCTAATGCATATACTTTAGTTCCAGAAATTGAGCCAAAAAACAAGCCTTATTTTCAAAACAAGCCAATGGAGACACCAACCCATTCCAAAGAATCAACCTTCCAAATAACCTGTGATTACCAAAGAATTCAAAGAGAGAGGAAGAAATGAAGTTTGGGGGAGTGTAAATTTTTGAGGAACTCAAGGATAAAATACAGAAAAAGGGAATGAAGAGAAAAAGATCTACATCAGAAAATATAACAGAAAAGAAAGCTTAAAGGAATAGGTTTTGTCTTGTGGCCTAACTCTCTTGAACAATTAAGTTCTTAGGGGTGTTTCAACACCTAGTACCCTAATGCCATCTGGTATGGAAGTTACTAACCCAAAGTTCGATAAGAGTGTTAGAAAGCCTAAAAGACAAAACATTGCACTATTACGAATGGTGACGAAAAGAAAAAATCCCCAGGTTTGAATTACAAATGAGAAATGGGAACATACGGTCCCGAGATAGAAGAAAATCAAGGTAGTATACAGCTTATGAAGTTTGAGAGTTTATTAAGAAATTACAAGGATGAAAAGGGGCGGCGAGATGAGTAAGAAAGGAAGGAGTTGATAATCTTAACCTAAAATTCCATCCATATACCCTTTTGAGCCTAACATTACAAGCCCAAAAGACCTGATTGATCTTGAAGGTTGTAATCACCTACATTAGTGAAGATCAATATGAACAAGCGACCTATAGGAATTTGGAGAAAATGTCGGGAAAAGCTCGAATTGTGAACATCCTCCCAGATTAGAGTGACTCATTAAGAAAATGAGAAAACCAGAAACACATTTCAGCGGAATCAATTAACTATACTGTTATAAAACAAATTCAACAATTTCGTTATGTACACACGATTGAGTAGAAACTAACCTTGATGCGGACTTGAAGTGAATCTGAAAAGAATGCAATTTCTAGTCTTTGATTAAATTGGATTTGAAGCTGCGGCTTGACGAGAAAAATGTCTTTTTGTTTGAGGACAAACAAATCTTTCTTTTCTTTGGCAGGGACAAGCAAAATTTTAAGTTGGGAGAGTTTGATAAGCTTAAAAGTCATCTATTTTCGGTCCATTTTTCGATTGATTTTTATATAAAAAAGGCGAGTTTATATGCAGAATATGGGGTCAGCTTCACCAAGCTGGCTGTGCGGCGAGGGATTCAAAGAGCGAAATTACGGTAAAAGGGCGAGAATGTGGTTGAGCGATGCGTATAATTGGGTTGAAGGAAGTTGCGACGGGAGCGCAAAGGATTAAATAATTTGATGTCGTGAAGCTTTTACAAGGAAATCAAAATGAATATTCAGGTTGCAACTACAAAGCTCCAGTCGCAAATGAAGCGTAGTCAAAGACAAAACGAGCTGGGCGTGAAAGAAACTCAAAGTCAAGCAACCAGAAATTGATGAAGAAGAAGACATAATGTTGCTACATCCTTGAGTATGCGAGAATTAAACTGAGTCTGAGTGGATAATGAGGTCGCGACACGGCAAGAAGTCGTGACGGAAGATAAACAATGGATTGAACGAATTGTAATAGCGACATGCGATTGTGAGTCGTGACATGACCTTTGAATCGGCGGGTGTGACATCGACTTTCAAGGAAACTAAGGTCGCAATAACAGCAACTAAAGAGAGATGGTCACGACATCAATTACCAAGAAAGGAGGTCGCGACAAGATCAAACTGTCGCGACATCAACTACATAGAAAGGAAGTCGCGACATCCTTCAGCTATCGCGACAATAGTTGTGGGAAAAGAAGGTCGCGACAACACCTGGTTGTCGCGACATCAATATAAAGACGAGAATTAGCGACATCGAAGATGTCGCGACATCCATTTGCGAGACAACAAGGTCGCGACAGCGTCAATTACCGGCGGCGGCGCTCTGAGAGAAGGAGGTGCGACAGCATTTAGTTGCCGCGACATCGCCTCTCCTACAAAGTTAAAGATTCGCGGCGTCCTTGAACATCAAGCGACATCGGCTACCGAACAAGTGCGACCAAACAAAGGAAGCTCTGCTGACAAGACTAAAGACAGCAGTCGCGACAAAGAATAGATGTCGCGACATCAACCCAGCCCCAGGCCATTTTAAGTAGTCGAGAAGTGCATGAATTAGGGCCCAACTTGAGAACCACATAAATACGAAGCGCTACCAAATGAGCGGCTCTTGAAGCGTGAAAGAGAGATTTGGGTTCTTTGAAGGCTCTTGTATTTTAATTTTCTTTTCTTCTTTTCTTTTCTTTTCTTGATTTTATTTTAGATTAGTTTGTATTTCATTCAAATTTGGTTGAACGTTCAACATTTAAAGTTTGGTGAATGCGATTCTTATTTCTTAAAATTCTTGTGCGGTTGTTTGAATTCTAGACAAATTAAGGTCGGGTTTCTAGTTAGATTCTGATGGCTATCTTGATGATGCGCTAATGTATGGTGTAATCTAGTGATTTAGAAACCCCGGCACCATTGAAGCAACTATCGTCGAGTATCTTTCTGAAATTTTATTCGGTCTTTGTTGAACTCAATTGGCTAGCTACTTCTTTGGTCTTACGTAATTTATATTCTGCAGTCAATGTTAGTGTCTCATACTAGTAAATGGAATTGTCTTAAGCTACGATTTCCAGGAGGCCCTGCGGTGACACGAGAGAGAATTCTGAGAGTAATGAACAATTTTGAAAGGTGTAGGAACCTAGCTAATGGTGATCTAATGTGCTACAATGTAATTAAATCGATAAATCTCTTCCCGGCAGGAGATGAAGATAGGTGGAGCTTGATTTATCAATTTAGGCACCTGAGAGAGTTCACCTCGATTTGATTAGTAAATCAATCCCGTGTTATGAATCTAATCAAAGGAAGGATATGAAATTTGTTCTAATTTGGAGGAGAGAAGACATTATAGTATAGATACATTATGAAGTACTATATTTAAGACTCGATTTACATAATCCACATTGTAGGTATGAAGTATTTGAAAGAAAATACTGACAAAAAGGCAACTCAAATTAAAGTAGTTATTTAACCCCTGTGAGGAGAAGCAGTGAGGTCTAGATAATGGTGTGGGGTTTGGAGAGATCATTTATATTATATTCATGGACTAGTTTTAAATGCGTGGTTCAATGGCTGTGGTCGGTGCATTCTGAATTGTTAACCTTTGTAGCATTTTGTTCAATGTCCTTTTGCGGAAGAAGCGACCGGTCTTAATTTGTTATTTTGTATTTCAATATTCAATTCGTTTATTATTAATTCATTTTTCTTAGATTTTATTATTTCAAGCTTTCCAGTGATTCGATTATCTATCGAGTCGAATAGTGTAGATTTTGAGTAGTCGAATTGTAGTTGTTCGAGAATTTAAGATCTACATTGGGATCGATATCTGGACTTAAATCTAATTTACTACTTGTTTGACACAGTAGACAGGTATAACGGATCAAAACCCTTTCATTAAACAAATTACTAAATGACAAATCTTGAACAATCAAATAGCTAGCATCTGATCAATGAAGTTTCTTGGCGCGTTCTGGTTATTTAATCTTTGGTAATAGTGGCGAAATTTGTATATACATAAAGATTTTGGGGTGTGAGTTTAATGAGCGCAAATCTTAGTGATTAGACAATAGTCTTTGGGCAATAGTGTTATAAATTTGTACATGTCTTTTGATCCGGTCAACAAGTTTTATGGCGCCGTTGCCGGGGATTAGACAATAGTCTTTGGGCAATAGTGTTATAAATTTGTACATGTGTTTTGGTCCGGTCAACAATCAGCAACATTGTCATAAGTATGAACATTACATATCTTAACATCTCCTCTCTCAATGATCTCACGAATGAGGTGGAAACGGCTGAGTATGTGTTTGGATCACTGATGTGATCTGGGCTCCTTGGCTTGAGCAAACCTTAATTGTCACAATAGATGTCCTTTGGGTTTGTAATGCTAGGAACAACACCAATCTAAAAGCAATTTTGATCCAAGCGCACTCCTTGTGCATATGGGCAGCTATGTACTCAGCCTCTGTAGTAGAATCGACCACGGTGTCTTGCTTGGAACTACAGCTCACGACACCTCAGATTTCAAACAAAACACAAAGCAGTTAACGTCCCAAAGTCATGCATTCAGGAGCGAAAACCAACATCGGTATAACCATATAACTAGCTAGCTAACATTACCATAGATCAAAAAAATATCCTTGGACAACTTCTCGAAGTACTTAAGGATATTCTTATTTTTATCTAGTGACATTCACTTGGATCCCATTTGGAATCGTGTGTCATGCTTAAGGCGTAGAAGACATCGGTCGGTGCAAAGCATAGCGCCACATGATCAGACAATAATTTGAAGCATATAGGATTTTATCCATGCGCTCTCTCTCGTCCTTCGTGGTTGGACATTTGAGACTTCAAAGGCTTAATGCCATGAGACATTGGCAGAGAAACCTCTCTTGGAATCTTGCATGCTAAACCTCTTTGGCACTGTCTATGTACCCACTTTATTTCAGCCCAGAGTAACCATTAAGATCCTATCTATAAATCTTTATGCTAGGATGTAGAGCGGCTTTTTAGTCTTTCATTGAAAAACATTTCCCAACAAGACTTGACACTCTACAAGGTAGGATGTCCACATTTCAATGGTAAGATGTCATCCACCTACAACCTTTAAGAAAGCAATTACTTTTTCAGAGCTAACCTTCTTGTATACCTGAGGCTCATCTTCATTTTCATAAGGCGAACTCTTTGCGGCCTCATCCAGCGAATATTCGACTACATGAAGCTTGCTTTAATCCATAAATGGATCTTTGAAGCTTACACATTTTATTAGGATACTTAGGATCGACAAAACCCTCAAGTTGTGTCATGTACACATCCTCGAGTAAGTTTCCATTAAGAAACGTTGTTTGACATCGCACCAATCTAAGTAATCATAGTGCGTAGATGATAGCAAGAAGAATCCTAATAGACTTGGCACCTTGACGGGTGAAAAGGTCTCATCATAGACAATATCATGAGTTTGTTTGAGCCTTTGCAGCAAGTCAAGGTTGAAGGTCATATCTATGTTTGATCTTATGAACCCCATTTACAACCAATGACCTTAGCACCCTGGGTGGATCAATAATTAAACACAGTTATTGTACATTGGTGCATCTCGGACTTCATGGCTTGAAGCCATTTTTCATAATCTGGGCTCATCATTGCCTCATGATAGGTTGTGGGCTCGTATTTAATCCCACAGGCTCATGGTTTTTGTCTTCAGTTACAAAGTATATCTCTTGGAAACAAAACAGTGAATCCTATTAAACCTTAAAATTGGTCTTTATGCGAGAAGATGTTGACTCAACAACTTGGTTGTAAAGTCTTGTAGAATTTCCATGGAAGGCTTGGTGGAAACTGTGGTTCTTAAACTTCTTGAGAGTGTCTCTTACTCCCACTTGACTCTTTTGGAAATGAACTCTCTTTCCAAAAGACTCCATTCAGGCAACAAACACTTTGTTCTCGGATGGGATGTAAAAGTAAGTACCCTTTGTATCCTTGGATACCCACAATAACACTTATCAAGTTAAATGCTAGCTTATTAGAAGCATGCGCTTTACCTGACTTCCATGACCCCGAATCTTAAGAAAAGACAGGCCGGGATCTTTCTGTCCACAACTCATATGGTGTTTTGTCAACCGCTTTCGATGGAATTATATTCAATAAGAACGCAACAGTCTCTAATGCACATCCCCAGAAGGATATTAGAAGATCTGTTCGACTCATCATAGATCGAACCATATCTAGTAAAAATTTGATTTCTCACTGAGATACACCATTCCATTGTGGTGTTCCAGGTGGAATGAGTTGTGAGACTATCCCACAATCCTTAAGATGATCATTGAAAGTTTGGCTTAAATATTCACCACCTTGATCAGATCGAAGTGTTTTGATATTCTTTCCAAGCTGATTCTGTACTTCATTCTTGAATAACTTGAACTTTTCAAATGATTTAGACTTATGCCTCATTAAGTAGATGTAACCATATCTACTAAAGTCATCGGTAAAGTAATGAAATCTTGATAACCTCCTCTAGCAATTGAGCTTATTGGTCCACAAACATCTATATGTATAAGGCCCAATAAGTCACTAGCCCTCTCATTGTGTCCAATGAAAAGGGCCTTGGTCATTTTGCCTTGTAAACAAGATTCACATGTTTCAAATGACTCTAAGCCAAATTAATGTATTAGCCCATCTTGATGGAGCTTGAATGCATTCTCATTGACATAGCCCCAACGACAATGCCAAGTAGGTTGGTTAAGTCATTGGACTTGAACCTCTTAGTATTTGATGTTATAGATTAAATGGGTTGTTTCCAAGTTTAGAACATAGAGACCATTAGATAAATGAGCATTCCAGCAAAAAAAATGTACGCATTATAGATGGAGAAAATATTATTCTTTTAATAATAAAGTGAAATCCATCCATGTCTAAACAAGAAAGCCCCGAAATAATGTTTCTACTCATGACGGGCACATAATATGATTCTTTGAATTGAAGAAACAAGTCCGCTAGGCAAAGTCAAATCATAAACTCCTACAAGCTAATGCAATAACTCTTGCTCCATTCCCGCTCGTGGTCCATCGCCTTTAGCCAATGATCTTGTAGTGAGCCTTGCACATTTACAAATATAAACATCCACATCTAGGTGTCCCAATACCATGAAGCGAAGTAGGCAGTTGACTTCTATAACATAAATACCTAAAGTGAGTAGCCTCGCTACTCTTCTTTTCTTCGGATCTTACAAGTGGGAAACACAATTCCTCTTCCATGACCTTATTCATTACGAAGGTAAGCAGAAACTCCCTCCTTGACGGCTTTGAAGCTATATGCAAACTGGTATCATTGCCTTTCTTGTATATTGCACATACACTTTTCCTTTTCTTTTCATGCCTTACGCTACGAACCATAAGCCTTGGATTTGGTCTTTTGAATGTTCGTCTGACATTCTTTAACATTCATGTATGTATTTCATTTCTCCATATGGTGCATATTGTAGTTCATAACAAATTGATCATAAGATTCAGGCAATGAACCTAGAATCATATTAGTAGCCAACTCATGACTAATAGGAGCACTAAGCTTATCAAGCTTATCGATGAGACCCTTCATCTTTACTACATGTGCACTTGCTGAAGTGCCAGGAGTCATCTTGCATGCGTTCAATGCTTTGGTGGTTGTAAACCTTTCTTGACGTGCTTGCTCTTGGAACATTCCTTTGAGATGCACCATCATATCAAATGCCACCATTTCCTCAAATTGCTTCTAAAGCTCAAGTTCATGGTTGTAAGCATAAGACAGGTTACAACCACAGAGTCATTCAAATTCTTACTATAAGCATCCTTTCGTACAATGGGGCATTGCTGTTGCAAGAGTTCATCGGGGATTTCATTATCAGAACATACATCTTCCTCTTGTTTAGGACAATCCTCAATTCGAGACCAATCGAGGAAGTTTGTCCCATTAGTTTTCCTTTTCAAGGATAGATCACGAGTAAATGTTGATGTGTTGTTTGATGCCAATAGTCTACATACAAAAATGTAAAGATTTTAATAAATGAGGTCTTCATCCTCCCACTAAAATTAATAATAACAATTAACATAGAAACAATCTTTATAGTTTCTTATTAGTTTAAATACGTTTATAGGCCCCGAAGCCGTTATGATAGCCTAGTTAAGTCTAACCATATTCAATCTTATGGATATCACCATTATCCATCTATGTCTTCCCTAAGATGACTGATACACCTGGCAGGCGAAACTATATTAAGGCAGTCGAAGGGTGTGAGTGTTAAATTATAGAGGCATTTTATGACTTAATATTTTTATGTGATGAAATTATCAAGTTATTGGAAAACTTTATAAACATATACATGCATCACATACAAGCATATTAATAAGGCAAATGTAAGCGTGACATGTCATGACCATTTCCTAAGGTGATCTCCATAAGCCCGATGGATTCAGGATTACTGCAAATGCCTTAGCTTTATGGGCTTGTCTCCAAAAACGAACAGGCCTCCATTCTTCGTTCTTCTTCATTACAAGAAAGTAATAATTGTATGCTATTTCATGCTAAAATAATAAAAAGAGACACTGTGAAACCCTAAGAAAATCCTAATTTTCTGAAAAAGGGCAAATGGTAATTTTAGTCAAAATCCAAAATTTTTCTAGATCTCGGATGACAAAACAGACTTCACCGTTGGAATCATCTCACAAAATCTAGCTACCACATTGAATTTCGTCAAATTCCAAGACAGTTGGAATTTGCACGTTTTTCGAGGCAACGAGTGTAGTGCGGAACACTTGACACATTTTGAGTGGCTCATAGTGTGCCATGTGTCAGATGCAGAATCAGTCAACTTGAGCTCAAGTGTGGGGCCCATGGGTGACATGGCATCTCTAATTGGATAGAAATCCAAAGTAGGTGGATAAAGCGGATAAGAAATCCTATCAACCAATGACAATTGGACATGTGGCAATGACGGGGACAAAAGAAGAGCTTTCTTCTCCATTTTTGCTGAATCCAACAATGGAGAGAGGGGAGAGCAGATTTTGAAAAATGGAGGGTTTTTAGAGAGAGAAAGTGCAACTTCTCTATAGATTTCCTGGCTTTAGTTTTGTGGAGTTTTGACAACTCCAAGAGGTAGGGGTCTTCTCCTCCTCGGTTATTTTTGGTTTTAAGAGCTTTGTAAATGATTTGGAGTGTTTGAGGCCGTGAATGGTCGTTTGGTCGGTCCCAAAACTTGGGACTGAGTTGTTGGAATTTTTGGGACCCGTTTGGAATGATTTCAATGATCCCATGAGTGGAAATAGTCCTCTTGTGTTATAATTATTAGGTTAAATTATGGTTTGGTTTGTTCGTAGGAAATGGGCATGGATTTCGGTTCTACAAAGTGGAGCGATGTTTGGTGAAGGAGCTGCCCACGAGATGATAGCTAACTAGGTTTAGGACCCATTAAAATAGTTCGGTTGTAGTTGGACCAAAATGGTCCGTAATGAAATTGCTTGTGTGTTTGTTGCTTGACATAAGGAGCATGAATGATGTGAAGGATAATAAAGCGTAATTGTTGAATTCTAAATGAAGCGAAATGTGTATTGGAAAATGAGATGTTAATGCATGATAATTGATGTGTTAACATGGATGTGTGAATTATATGAAATATAATTGTGTGTGAGCCATTGGAATTAAATTGGATTGTTGATTAGCCCATGTGAACTAATCTTGATGTTATTGCTAAGAATTGAATAACATGTGGTTGGTATGTAAATTTTGTTAATATATGCATAATTGATAAATTGGCATGAATGGTTTGGAAATGGCATAATGCATTCCATATGCATTGGAGCACCCTAGAACGATAGGTGTGAGTGCGTGACATGAAGAAAGAAAAATGAAAGAAAAATAGAATTGTTGTGAGGAATTTCAAGGGAAGATTTTCAGAAGAATTGCCTTGGAGAGTTGTCAACCGAGTTCATCTAGGTGGACCCATGACTATTCGGAGGATTACCCGGCTGATTCACCTCGAAGGATTATCGATGGATTTTCTGCAAAACTGGTGGTATGTTTCGAGAACAAAAACCTTTGTTTTTTGAAAAGCGTATTTTCACATTTGGCTTAGGCAGCATGCGGGGAGTGAGTGAGGGCTCGAAGTGGGAAGGTGAGTCACATTCTCATCCATATCATGTAGACATTCAAGTAGGATCATGTATTTGCTTGAATGTGTTTATGTTGAATCATTCCACGTGCACTTAGGTGGGGAGTAACCCATGTAAGATAATTCAACTACTGGGCATTGCTCACCCTGTCGAGGGAACATTATTTAGTCTGAGGGAGTGTTCGGGAAGATGCGCTCATTAAAGGCAGCTTTTGAGAAAGAAAGCTGGGATTAGCCAACTTTGATATAAATTTGTAAGCTCTTATGGTGTACAATTGAAACATGTTGTGTTAAGAGTGATATATTAACTCTTGAACTATGGTAAAAAATATAGTTGATGTATTTTTGTGAGTATGGATGTATGGGCCAATGTGGCCATTTTACTCATGTATGGGTCTCATGATGAGACACGGGTGTGCATGGAGTTGACGGGTTGTCAGTGACCTCGGGTTTGGGGCGTCACGAGGCACACATGTTGTGTCAATAAAAACAAGCGACACGCGGGGCCGTATCTTAATATAATGAAAAGAGACACACATGTTGTGTGTCGGTAAAAATTAACGACACGCGAGTCGTATTTAAAATCCTGACCCATAATTTAATACCTTCCCGATCACATTGAAGAAATAAGGGCCATGACATGCACCATGCAAATTGAATATAAACACATTAAGCACATAATCACATTATGAATATGGTCTTTCAATTGCCGCATTAGTCACATAAATAAATTTTAAGGCTATCATGATTGAGTTACTGCCTGGAAATTTCTCCTGATCATTAATCACACTAATAATTACATTCGATTTCACGATGTTGATTACTCTTGAAATCTAGCAGTCCATCATTGATTTGGAACAATCCTACTTAATGTGTAATAATGCATTAACGGTCAATCTTAATGTCTAACATTAATGTGTATGATCCTGCGATTAAGAATAATCTATAGCAGTCCATTCTTAATGTAACATTAATGTGTATGATCCATGATTAATAAGAATACCTTAACAACCATGCATATATAATAGTCCTATTGATTAATAAGTATATGCTAACAACCATACTTAATATGTGATCCTACTAATTAATAAGAATATGTAAGCGCCATACTTAATATGTATGATCCTCTTAATTAATCTTAAGGCATAGCGGTCCTGTCAGTTAAGAACACAGAATTACGAACTGAGAATTTGATTTTGATCATCAACGATCCTAATCCTATTAGAGCTTTTCATGAATCATTTTCAATTTACGATATGATGTTCACGGACTTCATACGAGAGAAAAACATGACTCAGATTATACTGATTATAAAACGGATGAACTAATGGATCATGGCATATCACATATGGCGAAACAAATACACTAAACATATCACGTTATATCACATATAAAAATCAGTTTCACCAAACAGCAAGTAGCTCTGATACCACTATTGGAATCGAGCAATAAAGCAACGGCGAAAATAAAAAAATTTGCCTTCAAAAGCGCATCGGGATCCAAGCGGTTTGATGAAACAAAACAATGAATCAAGGAAATCCAAATCTTACCTTTTGTAGACCGAATCCTTTTTGACTAGTGCATATTTTCTTGATCACACACACGTTGAAACACAAACAGAACTCCTTTTGGAAAGCGATCAATGACAACGAGCCAAGGCGATGCGGTGTCTGGCAGCCCTCTAAAGGTATCCACGAATGGCTAATGGATGGGATGGATGTGCTAGCACCATATGATGAGTCTTTGTCCCTGAACCAAAGACACCTTAGTGTCTTCCAAAAATCTAAAAAGAATTCTCTTTAAGAAACCACCCACTTCAAAAGAACCACCTCCTTTTAGATGATAAACCTTATATTTATATCAAGCCTCCCAAACCCTTTTATTAAAACGAATTTAAACCAAATTCCATTAACTATTAATAGGCTTAGGCTTGGGCTTGGGCTTGGGCTTGGGCTTAATCATGGCTAAAGAGAGAGCCTTTCTAACATCCCATTATAGCTCATTCTTATGTGTGACCCTATAGGTTCACTTAATGTTGGCAACAGGCCCAAATCATATTCTAAGCCCACAAGTTATAATTGGTCTCTAGAAAGACATTATAACTACCCAAATCAAGTGAATTCAATGACTCGAAAAACCTTACCATAGCATGATATTATTTCTTTGTCACACGATGTCTCGATTAAGCACAAAGCATGGATGAAGTCATCTTTATACAACTTAATCGTTTCTTAGTTCTCAGTAGTGATAATAAATGATATTGAGTAACTCCTATCAATCTCATTCGAAGTCACGACCATGCAAACTTCGTATCAAGAAGCTGTAGACATCTCACTTAATTAAGAAGTAAGGGACAAATTCTATCATTTATCACTTACATTCCTCACATGATTTGCACTATTTTGACTGCTTTGTATTACCATCTTGTTAAAGAGTCATTGAGCTTCGTAAGAGCACAAAGTTCCTCATGTAGGAATCCATGGTGGTCGGGTCGAAGGACTCAAATACCACTCTTTTGCAATGAAAATTACGATGACATAATGTGTGGTATTTCTCATAGGGTTTGTGACATGAATCCAGGGTCCGTTGACAACCCGTCGACCGCAGGCTGCTCGTGAATATCGGATTTGACGGAGCATTTCTCAGAATGAGGCTGAGTCTCCTTTGTGCGGGGAGCTCTGCAGGATACAAAACCGTTACATAGCTTGTCCAACATCAATCACATGAGTAAAAGAAAGACGGCCACTTGGGCTAATAACAATACTCATCATGCCGTAGCTATATCGATAGTTTGAAAAGAGTTAATAATTTCTCTTTTATACAGCATATGTTAAAATGTAACATTCTAATATATATACAGCTAAAACCTTGAAGCCACAATCGACTTTCTTCTAAGCTTGGTCTCTAGGATGAGCGAGTCTCCTCAAATGCACTCCACATTGCACGAGAAAAATGATATCCCACCTCGACGAGAGGGTGAGCTATCGCTCGATGATGGAATCACCCTAAATGGGCTACTCCACTAAGTGCATATGCAATGCTCCCAAAATAAACATACATTATCCTACTTGAATGTCACCATGATCGACTCATACCAGAGTCTCATGAGCTCCTTCCTTTGCTAAGCCATGTATGAGAAAACTAATTTCAAACAAAGTTATTTGTTGTTATTATTTGTGGTCAACCCTCGGATCTAAGTAGTGGAGCTAGTCTCAGTGTTATATTTGGTGGACTACCCTCGGAGTGTATATAAATTGGGCCGACTAGACTATTAGTATTTCCTTATGGACTACCCTCCAAATAATTATTATTGTTAGTCAACCCTCGAAACTATTCTCTAGAATCACCTCATGCACTCCTCCTATTGTTCTAGGGTGCCCCAATGCATATGGAATGCATGATGCGGTCCATTACAATTCTATAACACATGCAAATATATAATCATGCATATATTCACACTTTAAATCACACAAACATGTTATGTAATTACACATTCCATCCACACCAAAATTAAACAGCAAGAATTTAATGATCAAGCAACGAGCAATTCAAATTGGAATTACTAGACCAAACACGGTTCACCACAAGAAGTTTATTTCGTGTCACTATTCACATGAGCAGGCCTCGGGTTTACTATTCCCATCCACTCATCAATTCATCGGTTCACTTTGCGAGCTCGAATTTCATGGTCATTTCCGGCCTCACACACATCACAATACAATCTAAAGAACACATTTCACCATGATAGCCCAAACAGCCATTGGGCCGAGTCCACATTTATCATTTAAAGTTTCTAAAATTTTCAATAATTCGATCCCAAGTTTTGGGACCGATCAAATGGTCATTCAAGGCCTCAAACAACTCAAGCATCGTAAATACACTTAAACAAAGTGTAAAACTTAAGTAGGGAGAAACCCCTACCTCACGGAGTTTGTCAAAACTCCAAGAAATTGGTGCCCACGCGTTGCCCTCGCCGCGTAGAAAGGCTTTCCTTCTTGCCCCGAAGACTTCCGACGGTTGGATCGCCCGGTATTTTAGAGAGAAGTCAGATGTTCTCTCTAAAAACCAATCTGCAACTCCACTGTAAGTCCCCTCCTCCTCCTTCACATTTTCTTCCCTTTTCCCATTTCTAAGAGACGACACTATTGAGTGTTTTGTCTCATTATCATTTAATCAAATTCAAAATGACCATTTTATCATTTCTTTTCCCAGTTTTGACATTCGGCACTATCTCGGCCGTCCATTTTCATAATTTCTCTACTCATGCCACTTATGGCACATGAGTACGTGTTATATGTGACTTTTGTAGCATCGAAAATCATTTTACTGCACCTGAAACTCGATGCCTCGAAAAACGTGCCAACTCCGAGTGTCTCGAAATTCGACGAAATTCGACTTGCTAGCTAGATTTCCCGAGACGATTCCAACGGTGAAATCCGTTTCGTCATCCGAGATCTAGAGAATAAATTCCATATTTTTAACCGAAATTACAATTTTGTAACCGAAATTACGATTTTACCATTTTTCCAGAAATTGGAATTTCTCGGTGCTTACATTCTCCCCTCCTTAAAAGGAATTTCGTCCGAAGTGCGGACAATCACAATCACTCACATGCATATCGTGCACTCTACCATGCATGTAAGCAGTCATTAAAACTTAGCGACTAAACTATGTACCTTCATCCTAAGCAGAAGGGATGGGTGGCGCGTGTGTCCTTGCGCTCCCCACGTTGACTCCTCACTCCACTTAGTGCCCCATAGCACCTCACTAGTCTCATGGTCTTGTGTATAAAAACCTAATCGCGGCTATCAAAATGCATGCGGTCCCTCCCCAGGTCCCATCGATTATCCAACCTCTCTGTTCCTAATCCTGACATGAGCTAGATCTGTGATATACTTCGAGCATGGGGCGAGTGTAATACCTCGTGGACACCTGACATGCTAGGCGGTATGCCAACCGGTATGCAACAATGCCTACCCTCTCAAGTATCTCGAAAGGCCTAATGAACCTTGGCGATGCTTCCTCGCTTAGAATCGACCATCATCTCTTAGGCGTCACATGAGAAGGCGTGATCACCCATTATAGACTCTAAGGGTCGCGTCGTACATGCATAACTCTTATCTTGGAAGTAGTAGTGAGAAGACCTTGTCGTATCAAGCTCACCTTCTCAGAGGTGTCTTTAATCAAATCAGGACCAGTGATGGAACTCTCTCCCACCTCAGTCTAACATAACGGTGATCTACATGGCCTCCCATACAATGACTCATATGGTGCCATCTGTATACTCTTTGATAACTATTGATATGGAGAATTCACTAAGGGCAATTTAGCCTCCCGACTACCCCTTATGATCCCGGGACGCATGCTCGTAGCATGTCCTCATATATATAATCCATACAACCGTGGCCCTACACAGCTTTTGCTTTGTATGTGGCCGACCTTCTCCAAGGTCCACGATCAGCAGTCCAATGGTATCGAATCTAATCCATGTGAATGACATCCTATCTAGAGCCCATGCCAGGCTTAGCAACGCAATGCAATTTCCAAAGGGGTATCAAATCTCGAGTTACTCGGACTCCTATCACTCGACTCTAAGTCTACGTGATAACTGACTTAATGTTTTCATCTCGATTATATAACTCTTGACACACTTGAGCCTCTTACATTCACACGAAATGTCGGGATATCTCCTGGGTCTCTTACACCTAACTCCAGTTCTCAACTTAGGGTTACTTGATCCCCACTGCTTTATGACACTCTTTAATTCCTCTTCATTTCTGAATCCAGACTATGAGTCTTCGTTGGACGTAGTCTAAGACATTCAATCACACTCACCAAGAGTGGTGAATGACCGTCTGATTACACCCACACTGACTCGTAGCGATGTTACCTTGCACCACGATCGCAATAATGCCATCTTTAGCGTTGCTGATCCAAGAAGTCCTGTAAGCGAGAATCTTGGAGATCTCTGCTCATAATCTGACTATCGGGCCAACTCTCACCCACATCCTAGGGAAGAACATCTATACACGGCTACTCTAAGGCCTTAACCTCTAAGCTGAATCAATATGACATGGCTAAGGTCCCAGTGGCGACCTTCGATGGTTGTCAACTCATCCATGTCAAACATGACATCAACAACCAATATGTCTACCACCCCAAGGTCCACCACACTTCCGCTGCGCAACTCTGATATGTCCCTGACCTCGACCCACACTCTGGCCCCTTTGGCCTATCTATGCTGTTGGAAGTGCTTGTATAACACCAAGGAAACTAAGCGGTTCCTCCCAACCCATGTGGGGTGTGGAGGAATGGGCAAATCCTCCTCTCTGTTCTACATTTAAGCTGGGGCCTGCTTGTTGTCTAAGGATCTTGGGATCCACGTCTGCAGGGGCGATCAGTCTCCACATGCCCAATCCGGCCTGGTCCACGAAGAGAGCTCGTGTGAAGTAAAGTCATACGCCTCTTCCCGAAACTAGAAGTACAATCCTCCCTCTTACTACCAACACAGTATCCAGAGTGTTCGAGCATCCTCGATCTCTCTGCAGCGGTGAGTCGTCGACCATGAGTCCGTCCCCAATGGCGAGAGTCCCTACGATCCGCCCGAATGGACAACTTGACCCATTCAGGAATCTCTATAATGCCCGGCCGATCAGCTTCATTATCTCGAAGATTGACATTGGTCTCGACTCATGTGACCTCAGCCTTATCAGGTCAGACCACTTTGATGGTGACACCACGTGTCTCGAAAATCACCTCGGTAAGACAAAACTTCGCACTTCTTGAACTTGCGTCACGGTGATGGTCTCTCAATGACTATAGTGCGATCCTCAGTGATGCCATGCCCGCTCATTTGGAGTAGATCAAAATGTCATCCCACGAAGACTACGATAGCTGATTTAGATAGGGTTGGAACACCACAACCATGAAGATCTATGAATACATTGGTCGTGCATCAAATCAAGGGCATCATAGTAAACTCGAGTGCCATAACGTCCTAGCTATTTGTCTTAGGGATATCCCATCTCCCACCCAACCCTCGGTGATGGTAACCGATGTGAAGGTCTATCTTGGAGTAGACTCACGACTCCCTCATTGATCAAACAATCGTCAATCTCGATGTAGGTACCGATTCTTGTCGTAACACAATTCCTTGTCATTAATCAATGCATAGTAGAAGGGTCTTGTCCTTAACTGTGACAGGAGCGCCCCATGGTGAAGTCTTTCGGTCTAATGAACCAACAATCATTTAGCTCACGTAAGCGGACTCACGGGATCTACAGCAATTAGTGCCATCCTATGCGGAGTCATAGATGGGTGAAATACCGAGGGGTGTAACGATACCGAGAGTCTCACACCCTCACGTGGAGGTAGTCGGGTAGCTCATGCAGGAGAAAACATCCACATAATAGCATGCTACTGAAGGTAGATCAAGTCTAGTCTCTCCTCGTCCTCTAAATTAAAGCTATTTGTGGCCCAGCTTATTGTGTCACGACACTGGACTGCATTATACGTCGGTGGAAATATCTGCCTTGTCCTTGAAATACCCACGCTCGTACCATCCTGCGTGTAGGCGGTAGCCTCCTACGCTCTGTCGATAACAGCCACGTAAATTGTCAATGATCCATCCCTAGGATGACATCGAACTCGACATGTCCGTGATCCTCGGGTCCGTTGCAATTAGGAGTCAGAGATTTCCAACTCGTGACCTCGACATATCACATCCTTATTCTCTCCTAATCCCTAGGGGAGGGCACCACAAACAAAAGAGCTCCTCTAAGGTCTCGAGTCCTTGCCATTT
Organism: Tetrastigma voinierianum; assembly: GCA_016808115.1. NCBI lineage: Eukaryota > Viridiplantae > Streptophyta > Magnoliopsida > Vitales > Vitaceae > Tetrastigma > Tetrastigma voinierianum. Next base: position 129,490 of record JAEQBH010000665.1, on the reverse strand, counting down.
CCGCCATATTTGGGCCTCACTCCTAAATTGGAACACGGCTAGTCTAATTTGGTAGTGTCAGGAGGTGATCTGTATCTCTAACACTTTCTTGATCTGTATGAACTAATGGTCTGCCACCATCGGATCTCCTCCTCCTGTGAAGGTCGGAGGATGATGCGCCCTAAACCTCTGGAGGTTACTAGGATCTCATTCTGCTACATGCTTTGTGCGTCTGCGACCATGGCTCTCTGACCTCAACAAGGCACGCTTATCAAATCTCTTGGTGGTGCGACCGATTGCCACATGGATGCCTTACGTCCTGTCCTCGACTAGCCATGCATTATTTCCAATGGCAACAGAATCATTTAATTTTCATTTCAGTCTAACTAGCAATGCATGCCAATTACTAATAGACTTGACAGCCATGGCCGGCCAGTTTCATTTCCTAAGTGGCGCTAAATTCCAACCACTCACTTCATTTATTTCAATAAATTCTAAGATTTCTTGTTCATTTCAGTATCCAAATCCCTAAGGTCATAGTTACTAACCTCAGCATTCACCCTTTTTCCTACACGTATTACACCATGCATATAATTTCCTCACATATGTCGGCGCAATCATAATTCCATATATACATCATCACTAGTGTGTATGTCCTTCCATATGATTGAAACATAAAATCTGTGATAAAAACATGCAACATTAATTATGTATCTCAAATGGTGTAAATGCAGCCCCGAGACACTATTCATACACAGAATCAGTGTGTATATACATTGTCCTTGCATTTACCCGAATTGTCTGCAGAGGTAATCAATTATACATTTATTATTTTTTATCCAGCGAAAAAATTTCATTTTGAAAATTTTTTTTTTTTTCGAAAATTTTTGTCTCCATTGTTTGATTTGATTTGGATTTTATTTTAATTTAATAAAATTTTTTTTTCAAAATTTTTTGCGATGAGCACGGTGTTCATGGAACGAGGTTCATGAAGCGGTGTCCAAAAATTGACTCAGGAATAGTATTGAGTCAAGCAGATTCAAAGCAGGAATCGGGCGAGCCCAGTGCTAAAGCACCCAAAGCGGCCCGAGTTGGCCGGTCGGCACGCCCGGCCTGCAGCGCCGCAGACACGCCCGGGCGCGCGCTGGCGCGAGCATGGCCGTGTCGTGGTAGTGCGGCCGTGTCGTGGCCGAGCCCCCGAGTGTCGCGGCCTTGGTGTTGTTATGGCGTCTCGCGCTGCGTCAATGACCAGCGCGCGGCGCCTGTGCCACGCTTTGCACATTGCCCGTCGCCCATCACCTTTTTGCGCGCCTGCCTGCCGTCGTGCTCGGCGCCCGGCACCCGGCCTGCCGTGGCACACTTTATCGATTTGTATTGCAGCTCTGGCGCGCTCTCATGCCACTTTTTACTACGATACGCGAGTATTGCAATACAGTGCCCATCAACCCATCACCAGGTCACAATACAATAAACTGTATTGCAATACAGTTTCTTCAGCAGCCAGGCTGCCTCTATTGCAATACACTTGACAATCTTGCAATACAATTTTCTCCCCATCTTTATGATACAATCCGACACCTCTGTGATACACTTTCACCTCTTATAGCCTCTTAAGTCCTGATACATTACTATCAGCCTGTCTGATACGGGGCGGTAGCCCGATGACTTTGCACTCCATTTTTTTTTTTATCGTTTTTCATTATTTATTATTTCTTTCTTTTCTTCTTTTTCAATTATTTCCAGCAACTGGAAAAATCACTTAAAAATTACTTCTTTTTTTCATTTCTTGAACACTCAAAATAAATTTATAAAAATTTATTTTGTCGAGTTTACACTGTAAAACATATAAAGTATTTTCTCTAATAGCAAATAAATTTATAAAATTTATTTTATCTACTCTTCGAGTTTACCTTTGTAAACTAAAACCAATTTTTTTTCTCTCTTCATTTTTTCTCATATTAGTCTGGACGTATAGTCAAGGGTATCAAAAAATCTCGATCTATACTAACCAAATAAAATTTATTAAAATTTTTATTTCATTATCAATAAACAAATAAATTTCTAAAAATTTATTTTAACATTTTCTTAACCAGGTTTACTCTTTGTAAAACTCCCGAAAGTTTTCCTATGTGGCACAATCACTAAGCACCTGAGCATTTCTAACCACATAACATGGTATGCATACCATTCATCAAACATTCACACAACATTTCATCAAGTCACACAAAACACATCAAACACGTGCATGAAGTGTCCTAGTTTTGTCCCGTGATTTCCTAGGTAATCTCATACCTACACTTAACATCGAACCACACCTAGTGGTGATGTTCTTACCGTATGGCCTAGCCCGAATCCTCGAGCCACTAGGTAGTGTATACAGGCTACGTCTGGCGTGACGCCCGATCATGGTCCGTTGACAACCCGTCAACCCACGGAAACACTCGTGAATATCGGGTGACCCGACATTTCTCACGAAAATCGGGCAAAGTCTCCTTTGTACGGGGAGCTCTACCCAAGATACAAAACCTGTACATAACTTGTCCTAACATCAATCACATGAGTAAAACGGCCACTTGGGCCCAATAACAATACTCATCATAATACATCAACTATATCCAATAGTTTCAAAAGAGTTAATAATTTCTCTTTTATACAACATATATTAAAATGTAACATTCTAATATATATATATACACAACTAAGCATGAGGAGGAGGGTGTGTGTGCTTTCATAGCTATGTCCCATTTGGCCCCGCCTTGGCCCATTCTATGTGTTTGGCAGCACATTAAAACTTTCTTACAAAACGGTCTTTAAGATGGCCGAGTCTCCTCGTGCTCTCTTGTACTGAAAAATGATATCCCTCGACGGGTGACTATCGCTCATTAATTGGAATCACCACTAAATGGGCTACTCTCCACCTAAGTGCATATACAATGCTCCAAAGCCAACACACATTCAAGCAAATACATGATCCTACTTGAATGTCTATATGATCATTCATACCCCAGAGTCCTCGAAGCTCTACTTTGCCTAAGCCATGTATGAAGCTAATTTCAAACAAAGTTATTTGTTATAATTTGTAGTCCAACCCTCCGATCTAAGTAGTGGGTAGTCTAGATGTTATATTTAGTGGTTTACCCTCCGATGTATATCAATTGGGCCCAACTCGACGATTGATATTTATATGGACTACCCTTGATAATTATTATTTAGTCAGCCTCTTAAACTATTCTCTCAGAATCATCACATGCACTCACTCCTATTGTTCTAGGGTGCCCCCGATGCATATGGAATGCATGATGCCAATTCCATTGTTCTATAACACAAGAAAATATATAATCATGCATATATTCACATACTTTAAATCACCTGAGAGCATGTTATGTAATTACACGTTCCATCGCACAAAGTGGCTTCATCTTGGGCTAATGATCAAACACGAGCAATTCAAATTGGTACTCGACCAAACAGTTCACCACAAAAAGTTTATTTTCATGTCACTATTCCTATGAGCATTCAAAAGCCTGGTTTTACTATTCCATTCACTCATCAATTCATCGGTTCACTTTGGGAACCCACAATTTCATGGTCATTTCGGCCTCACACATCACAATACAATCTAAAGGAACCGCATTTCACCATATTAACCCAAACGGCCCGTGGACCAGTCAGGTGTCATTAGTTTCCTAAAATTTTCAATAATTCGATCCAAGTTTGGGACCCGATCAAGTAATGTTCAGGCCTCAGCAAACTCGAGCATCGTAAATACACTTAAGCAAAGTGTAAAGCTCAAGTAGGAGAGCCCTGCCTCCGAGTTTGTCAAAACTCCAAGAAACCGGTGCCCACGCGTTGCCCTTTCCGCGTAGAACGACTTTCCTTCTTACCCCGAAGACTTCCGACGGTTGGATCGCCCGGTATTTTAGAGAGAAGTCAGATGTTCTCTCTAAAAACCAATGCAACTCACTTGTAAGTCCTCCTCTGCTTCATTTTCTTCCTTTTCCCCATTTTGTAGCGGCGACACTATTGAGTGTTTTGTCTCATTATCATTTAATCAAATTCAAAATGACCATTTGTCATATTCAGTTTTGGCGTTCGTATCTCGTGATCCATTTTCATCATTTCTCACTCATTCCACTTATGGCACATGAGTACGTGTTATATGTGACTTTGTAGCATCGAGTCATTTCTGGCACACGAAACTTCGATCTCAGCTTGTGCAACTTCATTGTCTCGAGTTGTGAAGTCGGCGATGCTAGCTAGATTTCGAGGCAGTTCAACGGTGAAATTCGTTTCATCATCCGACATCTAGAGAATAAATTCCATATTTTTAACCGAAATTACAATTTTGTAACCGAAATTACGATTTTACCCTTTTTCCAGAAATTGGAATTTCTCGGGTCTTACAGGGTCATTCCAATAACATGAACTTAACATGTATTTATGTTCTGAGTAACATATTATTTTCATGACCAACAAAACGTGGTCTTTTCTATGAAAACATAATAGTCTTACGTATTTATTATTCCCATAATAATGATCGACTATGGACTATTTAGAATAGTGTTCTTATGCCTTAAGGTTTTACTATCAAGTCACATCCTTGATGAAAAAAACGGAGCTAACTATTCAAGGATATGATTTTATCAAGTTAAACCACAATTTAAATAACAAGATAAAATGATAAATGCCTCATGTATATAAACATATAATGACAATGTATATGCCACTGGGCTAGAGCATATCACTAACAATTTATTAGTGTTGGCATTATGCACCACTGATGTGATAAATGAAAAGAGAAAATCTCAAATTGATATCTTAACTTGTGTAGATGGCAAGTTGAGGGCGTGGACATAAAGGTTGTCCACAGGGCAGTAGCCGACCACCACCTGACTTTGATCAGTAGGCATTTATGGAGGCGATGGGCGCTGCATTTACCACCGTGCGGAGACTATTCTGTTGGCCCGGTCGGGGAGGCCAGAGTGACCTCCGAGAGGTTTAGGTGCATCATCCTCCTACATTGAAGAGGAGGGAGCAGTGGTAGGCGACCATTGGTTTAAGCGATTGAAAGTCTTGGAGGCTATGGAGATTACCTCACGATGCTGATATGGTCAGATGGCGACATTTGTGAGTAGGTGAATCCAGTATGGGTGGGGTTGGTGGCACCTGAGGATTGGGAGAAATGATGACATGGGCGGATATTCGAGGGAAACTCTTTATGAGCAATTTTTCCCAGCATCAACTAGGTATGCCAAGGCTTAGTAGTTTCTTAGGTTGAGACAAGGATCCATGATAGTACTTGAATAAGTGGCTAAGTTCACAGAGTTAGCACTTTTCGGCGATGATTATGTGGCCACAAATATGGCGGTCGAGAGATGAGGATGGGTACGAGTTATCCATCGAGGCGAGATTGCGGGACTTGTGCAGTAGGATATAGGACTCTATGAATTGACACAAATTTGTAGCTATAAAGAGAGAGAGAGATTGATGATGCTCTGAGCATCCGAGATGCAGGTGCTAGTGAGAAGTGGAAGGAGGATCAACTTTCTTCGAGCTTGAGGAAGATGCAGTGGACTCCTATTCCTCGAGGAAGTCTATTACAGTGCATTGTTGTCAGGGCCAAGACTAAGGCGAGGTGTTAGCCGAGGGGCGGGCGAGTATATGCTACCATCGTCAGAGCTTTGGACATGTGAGATAGGATTACCCTAGGCGGGGATCAAGTTATGGGGACACCACCGAGTTTCGGGCACCCGGTGGAATTTATCTACGAACAGTTTGTTGCCCTTGCAGATGGACGGGAGGACCGGAGTTCCCGGGTGCAAGGTGAGTGCCTTCTTAGTCATAGGCAGTCAGGAGACGGGTAGCCGGGTCGACGGTCGGGGAGCCCTGGTAGGCATAGGGGTTCAAGGCGTGTTCACCTTGTAGTACTGGCGAGCCTATAGAGCGTCGGTCGTATAAGATATGTTTTTTGTTAATCTTGCTATGGGCAAGATATTGTGATTATGGTGCATCGCATTCATTTATTGCTACATCATGTGTGGAGGAATTGGGCTTAGAGGTCAAGACCTTGGAGAAGCCGTTGTATGTGAGCTCTCCCCTTAGAACTAGGGTGAGTGTTCAGCGAATATGTCGCAATTGTGAGTTAGAGATCTCCGAAATTCTACTCACAGTGGATTTGAGATTCATAGACATGTTTGAGTTTGATGTCATCCTCGGGATGGAGGCCCGGTTGTGGCGCCCGGTCGTCATCGATTATGATCATTAGGAGGGATTGTGCCTACACACGAGATGGAGTCAGTGTTGTGTTTCAAGAGGATAAACACGATGCTTTACCACTGGGCGTATGCGACTCAAGTGGCAGAGCAACAGTTAAGGGGTTGGCTAGCAAAGCACCTGCAGCGGATGAGGTGAATGGGACGTGAGTCTACCTCGGTGGTTCACGATACGGATCTTTTTCCGGATGAGTTATTGGGATTGCCCTGTGAAGGATGTGGGCTTGTCGAGTTACATCTTGGCAAGTCGGCTATTTCCGTACTCGCGGGATGTTCAGCCTGGAACGGTTGCGAGACTCCAGGTCAAGCTAGCGGAATTGTTGGACATAGGGTTCGTGGGCCTTTAGCACTTCACCTTGGGGCGCTCTGCTTCTGTTTGAAAAAAAGAAAGTTAAGACCCTTCGACTGTGTATTGACTCGGCCGGTTGAGCGGGGTTACGATCAGAATGGTATCCCTTGCAGGATTGATGATCTATTTGATCGATCGAGAGGGGCGCGAGGCTACTCGAGATAGACTATTATTGCGCCGATTATCATCGGTTAGCGGGGGTTAGGGAGCGGGGCGTCCCTATCCTGGCGTTTTAGGGCCTTGGTATGGGCATTTCAAGTTCATAGTGATGCCATTTGGATTAACGAATGCGCGAATGGCATTCATGGACCTCGCCCACGCCAGGAGTAATTCCAGCCACTATCCGGTGGTCACGGTGGTCTTTTGATGACATCTGATCCTCAGTTAGAGGAGGAGCATGAAAGTCATTTGATTGTTCTCTAGGCCTTGAAGAGCATCGGTTGCCGTAAGTTCCAGTGGGTGCAAGTTTTGGTTTACTGAGGTGAGATTTTTGGGGCATGTAGTGTCAGCTTCGGGTGTCTCTGTGGACCCGGAGAAGGTCGAGCGATTATGAGTTGGGAGGGCGAATCTGAGTCTTTGGATGCAGTTTCTTGGGGATTAGCTGAGTATTACAAGAGGTTCATTGAAGACTTCTCCGGACTAGTTGCACCTATGACCCCGGGGTTGACCTGCAGAAAGGTCGAGTTTGAGTGGGATGACTTTGTGACGAGCATTCTAGGAATTAAGGAGGCGACTTTGGCTCCTATTGATCGTCATAGAAAGGTGATGTGCACCTATATCTTTGTGATGCTTGAGACAACTCAAAGTGTTTTAATGCGGGTTCGAGGGTTGTGGCTTATGAAACACAGACATCGAAAAATACAAGTGAACTACACATGATATGGGTGACCCATAGTCTTTTGCCTTAAGATTAGGCGTCACTATTTTACGGGGTGACGAGTTTGGGGTGTTTCAGGACCCATAGTCAGAGTACATCTTTCTGTGGGACCCTCCAGTGTCAGATCAGATGGAGCTATCCGGAGGGTTATGAAGCTACTTTGCATTATCACCCTGGTAAGGCAAATGTAGTGGCTGATGCGCTTAGTCGGAAATCATAGGGAGTACTAGCTAGTGTAGCTTCCCAGGAGTGGCGAGATGCTGGGAACTGAGGCGGTTTGGAAGCGCGATGCGATGATGGGCTGCGAGGAAGCGTTAGGAATTTGGTGGCTACTCCTTCCCCTCTTGGGCGGAGTGGTTGAGTCGGGACGGGACGTAGAGTTGGTGTCCATCGAGGGGCGAATTACGATCGAGGCGCTAGAGCCCAGCCAATTTACTCGACGGCTGGAGGTAGTAAGTGGTAAGAACATGTCATATGGATTTTGTGACTCACTTGCGCGAATGATACGAGCACGATGCGGGAATGGGTGATAATGGACTGACTCACTAGTCAACAGTTTTCATATGGATGACCTTCTGTTTGGAGAATTACATGAGGTACATATATGAGAGATAGTCGGTACATGGAGTGCGGTCTCATGGTGCCAGACGAGAGATCCTAGGTTTGCAACTCCTTTTGGAAGAGCTTCGGAGGGGCCATGGGTGCGTGGTTGATAATGAGTGTAGCGTTTCAATCTGAATGGATGGTGAAGAGGACCGTATAGGTGTTAAAGGACATCTTTGCTGGCGTATCTGGATATGAAGGGTAGCTGGAAGGATCATTTACCCTTGGTAGAGTTATTTACAACATGAATTATTAGGCGGAGTATCTGGATGGTATATATGAAGGGCATTGTATGGGAGGCAGGTGTCGATCTCCCGGTCTGTTGGATGGAGGTGGGAGGGAAACTCATACGAGGTTCGGATTTGATAGAACACTGTGAGAGTGGACTTGATCTGGAATGTCTTCTCATGGCTCCAGCGGGCAGAAGGGAGTTATGCGAGACTGACGATGTAATCGACCTCTGAAGTTTTCTGAGGTAGGTGACTATGTCTTCTGAAGAGTGATGCTTAAGAGGGAGTGATTTAGTTTTGGCGACGGGGTAAGTTGTCACCAAGGTGTGAATGCTTGAGATCACTGAGAGGGTAGGCATAGTTGCATATTGGTTGGCGTTACCACCTAGTTTGTCAGGTGTCCATGAGGTGTTCTATGTCTCCATGCTTCGGAAGTACACTCCAGATCTGACTCATGTAGTGGATTGGGGCGGCGACAGTTGATACAGATGGAACCTTTGAGGAAGGACCGCACATATTATAGACAGCCGAGAGCAGGTTTTGTGACGCAAGATCGTGAGGCTAGTGAAAGTATTATGGCAACACTATGGAGTGGATGAAGCAACATGGGAACGCGAGGGGCGGGATCGTGCCCGATTATCCTTCTATTTGGGGGGCCAGTGCATTGGTTAGTCATTTAATGAGAAAATGGCTGTTGCATATGCATAAGACTTGAATGTAGCATATGTGTGTAAATTTAGAATGAAATTCTTTTTATTAGGGGAGAATAGTAGCTTAGGATAAATTTATAAATTTTTCATAGCTTGATAAATTAGCTGTTGATATGGAGTTATACAAAGCCTAGAACTACTCTAGATCTCGGATAATAAAACGGACCTCACTATTGGATTTGTCTCGCGAAATCTAGTTACTCAGCCGAATTGTGCTAGATTTCGAGGAGGTCGGAATTTCATGTATTTTGAGATGAAACAAATGAATGGCATGGTGACACGTGGCATGATGCCACATGCCATCACGTTCATGGCATGAGGGCCATGTGTACAACCACATGGCAACCATGAAATAGAATAAGAGGTTACGACCACATTGAGCAGCTATGTGCCACCATGGTTACATATCAACTTACGTGGGAGGAAACCAATTCGGTGGAGGAAGATAGAAAAAGAAAGAAAAGAAAAGAAAGAGGGAGAAGGGAAAAGGAAGGGAAGGTGTGCACGGGGAGAGGAGAGGAAATCATAATAGGAGAGAAAAAAAAACAGAAACATGGAGAAAAGAAAAACGGAAGGGAAGAAGAAAAGAGAAGAAAAATGAGGAGGAAAGAAAATTAAGAGAGGGAAAGGAAAGAGGAAAAGGAAGGAGTGTCGCACAGTGAGCAGACCCAGGCGGCGAAGAACCTAGAACTGCACTACAAGAGGTAGGTTTCCTCTTACTCTGGTTCATTTCATGCCTAGGGGCCGTATAGGGGCCTAACGATTTCGTGGGGCGAATGATTTCATTATGTAGTGCGTTTTTGGTTGTGGGACGGTCATGGACTAAGTATATGAGTTCTCGGGACAATCGAGGCTGAGCATAACATCCTAGAACTGAGCAAATCTAGGCATAATGGAAAACGGGGGTATGGTCGAATTTCCGTACCACCCCTGCGAATCGGTAGCGCCAACTTCGGATGGCCATAACTTTCCCATTCGAACTCAAATTTATGCGTTCTTAGACTCTACAAAAATCTTGTTGAGTCTAGAATTTAATAAGATGAAGTGCTCAGCCAAAACGTGGGCTGAGCAGTGGGCTGGGTCACGGAGAGTTGAGGAACAATCCGTTCTAGTTTAAGAACTTTGTTTTGGCTGGATTGTATCTGAATGCTTATGAAGCTGCGTATGGCTCAAAACGAAAATTAGCGTAATTGAATTTTAGTGTGATATTTACAAAAGCTAAATTTACAGACTAAGTCTGAATTTTTTACGAGCCCAGTATGACTAGATTTATGGTACAGGAATGGCTAATGTGTTATTCTTTGTAAATTGAATAATAATATGTTAATGTGTGAAATTATGTGATATATGTGGGATAAAAATGAAAATAATTATAAGCATTAAACATAATTTATCCATGACACTTGACATGTACTGTGTGATTTATATGTTGCATGTGACACGTAGCGTGCATGTAGCATGAAATGACATGCAATGGCACTTGCATTGCATTTAAGCACGAGGCATCGCATGACATGGGTGTGAGTGCACGGAAATGATCGACCTTGTGTTTGGGGTTCGATGGTACATCAAGAATGCAAATGATTTTTGGAGATTGTCCACAATGCTTCCCTCGGCCCGACCCAGTACATATCGGAGGTGTCGCGATACTTCTTGGGGCCCGGCCAAAGTATGTATTGGAGATTGTCCTTGATACTTCTCGAATTGACCAAAGTGCGTGCCAAATGACCCCTTTCCTAGTGAGAGGAAATGCGACAACTCCACAGTAACCTCCCGACTGAGCTCGCTCGACAAGTTACCATGAAGCTAAGCGGGTTAAAGCTATGTGTATTTGGAAAATATGGGTTTCAAATTTTAAACTTTTCTATGAAATCAAACCTTTAGATTTAACAAAATCCGTGACTGCTGTGCAGGTGAGTCAAGCCAAAATACAAATCCACCTGTATAAAACAAAAATACATAATGTTTCCAAATGTCAAACTACAACGATAAAGGACCTCTGGTCCTCATCGAAAATATAAGATAAGGATAAATCGATATAAGTTGCTCCCTTGACTGTTTTTCTCAAAACCATGTACATATTTTACAAAAAGATATTTACATATACAAAAATGTCACATTTTTGGGTTTACTAGTTTAATTTACACCTTATCTTATATATGTCTGACCACGTCTGGGGTGAGATCTGGAAGATCTTTGGCCGGCACACACTTTTTGAAAAATTATTTTAAAGCAATGACTGTGAGCAAGCGGGCTCGATGAAGTCTTATAAGTTCTAAATCTTTGTTGTCTCTTTGTTTATACCTCGATATAATCTGTCTGAAATAGTTTGTAAAAGCATTTATAGAAAAAGCAGTTTTTCTATGGCTCTACATTACAGCGATCGAAAACTATTTACTCTTTGTTGAAGCTGTTTATAGCGCTGGCGATGCGAAAACTAGATACGCTCTTGAAATCTGTTTTGAAAACTACTTATACTACCCGAAAATGTATCGGTGGTGATTAATACTAGAAAGTAATATACTATAAATCAAGTACCAACCACTTTGTGGCCCGTATAAAATACAGAGTGCCTCGGAACCTCGGAACTATCGGTAGTGAACCTCGGAACTTCACCAGGCTAGGAATGTTAAGGTGAACACGGCGGGATGCATATAGCATAATGGAACACCGGGACGAAAATGCTCGGTGATGGAACACCAGGGGACTGCCTCATCGCTATGTCGCTAAGTCGGCCCAGCGGCCCAGCTGTATACCTCGAGATGGAGGGGAGGCGACTCCGCATATAAATATACTATATCTAACCACGATTCTTGGAGCTGGGATGTATAGTTAGTCATAATATCCCTTAACATTGCCATGCTGTCCAGAAATAAATCCTAACCTTGGGAAGCGAAATTTGTGTGCCATCTAGGAGTTTGAAGCAGGCCAAAGCATTTCTTAAATCACTGAAATCGAACTTTTACATTGAGTATAACAATTGGGAGATATTAAAGTGCTTTATAAATCTATATTTTCAAAGCACTTTACAAACTTATAATTTAAACACTTTCATTTAGAAAATGATTTTGAGTACTCACCTTTCTCGACTAATTTCTTTCAAATCTTGTCGAACACTTTAGATTCTGCGTCGGATCTTTCGAATCAGCTACACAATTCATTCAAATTACGAAAATGCCCTCGGTTTAACGTTTTAACCATAAAACATACGAAGGGAGAACAAGTGATGACTATATCCGGGAAGTGAAGACTGGTTCTACAAAACTTTGCAATTGCTAGTCTCTGATTAATTATAGACATCGATAAATATGATGTGAAATTGACCAAATGTCATACACATTAAATGCCCCATAAAAACTATACATTTTTTACAGCAAAACTTTTGGCTGAGGGACTTTCCATAGAGTCTAAAATCTACTCGAAACATTTACGAAAATTTTTGTCGAACTTGTCGACTATACTCACGAAATTTCAGCAAGCGGTGAAAAGCAGTCCCAGAATTTAGCCACATTTGATAGGTCTGAAAATTCTAAAAAATTCCTAAACTCGATCCCAAAATTTTGCCGGGGCCCGAAGTTCACGACATTCCACCGATCTCAAGAAAATTTCAAGCCATTACATAACCTTTAGGCTTGAAATAACACAATTAAAAGCAGTACTGCCTTTTTAGATTTTGTGAGCTAAGATATTAAAGGTACACATCTCACGTGGCTCTCTTCGCGTAGTCCCGACTTTGCGCCCGGCTTCGATGAAGTTACGGTCTGATTTTAAGTGAATCTAAAGGGGCTTGAGAGAATAAAAAAACTAAAAAATGCGCCTCTCGGTCTCTCTCTCAGGAACATCCTATGATCATTTTTACCATTTGCTTTATTGTTTTCTTTAATTATTATTCTTATTATTTAAAATGTGACTATTTCTATTGTTTCCATTCGGGTCCATTTCTATCCCAAAAAAATTTTATTTCTTTTGATTCACTTATTTTAATTGAACTTTAACTCGAGCATTTTCTAGCAAGAGATTTTTGTAAAATCTCGTCCACATCTCGCGACGATTTATCGCAGAAATTCGTAACATATTACATTTGTCTCGAGTCGACGAAATTTTTGAGTCACTAGATTTCGCGAGACGAGATTTAACGGCTTGCAGTCCGGTTTAAAATCATCTAAAGTCTGAAATTTTCTGAACTTCCACTGAACTAAATTACGGTAATTTATTGTCCTTATTATCAGCACTTAAATTTTCATAAAATTCCATAATTAGATTCCACTGAGAAACTTTCCTTAATTGCAAAGTGCCACAATTCTTTTAAGCAACTTTCAAAAAATTCTATTATGGCACTAAAATAATTAAAAGAAACACCAGGTGCTATACGAGGTTACACATCTAGTACACCCTCATAAGACGAGGTGTTCTAAGTCTCACCTCCTTAAAGAACATGTTTCCAGTCTCTGAAATGAACAAAACTAATATAAAGATGATACCTTAATCACAGCTCTGGCCAGGGATATTATTTAGCATCGGGCCTCGACTCCACGTGGCCTCTTAATCCCATGATTCCACACATAAAGCTTTGTTAACGGAATGACCTTATTCGCAAATTTCACTCTCTGATCCACCTATCTGCATTCATTTTCTTATAGGTCAAGTGTCAACTTTAGTTCATTATGAAATTTTGCACGTCCTCGAGTACATCGGGAGGGATCTGGAATGTACTTGCGAAGCATGGATACATAAAACACATTATAGACCTTAGGCAAACTCTGGGAGAAGATCCGCAATCTATATGCTACGGTCCCACTACGCTTGATAATCTCATACAATACTATGTATAAGGCCTCATCTTTGCGTCTTCCAAATCGAGGACACACTTTCCAAGGGAAACTTTGAGGAAAACCACATGTGTTACTATGTATGGTCCCTACGTTTGTCGCCTCTTTTTATGTACGTCACACAGCATCTTGAGTGCATCTCGAACAATGGATACTTATCTAGGTAATATGTGCTAACTCTGGGCTATCAGTCTCCTCTCTCTACTTCATCCCGGCATACGGAGATGCGACACTTTAAAGCCGCCTGATACTTCAAATGGAGTCATGCCTATGCTGGATTAGCTTGTTGTAAAGCGAACTCCATGAGGAGATAAATCGTATCAAAAGCACACATGAGCTCTATCCTGCGCATTACTCTAAGCATATCCTGTCAAAGTAGTTCTCTCGACCATGATCGAGAGGATGGAAAGCCAAATGCTAAAGTGCAATCGAGTCCCCATGGCATCACGTAGAAACTAAGACCAAAATGCGGATGAATCACAGAGGGTCTCGATGCGGGAACTATCGATGAGAACACCATGTAATCTAGCCCCCATCTCCTCCATATATACTTAGACCCAGCTTGTCGATGGGTCATCCGACTGCTAGCTGAGGAAAATCTCTTATTTAGTTGTTGGAACAGTCTATCCTATCACCCGTATGTATCGTGTTGTCTCAGGATTTCTCGGGCTTAGATAACAAAATCCATAGTAATCTTATCCCACTTCCATATAGGAATCGGAAGGTGTTGTATCTTTCTTTGGGCTTCCGGTGCTCTGCCTTTACCTGCTGAGTTAGGCATCTGGATACGAAATCTTGCAATTTCCTTTTTCATGCCCTTCCACCAATAATGCTCCCTCGGGTATGATACATCTTAGTCTTTACCGAGGTGCATGGCATATCTTGAAGAGTGAGCCTCTTCCATGATTTCCCTTTTCAGTTCCACCTATTTCAGGTACACACAATCGACTCCTCTAAGCTTTATTCATGTAAAATCTACGATGCGGAACTACGGTTTCCTACCACCCTCGATCTACCATACCTGACTTAATCATCCTGCGAAACAGCCGACCTTCCTTGATCGATCCGAGAAGAGGGGCAGAACATAAAATGATGCAATGGTGTCCTGTATCGGCTACACCTGGCGAACTCCCCAAAGATCTACCGACTCTATCAACAATGGAGATATGCATGCAGGATAAGCATAGGAACCCCTCAGGTTCCGACTTAAGAGCATCGACGCTACAGCTGGCACTTCCCGGATAGTACTTTCTATTGTACTTGATGTAATCCTTAATCAACTCGACCACCGTGTTGCCTTGGTAAGCTCTTTTCGAGTAAAGACGATATATTCACGAGGCTCTTATGATCGGTGAATAACTTGTGAACAGTATAGATAATGTCTCGGATCTTTAGAGCGAAAACCCACTTCTTTGCTAGTTCTAAATCATGGAGTGAATTGGATTCTGCTCATTTGCTTCTTTAACTGGCGGGAAGCATAGCTATCACTCTACCATCACGCATCAAAACACACCTAACCCTTGTGCAGGAGGCATCACTATATACCACATACTTGAGTCGCTTTCTGGCGGTAGTGCTAATCTTGGCGTAGATCAATCCTGCATCTCGGCTCCTCAGCCCCATCTTGGCGTGTCGACCACTCCAATTAAGATCCTTTTTGATGATTGTGGATTAACGGTGTTGCTATCTTCGAAAATTCATCAACAAATTTCTGTAAACAACTTTGTAATCCAAGGAAATTTGCGAACTTGAGAAACGCATTTGTGAAATTAGTTCACTATACTTCAATCTTCTTCACGAGGATCCACTAATACCTTATAGCTGAAATGACATGACCCGAAAGCTACTTTGTCCGACAAGCGCACTTACTAAACAGCGTATGCGGCGCTCTACAGAATCTACTCTTTGTGGGGTGCTCTACATGTTCCTCCCGAGGCTACTTTTTGAGTACACCTAGAATGTCATCAATGGGCTGATCCTATGACTTATCTAAATGGGAATTGCAGACCATCATTCATCAGATCCGTGGCAGCAATTTGGGGCATTAGTCGTCGAGATGGCATCACTAGGAACTCGTAGTGACCGTATCTCGTCCTGAAGGCAGTCTTAGAAACATCATTCTCGGACCCTCAACTGATGGTAGCGACCTTAGGTCAATCTTAGAATATACCGAGATCATGCAGACTGGTCAAATGGCTCATCTATACGAGGGCGGATCTTGGTTCAGCGTGTTATTCACTTGGAGTTAATTGCCATAGTCTATACACAGCCCAGTAAGCTTCCATCTTTCTTTACTGTGAAGAAGCTGACTCCCACGGTCAGTACTAGGTCGGATGAGAAGCCTTTGCTTAGCAATTCCTCCCAATTGTGCCTTGATTCTTTCAACTCTAGCGGCGCCATTACGTATGGAGGAATGGATATCGGCTCGGTCCCTGGAGCTAGTTCAATAACGAACTTAATTTCTCTATCCAGGAGTAAGCACGAAGTAATATCATGCGGAAGAACATCTGGGGAACTCTTTAGTATGGGGATGTCTTCCAGTAAGATCCTCTTGTCTCCTATCCACTACAAATGCTAAATAACCACAGCAACCTTTAGGAAGCATTTTTCGAAGCGGTGTGAGATTAATGAGACTAAGGGCGTTCTCTCTTCGATTCAGAAATATCACGCTGGTTCCTCTGTAGAACCCGATCTTACTTCTTTCTTATAGCGATCTAAGGTGGCTACATGCTGGATAACCAGATCCATACCCAAGATTATATCGAAATCATGGATACCTAACACTATCAAGTCTGCTGAAATCTTATTCCAGATCACTGATCTCTGCTGAAGGAACTATCCTTTGGGATGTCATAGTATCCCCATTAGATACTGGAAACCACCATACGACCATCCTATGCAATTTTTAGGATCTATGCAGTGCCTCTCGGTGAATGAATCTTGAAATAAATGAATAGTGGCTCCTGCGGGTCCTGTCCCATAGCCATCATGATCGTAAAGCTGAGTCACCCCGGTAATCCGCGTCTAGTGCATGTACCTCTATTTGTGTGACTGTAAATACCCGAGCTCAGTGCAGTACCATGCATGAATCGATAGTGGAGTCTTGCCTCACACCTCTGCTCTGCGACCTACACTGAGTGTTTGTCTTTGCCTACACTTTGAACCACCCTACCCCGACGTTTGGGACCGGCCCTGAGTCTGGGGTGATGCTCTTGTACCTACCTCGGAGGTCTCTGCAGCCTGCTTGTGGACCGGTCTGGATAAAGTGACCTTCACATGATGGAAACATCACGTCATGTGATCACACTCTCAGGATGCCTCCTCATGTAGGGCATAATGGAGAGAATAATCCGAAGATCACCACCGCTCTTTGGCATTTGCGGTGATCGTTAATCCCTGGCTAGATATCTTTGCTCCTCGTCTGAGCCTCTCGCCGGTCGACTTCTTCCTTTTCTTTCTCTTGGGCGATTGGTGCACGGGCGACTAGTCTTTGGGAGCACCTCTTCTTTGTCAGGCCGCCTGGGGTTAAATGGCTTGTCAACTCTGCCCTTATGGTGCGGCCTCGCCAGGCTCTCGAAAGTTATTTTGAATGCGAGGGCTAAATGAACTTTAATTACAACATTCGAGCGATATGGTGCCGCTTATGTTCTCATTTTCCTATATCATAGGCACAATTTCCACGAGTTAAAACCTACGCTCTATGCATCTTGTAGGGGATCCCGCTCTAACACGAAGAATTCTTCTATTTTTGCATCCACGATATCTGGCGGGTAAAAATAAATGCGTAAATGCTGTGGAGGCCGGGTCCCCAGTGACTCACGTGGGATGTCTCCTCTTAATGGCATCCCGCGGAGTCCTTGGCCACTAGGCGCCATCAAGGGCCACGAAAGGACTTTACGCTCATCAGACACCCCGTCTTGCATAAATTTCACTTCCCAACATAGCGCAGTATGCCTGCGGGTCGTGGTACCATCGTAGTTTAGCCTAATTTTAGGCGTTCTATCGTACCCTACAACTCTTACGGGGCTCAGTGCTGACGGGTAAGTGTTTGTAGCTGTCTAATATGGCGATCCATCGTCTGGGAGTCTGCCACTGGAATTACTGCGGCCCTGAATTCAGTTACAATGCTGGGGCTGATTAATTTGAAACATTTTCCTATCTAGGGGTGTGCTCGAGCATATCTCTGCGGGCAGATTGCCTGCGTGCGGAAGTCTGGGTGAGCCTCTGGGCCTCAAATCAGGACATAATCTTTGTCAATTTCAAGATTAAAAGATTCAATGACACTTTTCAATATTTGATGCATGCAAGGATTAGCAAAACAATGTAGGTTGCGATAGAAAAATCATTATAAAAACAATTCTATAAAAATCTTATGAAAGCGTCGCAGCGAGAGAACTATCGCCTAAAAGCGCTGCGATACCGAAAGTTGGACCCACGCACCTAGTGACGGAAATCTCAGAGCGCTCCCGCGATGAATCTCGGCCAGCTCATTTCGATTGACAAGTTACCATGAAGCTAAGCGGGTAAAGCTGTTTGAAAGCGTATTTGGAAAAATGATTAAGGTTATAAAATTTTTCGTTTTCTATCCGAAATCACCTTTAGATTTAATCAGGCGGCATAACGTGCACGGTGGTCAAGCCCAAAATACAAATCACCTGTATAAAACAAAAATACACTCCCAATGTTTTCCAAATGTCAAACTACAACAATAAAGGACCTCTGAGTACTCATGCTCTCATAAGATAAGGATAAATCGATATAAGTTTATCATAACTTTCATTTTCTCAAAACCATGCATACATATTTTACAAAATATATTTTACATACAAATGTCACATTTAAGTTTACTGAAGTTTTAATTTCACATATGTATATATAATCACGGCCTGACGATACAGGGTGGGGATCTGGAAAGATCTTTCGGCTTGACTGCACGAAAGTGTTTGCAGAGCGCGACTGACGGGCTCGGTGAGTCTTATAAGTTAAAAATCTTTGTTATCTGCTTTGTTTGTCTTCACTCCTGATAATCATGCAGAAATGGTTGTAAGCGTTTGTAAGAAGCGAGTTTTTTCTATGAAAACCATTTCTAAAAACTGATCTGGCTTATTCTATTGTTAAAAGCATTTATAACTGTGAAAGCGTTACCGAAAACTTATTCTTCTTTGCTAAATGTTTTGAAAACTATTTATCTTTCACGAAACTGCTTCTGAAAACTATTTATGCTACTCGAAACTCGTGACGCTGGTGGTTAATATCCGAAAGTACTATAACAAATCAAGTACCAACCACTCGTGGCCCATATCCAAATACCCTAGAAGTGATGTCAAACTTAATCTCGTGCGGCATCGTAGTGAACCCTGGAACACGCCACCCGGCTTAAGATGGTCCGTGAACACGGCGATCTATATATAGCATAATGGAAATGGATCAAATGCTCTACGATGGAACCCTGGAACTAACACCTCATCGCTTATACTAAGTCAGCAATCTATATACCGAACGAGGGCGACTCACTATATAAATATATACTATATCTAACCCCCAATTGCCGACCAGGCAATATAGTTAGTCATAATATCCCATAACATTGCCATGCACAATCCGAAATACATCTGACCGGAAACTGAGCTGTGCCATCTAGGGGTTTTGCTAAACCAGGCCAAAACTGTTTCTTAAATACTGAAATCGAACTTTTCTGCTGAGTATAACAATTGGGAGGTAATAAAAATGCTTTATAAATCTATATTTTCAAAGCACTTTACAAACTTGTAATTTAAACACTTTCATTTTAGAAAATGATTTTGAGTACTCACCTTTTTCTCGACTAATTTCTTTCAAATCTTGTCAAACACTCTAGATTCTCGTCGGATGCTCAAATCGCCTACACACCATTCAAATTACGAAATGTTCTCGCTTAACGTTTTTAACCATAAAACATACACAAGCTTTCAAAGCAGACTATATCGAATCGAACTTCAATTTAACAAAACTTTACGTTAGTCCCATTCGATATGCATATCAATAATAATATGATGTGAAATTGATCAAAATGTCCATACACATTAAATGCCCCATAAAAACTATCTGTTTTAGCAAACTTTTGACTCAAGGGACTTTCCATAGAGTCTAAAAATACCCGAAACATTTCTGAAAATTTTGTCCGACTTGTCCAACTATACTCCTGAAATTTCAACCCAAACTGGCTGAAAACAAATTCCAAAAGTAATTTAGCCCCGATCAAGAACACAGTCCCAAAATTCCTCTAAAAATTCTAAACCTCGCCTAAAAATTTTGGACCCGGTTTACGACATTTCACTGCCTTCAAGAAAATTTCAAGCCATTACATAACCTTAGGCTTGTCAACACAATTAGGGCAAATTTTCATCTTTTTAGAGTTTGACAAAAGGCTAAGATATTGGTACCTATGCGTAGCTCTCTTCACAGAAACTCAACTTTGCCTTCGCCTTCGAAGCAAGTGAAAGTTTACTGGGCCTGATTTTCGTGAATCAAGGGAGAAGCAAGAGAATAAAAACTAAAAATCGCCTCTCGGTCTCTCTCCCGAACATCCTGCAGTCCGCCCCTACCATTTGCTTTTTATTGTTTTTTTTTTCTTTAATTATTATTCTTATTATTTAGATAAACTATTTCTATTGTTCCATTCGGGTCCATTTCTATCCCAAAAAATTTTATTTCTTTTCAGTTCACTTATTTTAATTGAACTTTAACTCAAGGCATTTTCTGACTTCTGAGATTTTTGTAAAAATCTCGGTCCCCGGGCGGATTCCATTTATCACCCGTAAATTTAACATATTCCGACCGTCTCGTAATTCGACTTTAAATTTTTCCCCGGAGTCATCAGATTTCTCACAGACGAATTTAACGGCACAGTCCGTTTCGTCATCTGAGATCTAGAGAATTTTCTAGACTTTCCTAAACCTTTCTCGTAATTTATTATTATTATTATCCTTTTAAATTTTCATAAAATTCCATAATTGGAATTCCACCCCAAAACTTTCCTTAATTGCAAAAGTGCCACAATTCTTTTAAAAGAACTTTCAAAAATTCTATTATGGCACTAAAATAATTAAAGAAGCCCTTAGTGCACATACGGTTACACATACCGTACACCCTCTTGGGACGGGGTGTTACAACGTATCGGAGATTGTCCATAGTACTTCTCGAAGGTTGACCAAAGTACTAATTGGAGACTGTCCACACTACATCTCGGAGACTGTCCAATAAAAAAATAAAACAAAAAGATTTTGTTTTGGAAAAAGGGTCATGGATGGAACGCCTATGACTGTGAGGGAATTAGTGAGAACTCGGGATTGGGTCATGATTGGTCGCATCTTATTCATGACATATAGGCATTCAGGTGTGTGATTGTGTAACTGGCATTGCATGTGCACTTAGGTGGGGAGTAGCCCTTATAGGAGATATATCTACTGGGCTTTGCTCACCCTATCTTGGGATCACCCTTTTAGGTACACGAGAGGACGGTGCTCCTTCGAGGCCATGTGTATGAAGAGGGTCGGGTTGTGGCCTTGAACACTATGTTTGTAAAAATATATTGGGACAATCTGTTTTGATATATTTTGGTTTGTAAAAGAGTTGTATATCAAAGTCTTCTACAATAATATGGGAAGTTGCATGTTTGCAAGAAAAATATAAGGAAATGAGTCCCTATGAATGGATCGCACTTCAAATATGGACATCTGACATCCGAAGCCCAATGGAATATTCCGCTGGGTTGACTAAGTTGTTAACCCGACCCCTGTCAGCGCCACAATTATAACATAAATATTTTTTTTAGCATCATTCAATTAGTAACAACATGTGATTATATAAATCAAATAAACAATTTCTTACTGAACTATTTAAAAGAAAAAAGTAAAACCCCATAATTAAAAAAATCCCCTTTGCATTCATGAAAATTCTAACCTAGGTGCATATAAGTGCCCCCACTAAAACTTATCGAGATTTGATCATTGCATATAACCTACAAGTGTTAAATATTGTAAAGCTTACATAACTTAATCTTGCCCCTAATAACTTTTCTCTAACCTTTCTCTAACCTTTCACTTTATGAGATATCAACTTACTTATCAGTAATCGTTGAAACAAAAGTTCTTTTTTATCATCAGGAATGACACCTCAACTTTTAAATTGTATTGGAGCAAATAGTCTCATAGCAACACCTATCTCACTAGCAAATTTGGAAGCATAAGCACATAGCGGTCTCCCTTCTTCTTCCATAAATGATAGAGGAATCCTCTCTCGATTCTCTAATAGTATATTTAATCCTTTTCCTCGAGATGGGCCACGCTTCTTTCTTGTTGTTGATGAACCCCCTACATCACAATGACAATAGATTGCATTGATTGAAACAAGCATATCATAACAATTACCTTTTATAGTTTTTTTTTTTAAAATAATACCTTATGCAATCATGTTGGATAATGGAGGAGTAATGTTGGTGATTGATTAATACCGCCCGGGAGTCATGTAATCTGCTTTTACAATATAGTATGATGCAATAATATGACAACTAATAGAGATTATAAATCTGAGATGATTAATATGATTTAATTATTTCAAATAGTGAATAAGTTATGGACATAATATTATTATATATACCTTAAAAATAATGAAATATTAGAATAAATTAAATACATTTTTCCCAAAATTAAATAGAAAACTACTTATTTTCCAAGCTTTAAGTTAAAAGAAAAAAAAAGAAAGCGTAATCCATCCGCCATCACCAAACTTTGCATTGGTTAACGAAAAGTGTAAAACAAGAAAAACTAAGGTGGATGTTTAGGGTGAGAGTGTAAGGTAAATATCATATGCTAATATAAGATTTATGGAAGATAAAGCTTCTCGTAGGCAGGTAAATTTGTGTTCCTGGACAACTTGGTAATGGAAAGGAAGTGACGCGATAAACAAGAAAAATGCCACAATATTGGAGGCAACCCAGTTTTCTCTTTTCTCTCTTTTCACTTTTCTCTTTTCTCTTTTCTCTATGAAATTTGATAAAGATATGGTATTCGGAAGTGGGTCTTTCGTTAACTCTATTTTATGCAACATCGACAATATTTTAAGGTATTAACCTTAAATCAACACCCTAAATTTTAGTAGATCAGTGAAAAAAATAAATAAATAAATTCTCACATAAAACAACATCTTCTTGAACTAAAAACAAATATTTGAAAATTTTAATACACTTGATGAAAAAGAAAAAAATCAATTTTTTTTCTCACATAAAATAACAACTTCTTGAACCAAAAACAACAATAATTTTAACAATTTAATACACTTTTTGAAAAGAGATGAAAACAGGAAAAAAAATCAATTTTTTCTCATATAAAATAACAATTCTTGTAACAAAATCAAATAATTTAACAATTTAATACGCTTTCTAAAAAGAGATGAAAACGAAAAGAAATCACATAAAATAACAAATATTTTAATAATTTCCTCACATAAAATAACAACTTTTGGAACTAAAAAAAAATTGAATAATTTAATACACTTTTTGAAATAAGATGAAAACAAAAAAAATGAAAAAAAATTTCTCACATAAAATAACAGCTTCTTGAACTAAAAATATATATTTGTGCTATTAGGAGCTATTTGCATATAATCTGTACATTTTGGTGCGACCTTCTGGCACTCTTATATACATACGGATACAATAATATGACAATTATTGCGACCTTGTAGCACTCTTATACACATACGAATATAATAATATCACAAATAGTACTGATGATTATAAATATAATTAATATTATTAATATGATTTAGTTTAGAGACTGAATAAGTTATAGCCATAATATTATTTATAACTCAAAAATATGTAGTAAAAAAATTAATTCACTGCAAAAAGCAACCTAAACACGGGAAAAGATTGTCAGTTGGAGTTTGCTACTTGTTGCTGCAAAATTTATTTTTGCAAAAAAAATTATCAAGGTAGATTCAATATCAAAATTAACCAAATATTAAAATTTCTTTGAGAAAAGAAAATCAAAATTTACCAAATATCAAAACTTTTTTTTAATTTTTTTTTAAACAACCAAATATCAAAACCTCTTTGATAAAAGAATAATCAATTCTGAAGCTAAACAAAAAACGAAATGAAACTAACGGAAAAAATGCTTAGAGGCTCACCTTTACTTCCAATTTCTGAGAGAGTATTTGCGGGTAGAGATAACCTTATGGAGAAAAAGCCGTTTGATCTTTATGTTTTTTTCTTCTTCTTCTAATAATTATAATAATAAATTATTAAAGATTCTAAAATTCTATATATGATTTCTATAAATTTGATCCTCTTACCATTAATTTAGAAAATTAACTTTCCACACCTTAAACATTGAATATGGTAATATGCACGTAAGTGCATAAGGATCGATCTAGAAAAGAAAATCTTTGAAATAATAAAAGAAACTTTGTAGAAAAAAGGTCTATGCATAAAAGGAAAAACCAAATCAGGTGGCTTCAACGTGAAAGGTGCATTTTCCCTAATTAAGCGACTCAGTCTTGGTGTGGGGAATGACAATACTATGGAAACAGTTGCAAAAATAAAATTTTACTTCTCAAAGTAACTCATAAACTATTTTTTTTTAAACACTCATAAACTACATTTAGTAACTTGCTTAAAAGGGCCGAGGTGTAAATATCACTTATAAAATGTAAAAATGAATGGAAGCTTACTTCTAAGTACTTTATATGTTTAAGGTTCATAACTAGATTTGGCCTCCACCTCTGATAATAACTTCCTCGTGAACCCGACACCTAACTCGACACGATTTTTGTGTGTTTGGATTGGGTTAAATTCGTGTTGACCAACATAACCTGTTTAATAAACGGGCTATATTCGTGTATGATAGGGTTTGAAAAATAGGCACGCATGCCCACTCACTAGGCCCAAAATGAAAGCCCAGTCCACTCGCCCCAAAGGCCGATGATATGGATAATTGGGAAGGCTCACATCCTGCAAATCAGACTAAATCTCGCCTAATACAGGAAGTTGCAGGGATAATTCTCAATAACCGCTATCCCGCAAATTAGACCAAATCTCGCCAATAAAGAAAGTGGATAAATTTCAGCCAACTCGCAGATCCTGTAAATCAAACCAAATCTTATCTAGATATGAAATTAAGATATTCCCAATGTTTCACCCCCTCAATTATCCCTTACAACTGGTTTTACAATAAGGAAAAGAAAATCTTCTACCCAATGAGAGAAATATTATATCATCCTCCTAATTAGAAACATACTATTCAGTGTCTTCATCCAATTAGGAAACATACTATTCAGTATCATAATCCAATTAGGAAAGTTGTCATGATCATCCATTATAAATACCAGACCACCCCATCGGTGAAAGGTACGCATACTCATACACAAACATACGCAACACATTCGCCCTCTAAGCAGTCTCTCTTTTCTCTCAGAAAGAAACTGACTTAGGTGATTTATGGCCACGGCGAAGCCCCTCGCCGGCCCCCCTTCTTTCTTGTTTTTTGCAGAGGAGTGCCACGTCTAGAGCCTGCAGACCAGCATTGTGTACGACCCTACTCACCCCAGACGATCTGGGGAGCTCCTCGCAGCCTCTAGCCCCGCACAACGACCCCTACACGCCTTCAAATCCCGCCCGGCGCTGGAAAGCATCATCGATTGTCTGCCTCGTGGGAACGACAGTTCCTTGATAAATAAAGATTGATTTCTTAGTTACTGATGGTATCAACCCGGAATACAAGCAGGAGCAACGCCAATCCTCCAAGGATGCAGGACCAACCAGGCAACGTAGACAGCCGACCAAGACGGCTGGGGGCGGGGAAATGGTAATGAGCCAAGCCACTCCTGCCCTGGGCCGGGCCTCGGCTCGGAGCTCGGCTTCGGCCCGCCGTTAGCTAAACGAGCAAAGCTTGAGGCTCCTAATTTAGCTCGATAAATTCTCGAGCCCGAGCCCGAGTCAGCCCGAGCCCAACCCGAGCCTCGTGTAATTAAAAATTATTTTTGGCTATTTGCCGCAATGTCGCCTAATCATTTTAAGCCCTTAACCCAAATAAAAATTAAAGAGTAAAACCCCTCTGGGCCTCACCGCCTCATCAGTTTTCAGCCAGCCAGCAGTTAATCGCAAAGAACCCCAATCCTCAACGCTGAAACGCCTCCCGCATTGCTCCAAGACCGCAAGAAACCTAAATCCTCAACACCTGAAGCCTAAGAACGCCTCCCGGCCTCCCTCAACCCTCTCTTGCCATTTTCGCCCATTTGAAAATCAAGAAGTTAAAACCTCACAGCAGCAAAGATCACGAGTCCACGGCCGCACGGCACCACCCAATCGCCACCACACCAAATTTCTAACAGTAAATGTGCGGTTTCCTTCTTTGTCGACACACAAGTGCTTCATAGGGAAGAGATCCATTGACAGATCCGTGACTGCAAGCTATTTTTTATTTATTTTCTTGGGCATTTTAATAAATCATCCTTCAACATTCTCTGAAGTTCCCGAGATCGATCCCTGCTTAGTCTCATCATGCCGTAAGGCGAAACCCGAAAATGACCGTCATCGGTGGATCGACCTCAAGCCGTAAGCCCTCCTTCTCCACCCTCAAAACAAAATATATCTTTCGTACATAGTAAAAATTCTGAAAATCTAATCTGGGCATCTCTTCCTGATACGGAGGCTCATGAGGTTCAATCTTGCCAAATGCCTCAAACGGATATTATTCATAAAAATCAGAAATGGATATTATTCATAAAAATCAGAAATTTACCCATCCATGAATTTTTGTTAATTTTGTGTGTTCTCTGATGGGTTCTTTCTGTTTGGCTTTGACCTCACTTCTATCTTCTTTTTTTCCGCTTTTTCGCCTGAAATTTTTATGGAATGCTAGAAATTTATCATCGATGACTAGATTTTGTTAAATCTTATTCCTATGTTGGAATGTGGTATTCTAATTTTATGTATTCTTTTAATGGATTTGTATTTTACAATTTTTTAGGTTTTTTTTCAATTTGGGATCATTTTTCCTATTAAACATTAGTAGTACCAATGATTAGTTCCTTTAATATTTATTAGCAGAAACCCCAATTTTTCTAAATGTATCAAGTTAAAATGTTTAATACTTATTTTTATTAGATTATTTATTGTTTTAGTTATAAAGATTATCCTCGATTGAATTATGAAATTCTAATGGGGGTTTTATCGCTTTTCAATAATTATTTAGAATGTTATTCTTTTGTTATTGTTGTTTGTGCTGGTTTGCTTTAAGTTCACAGCAAAAAGTGCCTTTTGTGTTGTTGCTGAATGATATGGTGTTAATGTGACTGAATTGATGGCATAGTAAGTAGTCTCTCCTTTACTAGACTTATAATTATGCATTGAGAAATGTTTCGTATTTTTAGTGGTTTTCGCTTTGGTTTTGCCAAGAATAGGTGTTAAGTAGCCTTCATGTAATCATCTCATATGCATTGAAAAATGTCACTCTTGTATTATTCAATGGATGTTAGGAGTATGGAAGAGATTTAATAGTAATGACTAAATCGCCAAGCAGTTAATGATGACGTTGAGTACAGCGCCGGTATTAGTAATAAGTCACTAAGTAGCAGTAATGATTAAGAAGCCTATATTTCATATGTCGTTGTGTCAAATACTGTACTATCATTCTTATTTTCTTGGGTAGGGGAACTTTAGAGGTGGAAGGCATTTTGTATTGTTCAATGGATGTTAGGAAACTATGGAAGAGACAGAATAGTAATGACTAACATTTCATTTTGTACTCCTTTGTGTGTGTTTGTAATACTTGTGTTTTTGTACTTTTGGGATAGAAATTTTTGGTTGGAAAGCATTTCTCTTTTCTTTTTATTTCTTTCAGAATGTGTAAAACAACCACACCTTACAAAATGCACAAAATGTGTAAAACAACCGAAGAACAATAAGCCACAAATACTGTGCAAAAAAATGTATGTATCAACATTGGGTATTAAGAGTATGGAATTGATGGAAAGAGTAAGGACTCAAGTTGCCTGCTTTGGAAGAATGTTGTTTTATGTCATGTGCTTGAAATATACTTTTGGTAAGTTGATCCGTAAGTGTCATAATTTCAATTTGTAGTTTTGCGTAAAATTACCAAACTAATTGCCACCCAAATGTTAAGAAGTACACATATTGGTAGGTTTCTCAATTTTTCATTGCTCTTAAATATTTGCTTCCTTTTCTCCATAGTTAAACATTAATATGTGAAGCAAACTATCATATATTAAATGATATCAATTTTAGATATTGGTTGATCATTCTAATCTCATACTTTTATAGAATCTTTGCCCACTTCAGAAGTGTGAAGAAGCCACCGGGTCGCTGAATCCCGTCGGGGTTGAATAGGCCACCGGTTCAAACCAGATCTCGAATCCCGCCTCAGAACTGGGTGTGCTCCCAATCCTTTCATATAATTGGCCATGGTCCTTCAATCCGATTTTGGAATCCTTTCTGTTTGTTTATATATATTTTTATTTTTTGATTATGGAAAGAAACACATCATCTCACTGTATATTGCATATAGACATATAGCTCAGGTATCTTCACTCAGAAATTTCTCGAATGTGGTCTCCTCGAAAAATGCATAGGCCACCTAGTCTGCAAAGATTTCAAAAACAAGAGAAAGCCCTAGTCTCTCATAAGAAACTGTAAGAGCATAGCCTCTTTGGTAGAACGTAGGTCACTTCCTTTGATTTTTTACAAATTGCGATTAATCCTAACTAATCACCAAGAATCCATTAGATCGTACTATCAGCTCACACCGGAATTTTATTGTTGATGATATGGATGTTATTTTTTAAAACATCCATAGTCAGCTATTCTCTTTTTTCGTCCTTCTATTTAGGCTCTGATCGGGCTTCGAGCCGAGGTTAAGCTCGAGCCTGCTCATATGGAAAAACAAGTCTAATGAGCCTGCCAAGCTTTTTTTTAAATCAAGCCAAGCTTGAGCCCGATTTTAAGCTTCCTCGTCACAAAAGCCTCCTGGGCCGGCTCGAGCTCCTCGTAATTCAACAACAAGCCTAGCCTCGAACAAACTGGGGTAGCTCTGGCCATTGCTACTCACCCCAGTTGGCTTCACAAAGCCACCACATGGCACCAGGCTGAGGCTCCACCTCACCAACCAACGCCCTCGAGCTGGGAGAGTTGAGCAACTCACCGCTAGATTCAACGCTTCGCCGAGGCTGACAAACCCGTGAAGGTCATAACCTCACCCTCATGAAGGGCAACACATCTGCACCCTCAGAGTTTAAATGCATGCAGTCCAGCCAAGCCAAGGAGCACGACCACACTTAGCCCTCGGAGAAGAGGGCAAATCTAAGCAACACTCGGGGCATGCTCTGGGAACGGTGGCGCCATCCCCAACAAGGACTCCGGAGCGATCATGGGAGCAGAGGTTCAAGAGCCTCCAGCAGGAACTCAACCGCGTAAAGGAAGTGGTAAGGGGACGAGCTCCTGATACTATGGACACCTTGGTGCAACAAACTAAGTCACCATTCACGACTGAGGTGCTCCACTTCCCTTTCCAAATTTAAGCCCGCGACGCCACGTGGAAGCTGCCGGATGGTGCGAGATCCCGCCGATCATCCAACACTTACAAGAATCAAAATGGAGCCGCATGGGTATCGTGACCATGTGGAGATGTCGCTTTCTCGCTATCACACTAAAAGGCCCAACCTTGGCTTGGTTCAACAGGCTCCCGCCCTCATCAATTTCCTCATTCAGAGAGCTATCCAATGTGTTAATCTCCCACTACATTGCCGTAACATGCAAATCCAAGCACATCACCACCGTGCCACACCATCAAGCGTAGCTCGCAAGAAAGCCCGAGGTCTATGTCCAAAGATCTACCGAGTCTCCGAAGGTAGATATACCCGATCAGAAGTTTGCTATCACCGTATTCATCATTGGCTAGGGAGGCTAAAGGATTTGATGTTCTCCATCTTAAAAAGCCTGGCATGAGCACGGCCGAGGTGTCAAGCAACGGAGAAGTACATTAATCCGCTAAGAAGCCCTCATATCCAAGAAAAGAAGCTCTTCAACCCATGAGGAGAAGAGCTGGACTGACACAAGGTCAAGGAGGAGCCCAAAGAGACAAAAGACGTAGAATCCAGCCCCCAAAAGGCGTGCCTCGTAGATCGCCCGGGGTCCACTCCTCACGAGTAATGACGAGAGACAAGATTAGCCCCGTCGCTTAACGAGCTCGGACCACTCGCCTGTGCCACGCAGCCCCAAGAGTCGATCGGGCCCCCCAAAGCACATCTCGCCAACAAGGCCTCGGGCCGGGCCGGGAGCCCGCAAGAGCTCACCTTGACGAGCCTCGACCACTCCGCACAGCCACGCAGCCTTGTGGAGTCATATCACCAGCCGGATCGCCAACAAGGCCTTAGCACCTGGTTCAGAGCTCACTTATTAAACACTACCAAGATGTTATCGCTTTAACTGTTTATCACCAGTCGATCGCCACCAAGGCCTCGCTTCGGTGATTAAATACGCCTAAAGTGTTATTTTGAACCCTATTTTTAATAGGTTTTGAGCGCTTTTTGTGTACTAATTGTTATAATTAACACAATTGACATGTTCGTCCCTATCAGACTTCCGATTGCACAGGTTTATTAGAGTTTTCGCAGGAATCGAAGCCAAATTATCGTGTCAATCCAATCATAACTAAAGCTCTGCCGATTTCCATCAATTTCATATATGGTTTTCTATCAATTTCAGCAAGTCGAATGAAGAATATCAAAAGCTAGAAGAAATGGAATAGTGCAAAAGGGAATAGTAGCCCGCAGGAAGCAATGGAACAAGAGTGAACAAGGCAAAAGACGCTGATAATTCTCGCTATGATAGTTTAAATTTCACTATCATAGCGTAGTAATGCCGGTACAGCGAAAATTTAAATTCTCTTCGCTTATGCCCTCGGCTGCTATGATAGCTAAACTTCGCTTATGATACGAAATTCACCTGCATAGCGAAATCTTGCTTTTGTTTCCGTGATCCAAACGACTCCATTTTTGGGTTTTTCTCATTCTACTCACTCGTAATTATCTTAGTTTGGTTATTTGGTATCACAGCTCGAAGGCTATAGTACTATCAGAAACACTGTTGACTCCAGTTTTACTGAAGAAATACGGGCCCCTGTTTTGGCCCCTATTTTCTCTTCTCTCCTCTTTCTCTCATTTCTCTGTTGCCAAATCCAAGACGATGCACCTGAGCACTAATGTTTAAAGCTCCTCCTCAGTAAGGTCGCAAATAGATCCATGCCGGGCCGGTGGTTCTCGTTTTTCACGCAAAGAGGTTTTGACATTTTGGTTCCTAAATTTTCAACTCTAGGTTTAAAGCTTTTTGATGTATTTCTCTTGGCCAATACTTGGCAAGCTAGTGGTTCAAGCAGTATTCTTAGCTTTAGATACACCGATATCCATTAGCTCACGAGCCACCTGCGAGGTAGGTTAAGGTTATATTTTCACCGTAGCGCATCCTCTTGATCAATACTTGGTAATCTTTTAGGTTCAAAGGGATGTTTATTTAGATCCATTGAGATTCATTAGTTGCCCTTTACGAATCATCAGATTTAGTCAAGATATTTTCACCGAAGGAACCAAATGCTAAATAAATGCTTTCTATCAAAAGGAGCATGTGGTTTAGTTTTTAAAGCAATGAAGATCCGATTCTGGGAGATGACTATAAGCTGTCATCCTCCCCAATACGAGGAAATGAACCCGAGGACCTCTCATTTGCCTTAGGACCTAAAACCCAGTCAAATGCAAAGTAAGTTCCTTTATTTTTCTTCATTTTATTTTCACTGTAAACCACCAACCCCTGCTTATCACCACCTAAAAATCCAAATCAAATTCACCATTTTAATTTCCACTTAAATCATTTGTACGAAGAAAACCCATCCCCGTGTTCGACCCTAACCGCTATAACAGCAGTCAGACTACTTATAGAGGAAAATTAGGATATAAATTTTGTTGATTCCATCACCCTACTATGGCACTAATCAATGGCGCTGTCTGGGATGGTGCCTAAGTGCATTGATCTAGAAGCCGTGGAACACTTGTGATCCTCATCATGCAAACGTGAATCGCTTATATTTTATCGTCATTTTCAGTTTCAAAAAAAAAAAAAAAAAAAGTTGTCGCAGGACTGCTTTTCGGTGGTTGGTCTGGATGTTCTATTTTTACCGACATCTCTTCAGTACTGAATCGAGCAAATGGAACCCTCATATAAAGAAGCAATACAATCGTAGAGAAGTCCTGTAAGGCAAGTCAATGAGGGATTACGTAAACCACCAGGCAAACAACTGCAGAACCAAAACATAAACATAGAAGTCCACAGTGATTATGGAACTCCAATGACGTAGTTCACCACACAGGTGCTTACAACCATAGTCGGGGAATCACACAAATTCCTCACGGGATCAAGACCTCCACAATACGACCTCCCCGAATCCTCCATATTATGCCTTCCACTTCAAAAGAGCAAAGAACCACCAACCCCATCCTCGCTGGAACAAGCCATCCCGAACTCGAGCAAATCCAGCGATACCTCATGTAGGAGCAGCAAGGATCGTCTGTGCCAATCAGAAACCGACACAAGAGCTCCCGAACAAGAAATCGATGGGTTCCAAAGGAAATTGATCAAAAAATCGACATCCTACAGAACGACCCCAAAGCTCACCAATCGCCTTGTTCATCAAGAGAAAGAAAATCCAAAGCTGGTGGTGTCGACGGGACACCATGGTGGAGGAGCAGTGTCAACAACAGGGGTTATCTGAATCCTCATATACTTGTGCTGCTGTTTGTCCATGGGAGAAAGAATAAGCAATCCCCCTGTTGTTGACTGAGGAAGTAGTGGAAGAACACCAAGATCACAATTTACCCCAACCCCTACGTGCCTACCTCATCTTCCACCGCACCACAATCCCAACCCAAAAACACCCACGCTACCCAGCCACCTACAACCCACTCGGCTGGGCGCACTATATCCCGAACCATTGCACACCGCTTATACCTACAACACGCTCAAACCTACATCACCCGCCTTCCTCCCAAAGCTAAGTCCAACCCATCACTGCCTGCCATGCAAAACTTCAAGAGATTAGCCGCCTCAGATGCAGACTTTGCCACTTACACAAAAACACCGCACGTCACAGACTTCCAGCTGTTGTCTGCTCGCAAGGCCGGGATTGACAATCCGAACTCCTATGATTTCGAGTTCGCTGGGCCCAACAGCCCAAAGCACTGGTTGGTTTGGGCGCCTCCCACTTTTTGTTTTCAATTTTTCTTCATCATTTTATTTTATCGTATTTATTTTGATTTCTTTAATTTTTTTTCTTTTTAGATTTTCTTTAATTTTTAGTTAATTTTTGTTTTTAGATTAATTTTATTTTCTCGCAATTTTCTTAATTTTCTTACTAATTTTTGCGCTTAGGTGCAAATTGAAGCTGGACAAGAAATTGTAAGTAAAGAAAGAGAGCCAGGAGGAGAGCAAAGCATGCGCAAAATTTCGCAACCATAACGAAATTTTCGCAAATATAACGAAAATTATGTGGTGAATTTTTGCTATCATAGCGAAATTTATTACGAAATTGGTGTACCTACCGTCCCCCTGTGTAAGACAAAACAGTATGCTGAAGTTAAAAAATTTTATTTTTTTTATCTATAAAAAAAGTTTTTATATTATATTTATTATATTATTATTATTATTTTTATTTATTAATTATTTTATTTTGTTTTTCAAAAAAAAAAAAATTCGCTATTAGACATAGTGAAAATTTCGCAAATCATAGTGAATTTTCGATATGGTAGCGAAATTTTCGCTATGCCCCACTGTTTTGCCTCCTGATTTTGTTTTGTTCATAACTTTTTCATCCGAACTCCGTTTTAGGAGTTTTTGGTACCGTTTGAGCATTGTAGAGTGTAGAATCAAATATGTTGAAAAAGTCACTCCTTTGAAATTATTATGAAGGTGTATTTCAAAATTCTCCAACTCGGTCACTTTTTTTTCTTCTTTTCTTCTCCTAACTTGTTCATTTGAAGCCCAAACTGAGGAATAAAGAAACATGAAACTAAAGTGTCTCCTATCTAACAACGATCACATCTCATCATATAATACTTCCTTCCCTAACTTTCCAATCCGAGCCCCATTTCCTTATTATCGAGATGTTTTGGGTCGTATATTACAGAGCGAAAGGGGGCTTTTGTATTTATGTTTTTGTTATTTTGAGCAGTTTCATTTTCAGGATGTTCAGTGGTCACTGGTTCCCTTTCTATAAAGTTGTTATACTATACAAATGCAATTAGCTGGACCCATTTCCACCTAAATTCTTTAGGTGTTTCATTAACTCAAGCTTTCTGCAATTGTACATTGTCCAATTCTATTTGATGCTGGGTCAGTTCCATGCCTAGTTGAGTGGATGATCACTGAATCTGCAGCCGTCCTTCTCCACCTTTAGCTAACCACAAACACCGAGCACATTAGGGTTTCTTCACAACCCAAAACCGCTCTAGCCTCCTAAGCCTCGCGAATAACCTATCCTATCGCTGATTACCTTTAGTCAGGTTAAGGACCCCCGTGGGAAAAGAAAAGAAGAAAATTGCAACGCTTTGCTCGCCAAAACCTAACACGGCCCGAGGGGTATAATGGCGAAGCTTTAAAGCCGATGCCCCAACCTTCACCGTCGGGAGTCATCGACTTGTGTTCGCTAATTCCGTGGATGGGTGCAGTTTAGCGAGTTGTAGGTGCTGGATTCTCAAGTCATTCAAGTCCGGTGAAACCCGAAGAGTTTGCACCCAAAGATCCTTATGACTTGGTGCCCTAAGCCTTAATCAAGTTGGGAGTCACCTGTGATCCCCGCTAGATGGACTTTCGTGAGGTGTCGATTCCCAGCATTGCACCCTACAACGCAAAAGAATCAGGAATAAGAGTCAGGGTCCCGATCTATTTAGGTTGGTTAGCATGCTAGGTCGTGGTAGTATTAGTCGGGGGAGAGTGCGCTTTAGCGCTTTATCATGAGAGCCGATCAAACAAACACTTAGATTTTGGTGGAAGTTCCTAGTTGATTCACCAAGAAGGGAGGCTCTTTAATACTCAATTTTGTATGGCATTCATTCCTCTCATGATAATCATCGAATGTGACTATTGATTTTACTAGGGTTAGCACATCACCATTCACAACCTTTTTTGAAATATAATTTTTGTGAACATTGTTTTGCATCGTTTGTATGCTCTCTCTTTATTTTTCTTGCATTGCTATAGACAAAATAAAAGTCTTTATAGGCCAGATTATGCTCCAAAAAATATAGTTTAATCAGTTTTTTAATGAAGTCTGAGCGCTTTTTTAGTAACAATCATAGTAATTAACCCAATTGACATGTTCGGTCCCTATTGCACTTCGACATTCCGAGGCTATTTTTGTAGTTTTGCAGAATCGGGAAGCCAAATTATCGTGTCAATCCAATCATAACCAAAGCTCCGGTTGATTTCCATCACTTATGGTTTTCTATCAATTTCAACAAGTCGAATGAAGAATATCAAAGCTAGAAGAAATGGAATAGTGCAAAGGGGGAATAGTAGCCAGCAGGGAAGAATGGAACAAAGAGGTGAACAAAGGCCAAAATTCGCACCGATAATTTTCATGATATGAATTCGCCATCATAGCTAGTACTGGTGTTAGCTAAAATTTGAATTCTCGCTATGCCCGACTTTTCGCTGATAGCGATTTTTCGCTATCATAGCTACCGCTATGATAGCGAACCACTGCATAACGAAATTTTTTGCTTTTGTTTCTGTGATCCAAACGACTCCGTTTTTGGTTTTTCTCATTTCTACCCTCACTGTAATTATTCTAGTTTTGTTATTTTGGTATTTCACATGTGCTTCGTCCTGATTAGTATGCCGACTCCTATTCCTGCCGTAGGAATTATAGTCGTCTAGCATTGTAATATCAGGGGAATCCACAGTCATCTCCACAGGAGTGGTCTGATTCATTGATCATCAGTGAGCTATTCTCCACTAAAAGTATGGTTTAAAGAAAACTCTGTGAATGTTGTGCTGTTTGATTGAATGGTTGATTGGTTTGAATGTTTTAAACAGAAAGACAATTGCTGGGATTTTTAGGTTCCACTCACTTTGGATCGTGCAAGTCCCACTCTTATTTTATAAACTCATCTAGAACTATTGAGAAACGGCTCATTAATGGAGGATTTATCTTTGAATGCCTTTGGAAAATAAAGATGATCGAGAAATACTAAACACTTGTTCTCAATTAAACGAACCCTAGTTGGCATTATGATCAAGCACAACGTACCGAAATATCTCAACACGTTGTCAAGAATTTGCCCAACTAATGGTTTAAAACCTTCTACGCGATCAATATTACACAATCCATTTAAAATCAATAGAGGAATTGATGGACTTACTCGATCAGGTGAGTTTCGTATGATCCCCAAAGAAGAGGGGTTTAGAACTCCATAAAACTTATAAGAACAATTAAAGATAAAGAACGACACATAAAAACAAGATCTTGCAAAATTCAGACTAACTTGTAAATCGAGAATGGAGAATATAAATGCTAAGATTTAAACCGAAGAAATATTTATAGCCGAAAGATTACAAACTCTTTAATCGAAATTCAAAGAATGGAAATCGAATTGGATCTACAAAGTACCGCCGAGAAAATGGAGAAAAACTATTAAAACCTAAACCCTAGAATTGAGGAACTAAAACTAAAGATGAGAAAACTCAAACTAAATAAAGGAAGAAAAACCCAATACTGTGTTCCTCCTTTTATAGCCCTCCAAAGGATTTTTCCATTTTGGTTCGGCTACGGAAGGCCTCGCGTATGGATTGAATTCTCCGAGACAATTCCCGCAGCCATAGTTCACTCCAGAGGACTTCTAAAGTCCCGACCTGCAGGAGTTGCTCAACGTCACTTTTCAGTTATGCTACTCTGCAGGACTTTAAGTCCCAATCGGGTAGACTTGTCCACGCGCTTTTCGCCAGTCTCACTGGTGACTTTATCCTACCGGTAGGACTTGTCCTCCGGTGCTTTCCTTGCTTCTCTGGGGTTCCCGAGACTTCGTCAATTGCTCACCCACATCTACATTGCTTCATATTAGCTTCCCGAGCT
Source organism: Tetrastigma voinierianum (assembly GCA_016808115.1). Lineage (NCBI taxonomy): Eukaryota > Viridiplantae > Streptophyta > Magnoliopsida > Vitales > Vitaceae > Tetrastigma > Tetrastigma voinierianum. The sequence goes on along the minus strand of JAEQBH010000665.1, from coordinate 92,467 downwards.
TACATCCTTGTGCACTTACGTTTTTAAACCTAAAAGACCTGCACAAGTCTGAAAACACAGAAGAGATTAGAAGTACTGCTCTTATGCCAAATGTGAGTACATTGTGGTTTAAATGCCTGATTCTCTTATAATTATCACTCAAATGTGTATTCATCACACCCCCCAACCTGAATCTTGCTAGTCCCTAGCAAGATTTAGACTGAAACTACCCACTAGGTATGAACCTAAACAAGCGCTCGGTATAAGATAGCTTTGCAAAAATCTCAAAACAACACTTATGGAATAACGAATTTCACCCATGTTGGTACACACCAGTATGACTCAATTGCCCAACCACATTCTTCCACAAATATATTATAACATGCAAACACAAAATTGGTTATTCGACAGGGGATTGTGGATTTGGCATGCAAGATAGTCATGCTTGCAATGAACTGTAATGATCAAAATAAAGTACGCAATCATATAGCATAAAACATGTAACCATCATGCATAGAGTCTAAAGGAACAGAAAACACAAGTCGAATCAAAGGGGTCTTAATAGTTTGTAATGACCATGGGTTTAATGAAAGAAAAGGGAAAAATCAAACGGGTGTTGGCATGACATGGCTAAGGTCTACTACCCGATTGCCAACACCACCCTAGTACAACTAGTGCAATATGCAAGGTCATCCTCATCCTCATCGAGGAGAATGCAACCCGTCCACGTTAAATGCCTAACTCTTCCGACTCTCCTCTAAACCGGAGGTAGCATCCGCTATCGCCGCTCACCATGGAAGATGTGGCTCTCAAGCCCGACAAGATCGTCTGGTCCACCGTCAAGCACATGATTACACTTGAACCACCCCTGATCCGCGCCTCCATCCCTCTCAGGCGTATGTGCTCCACAAAATTAACTGCAAAGTATCCAAGAGCAGGCTGAGGAACTAGTGGTTGTGGCCTAGAAGAGGCTGCCCGGCTCTTCGCCAAGGTCTTAGTAGTAATCTGCTCCTGCCGAGGTATCACTCTCTTTTCTTTAACTGTTCCCCTTATCCCCGCTTCTTCTACAACATCGGGTCACGGCTTCTAGGAACGGACCGGCTTGGAACGCCGAACAAAACTCTCTATCGCGCACCATATGACTAGTGCATAATCAATAAGCTTTCCACATAACTGATAAAGAATCGAACTGCTCTTGACCGAAGTTTTTCACAACCACCGCCAAACATTGTGATGATCTTGTTCATCAAAGATGTGATTCCGGCTTCAACTTTCTTCCAGGGATAAATTCTTGTCTCTAAATCCACTCATGGGTGGGCCAGATGGGTGCATACGGCTCGCGAAAGCCGGCATCAAACTAGTAATGGCCCCGAGCGATATGGTCGGCCTCAAGCGTCGACGGTAACATACCGCAAGGCATGTAAGCATCGAGTCAGAGTGACACGAAGTCGCCTCCCCATCAACAGGTTTCCAAATACAGAATCGACTCCGCTGATTTTTCCTTCAAATTGGAGTAGAACCCGAACAACTCGATCAGAATAATTCTCTATCTTCCCCGAGTGCACAAATGCATATTTCGCTTCCCAGATAATTACCCCGATGGGGTGAGTATATAAAACACTGATTGACGCCGTGATCTAAACCTCTATTCGCCATTAACTGAACCCATTTCTCGTGCTCACCTCCGAATCTTCGCAAAGAGGCCTCAATCTCCTCATCGACACTTCCGTATAGATCCTCACTTTCAAGAGGATATAACCTGTTTTCCTTTTCTCTTTTTCACTGGCTGGGTGGCATCGGGCTTTTTCTTCTTCACCGCTCGTTCCATAGAGGAACTCGATGCCTTCCCCTTCCCTGTATTCTTCGAACGTGCCATGGAGATGGCGATGATAGCGATAACGGCCCAGATGGCCTGTGGCAAATAATCATATCCCGCACTTCGCCTCGATCAACACCGGGCCGGCCTCGCACACCTAACGCAGTCTCCCCGCCCATATGGACAAAGATGTTTCATCCAAAGAATCACAAAGTGACAGCAGCAAAATCCAACCAAATAGGTCCATATCTCACTGAAAGAAAAGCAACAATGCTAGTGGAGAGTGGTACAACTTACCACGTGCAAACACCGCCCCGTGTGTAATCAATCCGAACTCCTGACCGGAACCCCGGCGTAGAGCAACTGAGCTTGGAAACGCTTGTAAGAGGAGCAATACTGGCAGTCAACTTGTGGACTAGTATAAATCAAATGGAACATGAAGAGGCAACCCATTTTGGGCCACAAAGACCATTTTGCTCTTTTCGCTCGATCCTAATCAGAGGACTTAAAGTCCGACCGCAGGACTTGCTACTCGCTCACTAATAAGTCCTACTCAGAGGACTTAGTCCGACCGGTAGGACTTTGCTACTGGTTGATTTTTATTTTTATTTTTATTTTTATTTTTTTATTTTTTTTTTTTTTTTGAACATATATATAATGAATATATATATATTTTCCACTTTTGGGATGGTGGTGCAGCCATAATCAGATCTATCAACTCATTCAATTGTATCAGATTTGATTTCTGTCTCATCCCACTCTGATCATTTTGCAGATCTCATCATAATTTTACTTAGATGTCTCAATCCCATGAGAATGATCTGACACTCTGGGATCTAGGCTCAGTTAAACTTGACAACTGAGATCAAATGGTGGTAGTTGGGACTACAACTCCACGGGTATGCACAAAATGATGGCCTCTAATCATTTTCCACTTATGCAAGGTGTTCCATAAAGACTATGATGCATGAAATTCACATGACCAACTAAAATGATGCACAATTGGAAACAATCACAGAAGCAAGATCGAGAAATTTTGGCCATAAGTCTCGTGGTACGCGAGAGTAAACAGAATGCAAGGGGGAAACAGTTCACGTGACGAATATGAGGCTCATAGTGTGCTTAAGATGCACATGCGTTAAGATGATGTGGAGAGTATATGAGATCAAGTGGGTATGTACGCACAGTAAAACATGATATTCCAAAAGGCAATTTGAAAATTTGACCCACCGAACATATAACGAAAGATAGTTACATTCAACCAAAGGTACACCTACCCCACAACGTAGACAAGTATTGTCCCCTAATGCATTGAACTAAGGTACCCCACAACAAGATCGAGGACACACGTAAACAAAGAGCCTCAGATTTTTTTTTTTTTTTTTTTTATATGTTATGGAAAAGAAAAGGGAATAACGCAAATGAAGTAAAAATAATAAAAACAAAAAAAACAAGAACAAAAATAAAAGCAAAACTATTTACAACAATTTGAGAGTGATGTTACTGAAGGGAGAGTTTTGCAGAGCGGGTCTACCAAATCTTCACTGTGCTCTTGAGGATTAAAATGTTCAAGGAACGGTTTGAGGCGTTGGCCATTCACCTTGAAGGAGTGTCCATTGTCCGGATTTTCAATTTCCACCGCCCCATATGGATAGACCACCTTAACAATGAAAGGGCTTACTCACGAGAATGAGCTTCCGTGAAATAGATGTAATCTGAACTGCATGTAAGCACTTTCTCGATTGGGTTCAAAAGATTTCCCGGCAATGGATTTGTCGTGGAACACCTGAGCCGCTCCTTGTAAATTCCGGGAGCTTTACACGACTTCTCCGCAACTCTCGCCCATTTAACGCACAAACGCCGCTTACCGCTGAGTTAGATCAGAGTTAAAAGTTCGAATAGCCCAATAAGCCCTGTTCCATCTCTATCGCAAACGGGCAAGCCTTCGCGCATAAACTAGCCTATGGAGACATACCAAGGACAGCTTTAAAAGCAAGACAAGATGCCCATTAGAAAGCACTCCAGAAGACTCGAGTGACCAATCTTTTCGATTTGGGGCAACCGTCTTTTCTAAAATGTGTTTTATCTCCCTATTGGCTAGCTCACTGACACTACTGTCCAGGTGGTAAGTCAGATATTATCTTTAGCGGGTGACTCGATATTTTTAGCGCATTTCAAAAGATCGATTGCAAAAGTGGAGTCCACCATCACTAATAACGCCCGAGTATGCTCCAAAACGAGAAAAATATGTTCCTTTATAAATTTCAAAACAACCTTATGGTCATCGGGTTCTCGTTGAACCGCCTCTAACCCACTTAGATACATAGTCACCGCACAATAAAATTTAGATAGCCACAAGAAGGGGAAAAGGTCCCATGAAGTCAATACCCCAACAATCAAAGATTTCAATGATCGAATCGGGGTAAGAGGCATCATGTTTCTGTTTTGTGACCTCCTAATTGTCGGGTATGGCACACGCTTTGCAAAATCAAACAATCTTTTAAATAGAGGCTAATAAAACCCAAATTTCAGAAAATCTGCTCACTGCTTTTCGCTGAGAAATGTCCTCCTCGCAGCTTCGTAATGGCAAAAAGTTAAAACTGCACTCGCCCAATGCTGGATACACATCTCCTCATTATTTGATCCGATGCGATTTAAATAGATATGGATCATCAAAATAAGATTTTTAATATCCGCCAAGAATTTCTTTTCTGAGAAGTCCATCGAGTCGAATTTACAAAGGACTAGTAATTCATCATGTCAAAATGGGCACTACTGCACGTACAAGAGCAAAGTTGCTCATCAGAAAGCTATCACCTATGGCATGCCATGGAGTCGGATTCGAACTAATCGAGATAAGAGGTGGTCCGCGACCACGCTCTCAACCCCTTTTATCTTTGATATCGTTGAATTCGATGCGAGTAAAACCCACCTAGTCAACCTTGGTTTCAGATCCCTAGAGAGCGTATTTCAAAGCCGCATGATCTGTAAAGATGGTCAGCCAGGGGAGCCAACAATATATGACCTGAATTTTCTGTGAGCAAAGACAATCGGCTAGAAACTTCTGGTTGTATAATTTGGTCTACGTAGTCTAGCGGTCTTTACTAGCATAGTAAAATGACAAGCCTTTTGTCCTCCCTCCGTCTCTAACACAAATTTCCTATGTGAGCATAATCGCTAGTACGACATGATCTCAAACGGGAGATCCCAATTAGAGACCGCATGATCGGGGGTGATACTGGGGCATGGTTTCGAGCTTAGCAAAGGTGTCACATGCTTGTGACCATGTGAAAGGGACACTTAGCAAGGCAGTACATATGGCCTGCCATAGCACTAAAATCTTTTATAAACCTTCATAAAACCAAAGATGGCCCAAAAATGGACCTTATGTCTCTAACACACTTAGAGCAGGGAAGGTTGGAAATTAGTTCAACTTTGGCCTTATCAACTTCGATTCCATCTTTGACACAATGTGGCCTAGAACCCTCTTGTGTTACCATGAAGTGACATTTCTCCCAATTTAACACAAGATTTTTTCGACACCTCTCCAAAACCTTACGAAGTTCTCTAAATGCTCTCAAATGAGTCACCAAAATCGAGAAATCATCCATGAAAATCTCCAATATGATTTCTATCATGTCACCGAAAATACCCATCATACACCGTTGAAAGTTCCGGTGCATTGCATACCAAAGGCATTTTCCTAAAGGCGATGGGTACCAAAAGGGCAAGTAAATGTAGTTTTTTCGATTCTAAAGCTATCTCAATTTGATTGTACCCTGAGTACCCATCAAGAAACAATAAAATTCATGCCCTGCAACTCACTCTAACATCTGATCCACAAATGGAAGAGGAAAATGGTCTTTCCTAGTACTTGCATTAAGTTTCCTATAATCTATGCACACCCTCCATCCTGAGGTGACACGAGTGGAACGAAGCCTCGTTATTTCATCGCAACTACCGGTGACTCGACTTTAGGAACTACTTAGTTGGACTAACCTAATTTGCTATCTCGCACTGCGGCAGATAACCCTCGACATCCAAGAGTTTTAACACTCTTTCACCACTTCTTTCATTATTGGGTCTAATCGCCTCGTGGGCTGCCTGTAAGGTTTAACATCCTCTTCTATGAATTTATGTGTGCAAAATCAAGGGACTAATTCCTTAATATCTCAATTGTCCAAATCCCAGCGCCTGTGTTTTCAATATTTCCAAAAGTTGAGTTTCTCGAGTCACGCTCTAATGAGGAAGATATGATTACCGGAAAAGTGTCCCGTCCCTAAGAATGCATATTTAAGATGTGTGTTGGTAGCTGTTTTAGCTCTAGCTTAGGTGGTTTTTCCTCCGAAGGCAATGTCTTATCCTCATTTGGCGCAAGGTTCAAATTTAGGTACCCACTCACTTCAAATACATCTTATGCTCACCAGAGTGGAGAAATTCGACTCAGAGTGGTTACTTCTCATCCCAATTGGCTTATCGACATGACTTAAGAGGATCATCACGGAGACATTAATGTATTTTGTACCACGGAGTCAACCATGTTAATTTCACCAATATCTTCTTCATCTCCCATTCCTTTGAGTACATTGAAAATATTCAGATTAACAGTCATGTTCCCAAATGAAAGTGTCATTAGGCCTCCTACATCGTATGATGGCATTAGCAAGCTACAAGAATGGTCGAATTAAGAATTACCGGGAACCGAGTCTTGTCTACTACCGGATGAGTGTCACAATCACAAAATCGACACAGGAAGTAAAATTTGTCCACTTGGACCAAGACATCCTTCACTATTCCCCCAGGAATTTTGACATCACTTGCCGCCCAATCGAGGGTGATATTGGCCGGGCTCTAATTCTCCTAACCCTAGGTCCACATATACCGAGTAAGGCAATCAGATTAACACTTGCCCCTAAGTCCACTAAAGCATGCCCCAACTTGAATTTCCAACTACTATAGAAATAGTAGACTACTCCGTCTTTTGTATTTTGGGGTTAGTTCAATTAGGGACGAGATTGTTCAACAAGGAATGCCTCCTGTTGACACCTAGTTTTTTTACTGCACAAATCCTTCGTAAATTTAGCATATGATGGATTTGCTTAATGGCATCTAACAAGGGAATGTTCCGCTCACCTCGTCAACAACCTATACCAAAGATGGTTATTCACTTTCTTTGGTGCCTAGCCTACGAGGGTACGGAGTCGGAGGATATGGTTAGACTGTTATTCTTCCTCTCGGTTGCTTATCTTGTCATTTGTATTAGGGACATGAGGTGGTCTGATTTTTCATCCTCTCTAACTAATTCACTATGAGACTCTTTGTGATGGTTCCTTGGTTGGAATAGTTTGTCAACTACCTTACCACTGAAGGGTAGTGACCTTACAATGCTCAAAGGTACCCTCACTGAACCTAAACTTCCCACACCAAGCTTGACCTTGTGGGTTTTGGATGGCAGATGGAAGTTTCCTTTTTCTTGTTGAAGGTTACCGGCAGATGAGGCACTTGGTTATCTCGGGATCTCACATCATCTCGCAGTGGGCTCGAATTCTCCGTGTTTGTAGCTCACTGCTCAGACGTAACTCGTGTGACTATGTCCTCCGCACTCTCTTATGTGGAGGTTGGTAAGGTCGTGAGTTTTGATTCCCTTGGTTCGGGTGGATGATGACCTTGATTGGAATTTCTTGAAATCCTTGGGGCCTTGATTCTGAAATGAGGAATGGAATTTGGAAAACCTTGGCTCGATAAAGGGCCTTTGCCGTTTCTCAAGTGTGTTAGGTGGTCCTCATTTCTCCAAATTTAAATTAGGATGCTTTATCCCAACCAGATTGTAAGTTTCGTATATGGGAGTTGAAAGGTTTCCTTTGGTAATTAAGGGCATTGGCTTGTTCAATTTGAATGGCTCCTTTAACTTGAGGAAGATCTGGGGCGCTAATGGTCGAGTGTGTGTGGTCAATGTGATATAATACATGGTTCCTCTACTCTAGGTCCCTGACCGAGGGTAGTCGAGGTACACTCGCTAATTTCATTCACCTTTTTCATCTCTATGGCCTCTAGTTTTGTTAAATTAGCACTTTGGCCTGCAACTCATCATTCTTTCAGTGGTGGATCCCACCAACGCTGGATGTGTCAGTGCACTTTAGCAAAGGTCTATGTAGGTGTTAGTCTCCCAAGTCCGAGCATTCTCGCTATAGTGTCAAAAAGTTGAATTGCCCCTAGCACTCTTTTCATAAAATTCTCCCCGCACACATCATTTGGATGTGTATTGTTTATTACTTAAAGACAATCCTGATGGAAGTATGCAATGTATTTGTCCAACATCTAGTCCTATGATGAGGGATAGCATGGAGGAGATCCTATATCTTCCCACACCACGCAAAGGGTTCACTCCGCTTAAAAGTTCCAATTGCTCGCATGAGGGCATTAGTACGCAGAGGGAAAAACTTATTGAGGAATTCATTCCGCATGTTTTCCCATGCAAAGATCGAATTAGGTGCAAGTGGAATGAACCAGATTTTGGCTTTCTCCTTTAAAGAAAAAGGAAATAAGACCAAACAGATAATGTGGAGAGGGGAACCGGTGGAGAGGAATGCACTGCAAACATCCTCGAAATCCCTCATGAATGAGTAAGGGTTCTCAGATTCGAACCCTTGGTAAACAGGTAGAAGACTCGACCATTTCGCCATCAAGAATCGACCGCCCCATCGTAGCTGCGAATACAAGAATTTGTCATGGTCCTCTCGAGGTTGCACTTCTCGAAGGGTTCTTTCTATCGCTAAAAAGGAGTAGGAGGAACTCTATATTGATTGTGCTGAAGGTTACCATTTCCTATCACTCGGGTTTATTGGGAGCGAGCATGGCCCTATGTCGGGAGGCTCATAGAGTCCCTTACGATTCTCGTGATTTATCCATCGAGTGTAAAATGTTATCTTGAGACACTTGGCTTATAATGGATTTCTCAAGGTTTCTAGGGATGTAACTCACTAATCGGTGTTTCGCAGCCCGCATTGACATGCACTACACTTACCGTCCAAACACTTACCGAGATTTCAACAAAACAAAATAAAAAAGAAAAGTGAGAACTGCATCGAATTGCAATGAATTGTAATTTACCTCTAGCCTTCGATCAACTCGCTAGTCGCCACTCCCAAGAACGGCGCCCAAAAATGCTTCTCTAGCCCCGATTAGTATGCCTAATTCTATTCCCAAGCGAGGGAATTATAGTCGCTTCAGCATTGTCACTCGTGGGAATCCACAGGTCATCTCCACAGTGGGAGTGGTCCGATCTTGCCTGATCATCAGGAGCTATTCTCCACTAAAAGTATGGTTTAAAGAAACTGTAATGTTGTGTTGTTTGGATTGAATGGTTGATTGGTTTGAAATGTTTTAAAATAGAAAGACAATTGCTGGGATTTTTAGGTTCCACTCACTTTGATCGTGTAAGTCCCACCTCTATTTATAAACTCATCTAGGAACCATTGAGAAACTAGTCACGACGGAGGATTTATCTTTGAATGCCTTTGGAAAATAAAGATGACCAGAAATACTAAACACTTGTTCTCAATTAAAACGAACCTCAGTTGGCATTATGATCACACAACGTGCACGAAATATCTCGTTAACACGCTGTCAAGAATTTGCCCAACTAATGGTTTAAAACTTTCTACACAAGTGATCAATATTACACAATCCATTTAAATCATTAGAGGAATTTTGATGGACTTTACCTTTGATCGTGAGTTTCGTATGATCCCAGCAGTAGGTTTAGAACTCCATAAAACTTATAAGAACAATTGGGGAAGATAAAGAACGATTACATAAAAACAAGATCTTGCAAAATTCAGAATTAACTTGTAAATCGAGAATGGAGAATATGGAATGCTAAGATTTAAAACCGAAGAAATATTTATGCCGAAGATTACAAACTCTTGAATGAAATTCAAAGAATGGAACCAACCGGATCTACAGTAATGGCCAGAAAATGGAGAAAAACTATTAAAACCTAAACCCTAGAATTGAGGAACTAAAAACTAAAGATAGAGAAAACTCAAACTAAAGGAAAGGAAGAAAAACTCCCGAATACTTGTGTCCTCCTCCTTTTATAGCCCCCCTCCAAAGTGATTTTTCCATTTTGGTTCGCTTACGGAAATGCCCTCGCGTATGGATTGAATTCTGGACAATTCCCGCAAGTTTCATAAAGTCCTACCGGTAGGACTTAAAGTCCACCCCAGGAGCTGCTCACTCCGCACTTTTCGCATGCCACCGGGTAGGACTTTAAGTCCCACCGTAGGACTTGTCCACTCGGCGTCAAGAAGTTCTACCTAGAGGATTTAAGTCCTACCGGGTAGGACTTGTCCTGCTTTCCTTGCTTCTCTCGGGTTCCCGAGACTCGTCAATTGCTCACCCACATCTACATCAAGCTCATTAGCTTCCCGAGCCATATCCTTGTGCACTTACGTTTAAACCTAGAAGACCCGGCACAAGTCCGAAACACGAAGAGATTAGAAGTACCTGTTCTTATGCCAAATGTGAGTACATTGTGGTTTAAATGTGTTCGATTCTCTTATAATTATCACTCAAATGTGTATTCATCAACATGTTTGTAAGGCTATATAAGCCATTGTAAAACACTGTTGACCTAAGTTTTTTATTTTGGAAGGAAATATACGGGCCCCTGTTTTTGCCCTCATTTTCTCTCTTCTCTCTCCTCTTTCTCTCATTTTCTTGGTTGCCAAACACCCTCCAAGGATGACAACTTGGAGGATGAGCGGCTAAAACCCTTCCTCCATGAAGTAGAAGGTTGCTGGTGGTTCCCCTGTTTTTCACGCAGCAGGTTTTGACATTTTGGTTCCTAAATTTTCAACTCTAGGCTTGTGTTTTTGATGTACTTTCTTTGGTCAATACTTGGCAAGTTTAGGTTCAGTGTATCTTTAGCTTTAGACACTGATATCCATTAGTTGCTCTTTACGAGCCACTGGAGGTAGGTTAAGGGGTTATATTTTCACTGTAAGTGCATCCTCTTTGATCAATACTTGGTAATCTTTTAGGGTTCAGTGGATGTTTATTTTTAGATCCATTGAAATTCATTAGTTGCCCTTTATGAATCATTGTAGAATAAGTCAAGATAGATTTTCACTGAAGGAACCAAATGTTAAATAAATGCTTTCTATCAAAAGGAAAAGTATTAGGGTTTAGTTTTTAAAGCTAAATGAAGATTCGATTCTAGAGGACTGATATGTCATCCTCCCCAATACGAGGAAATGAACCCGGGACCTCTCATTTGCCTTAGGACCTAAAACCAGTAGCCCAATGCTTAAAGGAGTTCTTTTTCTTATTTTTCTTCATTTTATTTTCAGTTTGCAAACCACCAACCCCCTGTTTTTATCACCACCTTAAAATCCAAACCAAATTCACCATTTTCGACTTCACTTAAATCATTTATACGAAGAAAACCCATCCCTGTGTTCGACCCTAGACCGCTATACTGCAGTAGCTTGACTATGGCAGTAAAAGGAAAATTAGGATATAAATTTTGTTGATTCCGGATCACCCTACTGTGGCACGAATCACCCGGAGCCCAGTAGCTCACTTTGACGAGTTCATCTACTCGCGATGTGCAACGCAGCCCATCGAGTCAGACGTCAGTTGATCAGCCACCAAGGCCTCAGTGCCCGGAGCCTAGTAGCTCACTTTGACGAGTTCATCTACTCAGTACAGGCCACGCAACCTAATGAGTCAGATCAGCTCATTCCGGATCGCCACCAAGGCCTCAACGCCCGGGTCCGACGAGCCCAACCATTCCACACAGCCATGCAGCCTTAGGAACTCGCCTGACTCAGCAACTCACCGACCTGAGCCCGCTGAGCTCACACTGATTCCAGTTCAACCATTCCACACTGCACCATGTTCTAGGAACCACTCAGCTCACCGAAAATCAGCCGACCTGAGCCCAAGAATCAAGAGACGAGCCCACCACTCGCACGTGCCACACAACCTAAGAGTCGATCACCAGTTATTCACCCACAAGGCCTCAAATGAGCTTAGCAGCCTCCGGTCCAAACAGGCCATGCAGCCACGGAGCCAAGTAGCTCAGGAGCCTAGCAGCTCAGTCCAAACAGGCCATGTAGCCACGGAGCCAAGTAGCTCAGGAGCCCAGCAGCTCAGTCCAAACAGGCCATGCAGCCACGGAGCCAAGTAGCTCAGGAGCCCAGCAGCTCAGTCCAAACAGGCCATGTAGCCACGAAGCCAAGTAGCTCGGGAGCCCAATACCAAATTCAAACAGCCATGGAGCCACTGAGCCAAGCAGCTCAGAGCCCAAAGAATCCCGCCCAAACAGCCATGTAGCCCAGAGTCGGGCTCATCTTAGGCCATACAAACAGAGCAAATTTCAACTCAACTATCACCTTAGGCCATGCAACCCAGAGTCAGTCAGCCAGTATGTGTTCTGACGGAGCCCAACAGCCCTGGGGCTTGAAGGGCCTAACTACTCACCAGCCACTCAACCCAACGAATCAATTCAACCAAAGGTCACTTAATGGAGCCTTAGCGGTTCGCCTTGAAGAGCCCAACTTCAACTCGTACGCCACCAGCCATTCGTTCATGCGTAACATCGCAAGAGCACGAAAGTAGAGGCGTAAAGTGAGATAAAAAATGAATATGCATTAAGGAAAAGGCTACATATGTCCTGGGTCCCAAGCCCAAAAAAAAAAAAAAAAAGTTATCTCAAGCAGGACGCCGAAAAGGACTCTGCTGTTAAATGACCAAAAGACATATACAAATTTATGACGTTATTACCAAGGACTATTATCTAATCCCCGGCAACGGCGCCAAAAACTTGTAAAGGATGACCAATTTGATGTATATGTGAAAATATGGTCAAGGGAGTGAATGTGGTAAATACTCAAAAACTGATTTGAAACAAAAGTAAGTATACTCAAAAAACTAAAATGAAAAGTATTACCAACACTCAACCCCTTCCGCTAAGTGCACAGTCATACAAGTAATAAAGTGAACTCTAGAGTCCTGATATCGCATCTACGAGGATTGGAGGTTCTCTCTAATTGGAATTTGATCATTCGATTACAAGGGTTTCTTCACTATTTAGGCTATTAAAGTAGGATGTGGAATAAAATCAATTTAATTGAGACAAAATCGATTTAAAACTAATCCTAAAAAATCTACCAAATAAACAACTACTTAATTCTAAAAGGTATGAAGAGAGTCACTAGGGATGGGGATAATTATTTACAAAACAATGGTATTTCTCGAGTGCAATATTTGTGAGTCAATGTCGGATTTGTCCAAGAGCAATGTAGTATAGCTTGATTTCTCCATACACCATACATTTCACTAGTTAGAGATCCACATTCTTTCGTGACAAATGGGGCTAAATAGCTACTTGTAAAATTTGGCACTTTTAAGATTTGATTGTTTTCTTTTCAATACTTCACAAATCATTTCTTTGGACTCCAAGAATTCTCGCTTCCATAGACAGAAAATGCAGTTTTCTCCAATGTAATTAGTATCTCGCCCTTCAAATCTAATAAAATTCTCATCTCCTGATTAGACTTTACAACACAGATCAAGATCCTTTCATCGACTAAGGAGAAACCTCTCGATTAAATAAATTGATACATCATCTAATTAATCCTCACACCATGAGTAAATTAAGGATCTATCAAAGTAATTCTTCAGAGTTCATATTCCAAGATATTAGTCTAACATACCCCTAAGTTACCGCTCTTTACTCGGGACCCCATCTCGTGTCACTCGTAGAGGGCCTCCCGAACGTATAAAGATACAATCTCCTTTCAAAGTGTTACTAATATTCGAACAATCCATTATATGAAATGCACTCAATTATATAAATTCAAGATTCAAACCCACAAAATAATTGAAAACTGCAAATCTGGAATGTTCAACAATTAAACCCCAACCTAGAGGGTGTTTAATGTTCCATCACCGGATTCCAATCATCACTAATCAAACAAAAAGTAAGAAATGAAGAAAGAAATCTAAGAGGAAAAGAAGAGAAAACCCATATTCGGAGCTTAAATCTTCGCCTCAACAAGAAATAAATTGAATATCTCGAGTACAAAGACCGAAATCTCTTCAATAGAAATAAAAATCAGTCAAAACTATTCTAAGATCTATTAAAAATAAAAATCAGCAAAGCAAAAACTAAGAAAATGAGCAGTTTAGAGAGAGAAAACCCATGAGAGAGAGAAAATCCATATTTTTAGCTTCAATCTTTGTCTGAACCTTAGTAAAATCTGAATCTCTATTATAATAAAGACCAAATCTCTTCAATAGAAACAAAATCTGCCTAAACCGCTCTCAAATCTAAAACAAATAAAATCTACGTAAAAACTGAAAATGGGCAGTCTAGAGAGAGAAACCCCAAGAGAGGCTCTCCAATCTTCCCGCTTGCCTCTTTACCTAAAAAAACGAGTATATATATGGTCCTAGGGTGAAATGGGCTTGAAATTAGGTCAAAAACTCAATTTTCGGCCTTTTTCAGGTTGTTGCAGCGTTTCTGGTCGCGACACAGGTCTTCTGTCGCAACACCATTTTCTGTCACGACACCATCTTCTGTCGCGACACCATTTCCTATCGCGACACCATTTTCTGTCGCGACAGCATTTCCTGTCGCGACTAATTTTCTGGACAGCAACTGGTTTTTCTTCTCTAACTTGTCGGGGCCATAACTTCTTCGTTTTAACTCGGATTTGGGCGTGTGAGTACTCCTTGAAAGCTCTTTGAATAGAATGCAGCCATGAGGGAATTTGAACCATTTGTTGTTCCAGATAGTACAGAAAAAATTAATCTTCCCAGTAGCTACCGTGAGACTCTCGGTTGACTTTCAAAGACATGTCATTTCCTTGCCAAATCACTTGTTTTCATCATCAATCCTACAAAACCAAGTTTAGAGGAAATTTTATGAGTTTTACATGAATATGGATATTAAATGCACAAAATAGCATGTGAAATGAACTCAAAATATAGATGAGTTTTGCACTCATCAAACACCCCCAAACTTAAAGTTTTGCTTGTCCTCAAGCAAAGAAAAAAAAAGTTGCTTGTCCCCAAGCAATGGAAGAGAAGAGTTCATTTCACCCTTTTTATTTAACCAAAATCGAGTAATTAAGCTTTGCAAGGGGTATGTGATATGTGTCTCAAGAATTACCCTTACAAGGAATATAGAGAATATGATCAAGATAATTTATTCTATTTTAATAGTAAATTAATCTCATAATAGACAAATTTAGATCATGTCTCACTAGTGTGTGTGTGTGTGGTCTTCCCCTATCCAAACAATTGCAAGCTAGATGAGTTTATGAGAATTGAGATAAGTATGTGGATCTCCTAAGATAATTTATTTAGGTTCCATAGGCTTGTTGTTCTTATCACTCTCCACTAATGTAGGCACACACAACTCTCAAGATCAAGAGGTCTTTATAAGCTTGTAATGTAAGGCTTCAGTAAGGGTAGTTGAGTAGTCATTTTAGGCTAAAACTTACCCAAACATACATATTTTTCAGACATTGTCTTTATCTAAACCTCGACTTACCATCGCATAGTGACACCTTAAACACCCCAAAATCTGTTTAGGGTGCATCCTTTCCATACTCCTCATCACTTTCCTGCACAAATTCTGCATTCTTTCAACAAACAACAAGAAGCCTTTTCTTTAAGACAAGGTTATTAGAGTAGTAAATGTCAAACCCCTTAAGCTTTCTACCAACCCTTAGCGAGCTTAAATCAATAACTCCCAAACCAATTGGCCTTAGGGTATTAGGTGTTAAGACACTCTTAGGATTTCCATTGCTCTAGGGAAGGATTCGCGCTACAAAGAGGGCGAGCTTCTTAATCAACAAAATTTATTTCCTATGTTCCTCCTACCGTCGTAGTCAAGCCATCGCAAAGATAGTGGTCTAGTGGTCAACACGGGATGGGTTTTCATCCTATGAATGACTCGCATCGTTGTTGAAATGGTGAGGCTTTTAGTTTGGATTTTTGGATTTGTTTCAAAACAAGTGAGAGCTGCTTAGCCACGCTTAATTGTAAAAACCAGAAGTTGAAGTGTGAAAAGGTAACTTAAGGTTTAGTCACTAATCAACTCGATAACATAGGCAAACAAGTGTCATCGGGTTTTATCTTTCGCATTATGACAAGCAACCTATAGTCCAAGCCATAACCGGATCCTTGTTTAACTAGCAAACCTAACTTCTAGAATCAATTCTATTTGAGTCAACACTGTAACATGCATCTACAAATTTTTAGTTTGAAAACCCTAACATTCAACATCATTTCAAAGGGCTCGTAGCTATCTAAAGAACCACAAGACATCTAGCAATAAGTATGCACTGTATCCTAAAGCATGGTGGCATTGGCCAAAGCAAATGATATTAAATGACATTCAACCCTAGTTTGAGAAGATAGAGCTATAAATACGCACTGTGAGATTTAAACACATGAGGACAACTTGCAACTGCCCCACAACCAAGCTAACTACCTTCCTCTTCAAAGCTAAGAGGCTTAGCCAAGCATCTCTTGAGTTGTCATCCTCAAGAGGGTTGTTTGGTAGCCTAGAAAATGAAAGAAAGAGGAGAGAGAAGAGAGAAAACCAAACCCTAACTAAAGCTGCGAAGATATTTACATAAAATGAAAAATTGTGCCAAAGGAATTCTTAGGGTTACAAATTGGGGGGGGCTTATATAGGCCACCCAATGTATGAAAATACAAGAAAGCCTAACATTTTGGCTAAAATAAGGGACAAGGAAGTAATACACCAAAATGAGGTCGGTTTGCATTAATTACAAAAGGATGACAAGGCAGAGATTTCGCTAGGCACAACAATTTCGCTATGTAGCGAAAATTTCTCTAGATAGCGAAAATTTCGCTAGGTAAATAAATTGTGAATAAAAGATAGCGAAATCGTAGAATTCGCTAGGCACTGCAATTTCACAATGAAATTTCGCTACTAAATAAATTTTTAAGTAGAGGAAGCGAAATCGCATTTTTCGCTAGGGACGTTGGCTAGCGAAATTTTGAGGCTCAATAGAATTATTAATTTCTGCTTAGGATTGCGAAGTTTCACACTCGCTAGATTGGCAATTTTCGCTATGATTGAGAAATTTTCGCAATCCCAGCGGCTCTCGCAATCCCAGCTTAAATTTTCGCAACTAGCGAAATTCCGAATTGCCGCTTCTTCACCAGATTACCTATCGCTTCCTCTATCGCATTCATTTTCATCACTTCGTCTTCATTTCTTCACCGACTTTGATATGTCGATGGTCGGAAATAGTCTCACCTCATGGTTCAGCACATATCTCAATATTGAACTCTGAGGTATGCAAAACCTCGCAAACAACTACTGCCAAAATAACCTCTAAACGGCATAAGTGATACTAAGAATACCTGAACACTCCAATTGGCATTATTGACATGATTAGTGCGCAAAAAGCACTCAACACCTATATAAAATAGGGCTCAAAATAGCACTTTTTGGGCACTAATCACACCCCCCAACCGAAACATTGCTAGTCCCGTAGCAATGCAAAAACAATAAGGGCATGCATGCAGTGATTTTCAAAAAGTTTATGGTTCAAAAAGGCGTATGTACTAATAGACACACTTTTTAATATGAAAAAATTGATAACGGAGAAAACCAACACGAGAGAACAAACCCATGTAAGAACAAGCTTAAGGTCAACATCGATCCATGACTCTCAACCCCGACTTCACCTCAAAGTCTAATGGTTCCAAATAACCAGATCGAACCAATAAATCGCAAATTATTCCCTCCCCAACCTAGCTACTGCATGGCCTTAAGTCATTGAACAACCCAAATAGGAAAAAGCCACATCTTCTTTCTTTATTCAACTAAGACTGCAGGGTGTACGTTTAAACCCGACTTCACAAAGTCCTTAACGGGGTCCACCGATGACTCCCAACCAATTAAAGTTTAGGGCATCAAGCCAAAAGGATCAATTGACCACAAACTCTACAGTTTCACCTGACTCGCATTGGACTTCGAAAATCAAGCAATCACACCCGCTAAACTCTACCCATTCACTCCATGTAACGACACTAAGTCGATGACTCCCAACCACTATAGCTTAGGGCACCGGCTTTAGCTGCTTTCGCCATATACCCCTTGACCGTGCTCGTGTTTCAAGGCAAAGTGTCATGACTTTATTTTTCTTTTTTCTTCTTTCTTTTTCTTTTGCTTTTTTTCTTTCCTTGAAGACTACATTGGTCTTCATATATGGGTAACACAAACCTATTATGGGTTGTCAACATACCTAAGGCCGGCTATGCAAAGTGAAAGGAGGTACATAATTTCACAGCCTATTGGAATAATCTGGTGTGCAGTGTGTGAATTAGCCAAATGTGGAATGTTCAGGGTTGAGCACGATGGAACTTGAACTGACCAAAAATTGCTTCAAACATGGAATTGTTCTAACATTAAGGTAATATGCAAGGTTTCAATTTTTCAATTAAAGGCAATTCAATTGTCCAATCAAAGCAATTCAATTGTTCAATTGAAGACAAAAAAGCATAAACAAAGGTGGCACAAAAAGTGATACGCAAAAGTATAATGCTTTATATACACAGTATAGCTTTTGATATAGCCAAACTGGCTAGTACATGCATATCAAAGCTAACATACAAAAATATCACTGCCTACTATGGCTAATACATAAATCCTAATCAAAATTAGTAAAGGCTTTGACAAGCCGGTAACTATACAAAAATATAAAGAGTCCCAACCACCTCACCGCTGTGGTGGTAAAGGGTCCGTAGGGCCGCTCGCCGCGCTTCAAAACATCCAAAGATGCCGCCGCGTATGGCCTTCCGTCTCGATCCGGAACACGAGGAAGACCCAGTGAGCCGCATGATCCGCCGCAAAGATGGAGTGACACCGAGCCAACCTCCGATCCTCGGGTCGCCCGAAAGTAGCCGCTAATGAGCAAATAGCATCCATCACTCCAGCCTATCTCTCGAACCGCATGAACATCTCGCGAATGATGTGGGGCGTATGTGATGGGCCGGGAGTATCTACTGTAGTCGTCAAGTAGAATGTGGAGGAGGAGACTGAGGGGACATATGCGGAGCCGACCAGATCTCTGGCTCAGGGCATGCATCGCCTCCCCGGTGAGTCCTCGGCCACCTGATCCCACCTCCTCCCGGTCCCGTCGCCTGGAGTGAGGAAAGATACAGGCATGATCATCACTCGCTTCAACGATAGGACTAGAGGGCATCGGATCCTCCTCTCAATCCTGGGCTCCTCCGGAAAACCCAAATGCTCGAGGATCCGGCATAGCAGTCCCTGCAGATCAGCAAATGAAGACTCTCCTCGCTCGAACAAGGCCCTTCCCAAGTGACCTTTCCTCGAACAGCATCAAGGAGGCCATCACTACCAGGATCGAACCAAGATCCCCTCCGAGATCCGCAGAAAGAGCTCTCGTGACGGCCCCTCCGTTGTACATAATGCTGCAGCGGGAAAGGCCGGTCCCCGAACAGTGATCAACCCGCCAAAGATCCGAGGCTGAGCCGCCAAGAGCACCGGCCCACCGTGATGTCTCGGGCCGCAAGATGCGAACCATCTCCCCGCCGAGCGGTGGGCCCAAGCTCGATAACCCTCCAATTGGCCGCATGTATACGCAGCCTAACACCGCCGCGATGTCTACCGCCGGCACTTCGGCGATCGCCTATGGCTTAACCTGAGCTCATGCGACTAGCCGCTTCCCGGATGTCATCGGCGATAAAATCATGACCACCCGGGGTAATAGTACCGTCTCTGGGTCAGTGAAGGCGTAGGGAATAGTCCTGAATCAACCTCATAGAATCCCTGAACCTGGGATCATCCATCAATGCAGGGACGTCATATAGTAAGACTCCTCGATGGAAGTCCTCGGCGTAATGCGACGCTCCCGAATGGGGTGCCCGAGATGACATGTGCCTCCTAATCCTGGAGGCGTGACAACCGCGGGAAGATGTCGCCTCTGCGAATCGATGACTGGAGATGGCGGAGGCCGAGACGAGGATGACTCACTCTGCTCCGACAAGTGTCTCGGCCGAGGGTCGGGCCCCTCCTAACTCTCTACGCCGAGGTGGCAGCACGCTCGGGTCCCATCCGGTCTCGGGTATCGTTCAAATCCCGAGGCTCCTCAAACTCGCCGTGGACCGGAGCCGGTATCGGGCCGGACCGAGCCGGAATCGGGCCCGCCCTCTCTCGGTACCGACCACCCGAGGTCAAGGCGGGACTCCACTCTAGTACGAACCATAATCAAATCTAAATAAAACACCGGAAGAGGGGTCCGCCGATGAAATGACACCGTGGCTCAGAAGCCGACCGGGGCTCACCGCTAACGATCGAGTCACTCAAATAGACACCGACTGTGGCTCGCTATGGCTCACACAGCCTCGTAACAGCCAAACAAGGCTCCCAGAAGGATGAACCGGCCGCGTGGCAAGGCTAGCCGGGCCAAGGGCACTGGCCACCGAACTCGGCTAGTGAGAGCGTTAAAGGATGGCTCTACAGCTGGGCTACTTCGCAAGAAGGAATGCATCGACAGGACCCGGCCGGGCCGGAGCCACGATGTATCTGAGGCGGCCACAGGCAAGCAGGGCCTCTGCAACATTCGTGGATTACTGTGGACGTGGCTCTTAGTCATGTGACCAACGGCGCAGGGCAATATGAGGCTCTGGGTGGCTTGGGGAAGCTTCGCTACGAGAGGGGGAATATGAAATGACTAAATGACTAACCCCCTCCCATCTTTTATAGGGACCCGATGAGGCAAAAATCGAAGAGTCCACTCACTCATTTTTCGCTATAATAGCTGACCTTGGGCTCAAATTTCCATCTCCTTCCTCGCAATTCAAACAAATTTAGATTAAATATGAGTAATATATTAAATGTGGCTATTATAATAAAATTTATTATATGATACTATAATTAAAATTTTAATACAAAGTACTATAATATATAGACAAAGTTACTAAAAGGGAAAAATCAGTTAATTTAGGAAACTTCTTAAAAAAAAAACTAAAATTATTGAAATCGACTACAATTAAAATAAACTAAAATTTATCGAACCGCAATTTGGCTCAGGAGAACACCAAATCAGCTCAATTTCAAAAATTTACACAAGGAGGGTCAAGGAGAATGATCTCTCAACTCTCGCGGCAGAGTCTCGGGCCGACTCCATGGTGTGTCAAGGTGTGTCCAATTATTGATTTGGTCCTCATTGATTGAATTTGAACTGAGCGATTTCCCTGCAATGGATATTGATGGCAATGCCAAAACACCGTCGCACTCTCGGGTCGACTATTCCTCGCATTTCCCGACACTTAGCTTCTCGCATGCCGACCATTTGTCCAACTTCATCGCCATTTGATTTTCATTTTCTAAGAATCAGGTTTGTTGTTCAAATGGAATATGTTTAGCTCCAAGGTCATGTTACCAAAGGTAAGTTGCATTACTCCATTCCGGCAATTTATGATTGCATTGGCTGTAGCCAGAAATGGTCTTCCTAGGATAATTGGCACATGGTTGGGTTCATTTGCAATTGGCTTAGTGTCGAGCACTATAAAATCTACAGTGGTAAGAGATGAATTTGTCTATTTCACTAAGACATCCTCAACTATCCTTAGTGGATTTTCATTGATCTATCGGCCAATGAAAGCAGGATGCCGTAGGTTTATTCACCCAAACCTAATCGCTTGTACAATGCACTACAAGAGGTTCACACTCGCTCCAGTCAAGCAAAGACTTATCGCAATTCACCAATATTTATCGAAATTTTGTGGGAGATCCTGATCCTCAGATTTGACCGGATTCTTACTTTGGATTACATGCACCGACTTGCTCGCTTAAAAATGCTTTTTCTCAATGCTCAACCCTTCTAATTGTACAAAGATCCTTCAAAACTTTGCATATGTGACTTGTTTAATGATGTCCAAAAGAGGTATGTTGACTCCACTGCCTTAGACTTCTAAGATACCTCGCTTGCCGAGATGCTTTCTTCTTACTCTAAGTGCCCGTGGGAAGTTCGTGGGGGTGGTATGTCAGATTTCATTGAGTCCTCCTTCAGGAGAATATGCTCAGACTGCAATTCTTCTCCCTTCTTGGATTCTTGAACAGGCTTTGGTATGGGCTGATCAACCTCTTTTCCACTCCTCAGGGTGATTATAGCCTTAACTTCATCCATTCCGAATTCGCCTGGATGACTCCACCTCATGAATTCCCTTTAGTGGTTTGGCACCGCTTGTGAAGCGGAACTCTCCCTCTTTCAGACTTCCAAAGAACTTGTTGATCTTAGTGATTGAATCACTGTAGGGTTATCAATTTTCCGATTCGGGACGCTTCCCTCGCTTCCATCTATCCTCTTTGTTCCTGCATTCTCAACAGTATCAATCCTTTGTGCTAGTTGCACATTGATCCCTTTTTGCTCCTCAACAAAGTTGCCTACCACCTTACTCAAATTTAAAATGGCTTGTTCCACAGGAGATGAGGATGGTGGTGGTTGTAATTGAAATTGGGAACCAAACTGTGGTTTGGCACCTGGGGGCACATAGGCAGGGGGATTGGGTTTCCAGGAGAGGTTAAAGTATTTCTCCACCGGAATTGTATTTCCATATGAGGTATCGTGGGTTGTGGTGGCTTGTGGCTTTCCTGCCGCATTTGCACATTCCGACATCAAATCTCACCGTAGGGGCCATAGGACACTGCTCTACTGATGTGTGTGGATTGGAAATTAGTAAGGGATTGGCTTGTGCAGATTTTCTACCACGCCCACACTTCCATGGAGCCTTTTTCCTTCAAGCCTCCACCTTCCTAGCCAGTGGCTGAAATTTAGCTTTACTTTCATATCTCCTCCGGCAAAGTTGTATAAATCCCTCTCCTAGGCACAGGGCCCCGCTTATTTCCATTTCTAGAGTTTGCCTCATCCTAACCCTTAGAAGTTTCAGCCACATAATTTAAAAAAATCCATGGCTTCACAGATGCTTACTTAGAAAGTCTCCCCACACATGGGCTTCCAAAGTCGCCTCATGGCAGGAGACATACCACCATAGAAATGGTTCACTAACATCCATGTATCAAACCCATGGTGTGGGCATGCACTGATGGTCTCCATAAATCTCTCCCATCATTGGTAGAACTTCTCACCATCTCGGTCATAAAGGTATAAATTGTCTCTTCGTGATTGTTAACTAGGTAATCAAGAACTTTTTCAAAATTCCCGCCCGTTAGCTCAGCCCAATTTCCTTATGGTTCTAGGCCTCAAAGAATTGAGTCAAATCTTTAGTCTTGTCCTTTAGGGGTCAATGGAAATGCTTTCAAATTTTTAGCAAATCCATGTCAAATCAAGTACTTCCTTAAAGGTAGTGCAAACCTCCTCAAAATCCCCATATGAGTGTATGGATTTTCATTTCCATACCATGATATGTGGGGAGTAGGGGTACTAAATAGGGCCTCACCGCTACATTCTGCAGGGAGGTATGATGCGTAGGCGGCACTAACTATAGTGAGGTTGACGTGGGTCCCTCATGGTTCTATAGCCGCCGATTCATCAGTACTGGCCGACTCGCTGCTCCTCGTGCAGGGGGTCCATTTGGTCAATTGGCACACTAATATCACTGTCTTGTTCAATTGGTGCACTGATTCTATGCAATCTACCTGATGTCTCCCTTTCCCAGTGGTGCATAAACACCTGTTACACAAACTGAGAAACAACAAAGAGCACAAACAAACTTGCAAAAAGGTTAGGGTTAGTTAAAATAAAAACTGACTGTATGAAAAACAAAAAAAGTGAAGTTACTGCAAAGTAATGAAACTTGCAGTTACAGCTACTGAAATTCAAAAAGGATTAAAAAGGTCACCTACACTTGTAATAAGGATTACAAGTACACCTCAACTCATCAAACGTAGTTTGGCACCATCCCCGGCAACGGCGCCATTTGATTTGTGCCACAGTAGGGTGAGCGGTGATGACCTCCACCAAAACACATCTACAAATTTATTGACGTTATCACCAAAGGACTATTGTCTAATCCCTGGAAACTTCGCCGTAAAACTTGTTTATACCCAAAAATCTTCCATAATTAATCATTTTCAAATTTGGTTTTGGCAAGATACATTCTGAAGTGTACGTGCCTAAGTAATAAAATGGATATAAGTCTCGTGAGCATCGATCCACAAGAGATCCTTATAATTTTAAACCAACTACCCTAACTAATCAACCTCCATACTATTTGGACCGCAACGTGATAATGGTGTTCAGCTTAAGAAGCTGGAGATTATACTAATGCGTAAAAACTAAATGAACGATAAAGTGAAATGAAATAGAAAGAAATAAGGAATGCTTGAATGCTTAAGAAAATAAATGGGTGCTGAGTAATTATCATTCAGAAAACACATCAAGAAAACTGCTATAGTGAATTATCAATTCCTGTAGTTAATACTGATAAAATTTCTTGATCAATTCCAGTTTTGAAATCTGTCCAAGGTGTTTAGCAGTGTAGCTGGATCTCTCCACACTCCACAATTCATTATCTAATTTTTGCCTGATTCTCTCGAATACAGGGAATGAGATAACTACTTTTAAAAGGGTTTTCCTAATCTGGGTATTTTTCTTTTGTAATACTTCATACCCATTTTATGGACTGTAAACCTTAGCTCCCAAGTTATCGGTCAAGCAAGGATATACAACTTCCGTGCTACTCTCTCCTCGAAATTAGAATAGATCACCCTCTCGATTTAGATCTCACTAACACGGGATTGGCCTCACTATCCTAATTCGAGGTGAACTCTTTCTTTGTTTAAATGGATAACCTGCTCGACTCCGATCTTGATTTCAAGCGAAGAGGATTTATCCAAGTAAACTCACAAGACAATGTATCCCTAATAAGAGGTTAATATACCTTAGTTATATGTTCATAGCTCCTGCAGAATGTCATCTCGTGTCACTTAGAGGACCTCCTTGAAATCAGAGCAATGAAACAAATCTTAGACGGGTATACAACTCCGAGCTCGGGGATCCAAAACATTTAACCCAAAATCGAAAGTAAATCTTAACTGGAAACTCACAAGTCACTGAAACTAATACAGAAAGATTGATTCGATCATAGTACTCACTTTACAGTCGGATTCTCAACCACCGACCACGCTACAAAGATTCCTCCGATCATAAGAATACTCCAGAATCTCGAACCTAAAATCGACTCGTAAATTTGTCCGAACTTCCGCCATCTCAGTAAAGAGTTTGAAAGAAAATAATTCCGCATTCAAATTTCAAATTTCAAACGATAACACTCAGATCCGCATAATGAACAAAATAAATGAAAATAATCTACTCTAAAAAACAACGGAAACATAAAAATAAAGAAAAGAAAAAGAAAAATGAAGCTTCCAGGCTACCCAGACTTTACTGATGCGCTCACACCTACTTTACTATTCCGGGTACACCCTATTTATAGGTTTCAACAGCTTCCCTAATCCCAATGTACCCTACCGTGGATTTCAGAGTAGCCAGCCCAAGTTATCGTCTTCTGTCATAATCCCAAACTTCCTTCTTTGCAGGATAGCGCCCAGCGCTCGCGACATCGATCTCATGTCGCGACATCAACCTAAAGTTTATGCAGCTGTGAACTGGTCGTTCTTGATGTCACGACATCTATCTGTGCCTTCACATGTTTAGTTGATCGCTTATGATGTCGCGACATCATAGTCTTGTCGCGACATCCACTCAAGTCCCTTGCAGTCTTCAATAGTTGCCTTCTGATGTCGTGACTTCGATCTCTTGTCGCGACATCACTTCATGGTTTTGAAGCTTTCATTTGGTGTCCTTTTGATGTCACGACCTCGGCATCAAGTTCCTGCTAGCTTCAACAAGTTGTTCTTGGTGTCGCGACATTAATTGCTTGTCGCGACATCATTTTATGGCTCTGCAGGTTTAATCTGCGCATTCTATGTCGACCTCGGCCCTGGCACGCGACATCGCCCTGAGTTTCAAAGAATTTCATCATCTGCACTCATAGCTTCAAGGTGTTTCGGTCGCGACTCACGACGTTGTCGCGATCGCCATTCTCTTTAGCCCGCTACCCTTGGTCAGCTTATCCGTACCATCGGGCCGCGACCTGCATCAAATTCCTTCACTCCTCTTGAAGTCGCGACCTGGGTGCCAGAATCTGCTCACTCGTGAATCGTATCAATGACTCACCACATTTCTCTATGTCTACTCGCTAATCGACCGTGACTTTTATTCCACTTATTGCTGTATTTTTCTTCTTTCTTCCATTCTTCCTGCTAATAACAAATGGGTGAGTTTCTTCATATTTCTCAAGAAAATAATTGTCCCTTTTATATGAAAATTAACGTAAAAAAATGGACTAAAAATAGATGACTTTGAAGCTCATCAAACTCCCAACTTAAAATTTTGTTTGTCCAAAGCAGTTAAGAAAATTGTTCGCCCTCAAACAAGTAGGACATTTTTCTGTTTTGTTTTGCATCCTATATCTGTCTACCTTTCTAGAACTAAAAGATATCACTGTTAATTCAAGTTTCAGTTTTCAGATGAAAGGATAAAGCATGGTATACCTTTATTACAAAATTTCTTGATAAATTAATGTATTTAAACAGTTTATTTATCAAGTCCTACTCTGTGTGTGTGTGCAGGCCAATAATCCTTTCCACTTAGTTTTAGCAAATCTTCCGGGAGTTTTCTTAAATCGTTTATTCAAGTCCCATATGCTTGTTTTTCATATTGATCTCACTAGTTGTAGAGTAAATTCAACCTTCAAGATCAATCGTCCTTTCGTGCTTGTAATGTTAGGGCCTGGGTAATGTATGATGAAAGGAATTTTTAAGTAGATTACCCCACTTCACCACTGCCCTTCTTTCTTGTGGTTTCTCGACACTTCCCCCAATCTTCATGTTTAGGACATCAACCTTGATTTTTCCTCTATTCGAAACTGTATGCTCCCAATGATCTTTTGTAATTAAAACGGAGGGAATTTCTTTCTTTTCGCCCTTCAGGGATAGTGTTGTGTTTTTGTCTATTTAGGCTTTCTAACACTCTTAGCAACTTTGGGTTAGTAACTCCCATGGCCAGCTTGGTATTAGGTGCTAGGTGTTGAAACACCCCTACGAACTTAATTGTTCTGTGAGAGTTGTAGCCACAAAGACAAAACCTATTCCCTTCAAGCCTTCTTTTCCTCGCTATAATTTTCTCGATTCGATTCTTCTTCAAATTCTTCTCGCATTTTCCTCGAGTTCTCAAAATTTAAACTCCCCAAACTTGCTTCTTCCTCTCTTTGAAATCTCCGTAATCACAAAGTTCTCTCGAGGGTTGATTCTTCGGGATCGGTTTGTAAACTTGTTGGTTTATTTTGAGAATAAGGCTTGTTTTGCAATTTCTAATCAAGGTATATGCAAGAGATATAACAGTGGATATTGAATGGCTCAAACTTTCCAAGGATGGTCTCTGATTATTCTTTATTAGCTGTCTTACCTTAGAATTTCGCTCTCGATCAATAATTCCAACAAGTTCTAGGACCATGGATTACTTTCTGAAATCCCGTAAAGATTTCTAATTTCATATATAGTTTCAAATATGTTGTTGGATCGAGGTGTATTATTTCTTTCAAGACTTGAGTTTATTCACTGTATATTTATAATAATTTTATCAAGTATTTCGTTACATCAGAAAGAACCAATTTCTCGATTTTTCAACCACAAACTGAACTTGAACAAAAATAAAGAATATTCTTAGTTCCACTTCCTCTTATTCATGCCTCTATTCTTCTCGATGAATTGAATAGAATAGAAGCACAGCTTTGATTCCCAATCGTAAAATAAACTAGCACATAAACAAAATTCAAACATCATGATCGACCAATTTGTAAATTACCGAATTTTTAACATTCAAATAAACAAGATTCAAGTTGTACAACCAAGCTTTCATTTACAAACATTTCAGAATTCAAGTCCAAGAAAACTCTTATTTCCTATTCTAAAGTCCTAAATCTTCTCCGGGTTTGCAAATTTCGCTTCAAAATTTGGCTCATTCGTATCTTGAGCTCCTCCAAGGGTGATTCAATCGCTAACAAGGTCACCAACAAATCGGGTCAGTTTCTCCCTTTCTTTCTTCTCGATTTTTGCTACGATGATTCTAACTAATCCATATTCCTTCCCATCAACCCGCTTCTCCTGATGAAAAACCATCGCTTATGGAAACACACAATGGAATTGGTTTGTTTTCCGACTCCACTCCATTCCATAAAACAAGGTTGCACCTCTGACGCTTCTTCGCTCTCATTCTCCCTTCTCTTCATTCTTTCGTTTGTTTCTAATTCCTTGTTCTCCTCCCATCCTTTATAGTGAGTTGTGCTCCTTGGGAAATAAATAAAAGTCATTTATGATTTCCTTCAATTTTCTATGGGAAGATTAAATGAGATTCATCGATTTATGTCCCTTCTTATATTTTCAACTAAGATTTTGGGTATTTCATGGAGAATTTGGATCGTCTTCCTTGAATTTCGTAATTCTCCTCTGATTATGCTCTTTGAAACTGAGAATATTCCACAGATCGAGTAGATCAAGAATTGGATTTCTGTTTCTGCCTTTATTATCATTTATTCTCAGAAAATCGGTGTGCTCAGTGGAATTGTAGTTCCATGGACCCTAATAAATTGTATACTGTGGTTTAATGTTTTGACCTTGCCTTTTGAAGTAAATACATTAACTATTGGGCCTTCATGTAAGGACATTAGCTACTGGAAGTCACATCATTAGATTTTTAAGTTGTGAATCTGTAATAGAGTCATATGACAGAATTTTTTTTTTTTTAATTTCAATTTTAATTTCAAATTTCATCAACTTGGCTTCTCTCTTTCTTTCCACTTATATTATTTTTCATGCTCCCACATTCTCGTCAACTCCTCTATCCAGAAGAAGTCCCAATAACTAATTTACAAAGAATATCACGCTTTGAAACACGTAACTGTAAAATTGTCTACAACTCGATTTATTTTTATCATGCAGGAAATTGACAATTCCTATTATTTCTCCTATTCAAGAGTTAAGCATTCCATGCAAGATAAAAATAAATTCCCCCAAACTTGCAATCAAGATGTATTAAATAGAAGATCCTAACAATTATTTCAACTCAAATGCAAATAAAATATAAGATAGATAAAGGAATGAGAGACTCCCCTTTTTGATTCCAGTCATGTTATATCAGCTGTCCTGATTGTGATTTTTAGAGATTCTTCTTTTTGTGCAATCTTCATTCTTTTCCACACAACTCGCTTCGCTTTTTCATTTTTAGTTGGACCTCCTTTTCATTCATCCAATGATTAATTCATCCAAATTTCGCTCTATGGCTGACAATTTGTCCATCACATTCATTCCGCTCTCTCGCACCGCTTATTTCTCTTTGAAAAGTCCCGATAAAATATCATGTATTCAAAGAAGATCCTTCCAAGCAGTATACTTGTTCTCATCTTCCCCATGTTTGGAATTAGTTATTCCCAATCTTTGTTCAGAACTGAGGGATGGGGTAAAGAATTTGCTGAAATAAGCTCTCATCAGCTCCTCCCAAGTGTTAACAGATTCGTATGGTAGGGAGTTAAACCATGTTATTGCCCTATCTTGTAAGGAGAATGGGAACAACCTGGGTACTCAATAACTTCCTCGATTCACACCACTCATTAATTGAATTTTCTATTCCTCGTAAACGTCCTGTTCATCGATTCTCGCGGGAATGACCAGCCAACGTTCTGGCGATCCATGGTTATCACTGGTTTGAGCTCAAAACTATTAGCATAAGATTTGTCGGCTGTTGTATTGCTAAATATTTATCAGGATGAATGAATCTATAAATTTCCATAGGTATCACGCTCTGGTGACTTGTCAGCATTACTGGCCTTACAAAGATCGCTCTAACTTGTCTCCCACGGCCGCATTCAAGGCCTTCCCCGAAATCAAAGTACACCTCGCATCAATAGATTGGTTTTAGTCAACAAACATTTCACTATGTTTGTTAAAGTTAGCCAAAAATGAAACAACGGTCAGTGCCTATTTCTTTGTTATTTTTCTTTAAATGTCCAAATTAGTATTTCCTTCTTTCATCGTATTGATTTAATAAATTCTTCGATCCACCGCACCGCGCGCGAAGCAAAATCATGACTTCCACCAAACACATCTACAAATTCTACGACGCGGTCACCAAAGGACTCATATTGCCCAACTTCGAAACTGGCCGCAAAACTTGCTTATACCTGGTACCGCTAATTAATCATTTTCAAATTTGGTTTTGGCAAGATACACTGCAAGTGCACAGCCTAAGTACGAAATGGATATAAGTCTCGCATATCGATCCGTGAGATCTCGTAATTTTAAACCAACTACCCAACTAATCCAACTCTATATTTATTTTGGGACCGCAACGGATAATGCGTTCACTTTAAGAAGCCGAGATTATACTAATGCGTAAAACTAATGAATCGATAAAGTGAAATGAAATAGAAAGAAATAAGGAATGCTTGAATGACGCTGAAGAAAATAAATGGTACGAGTAATTATCATTTTAAAACACATCGCAGCAAATCGCTTATAGTGAATTATCAATTCAGAACACACTTTATGGAAAACTTTCTCGATCAATTCCAGCTTTGAAATCGTCTAAGGTGTTTAGCGTTGTAGCCGATCTCCACACCCACAATTCATTATCTAATTCTTGCCTCGATTCTCTCGAATACAGGAATGAGATAACTACTTTTTAAAAGGCTTCCTGCGACCGGGTATTTTTCTTTGCAATACTTCATACCATTTTACGGACTGTAAACCTTAGCTCCCAAGACAATACAAGGATATACAACTTCCGTGTTACTCTTCCGAAATTGTGGGTAAATACTCAGATCACCCTCCTTGATTAGATCTCAGGCTAACACGGATTGGCCTCACTATCCGAATTGAGGTGAACTCTTTCTTTGTTTAAACAGAGATAACTGCTCGACCAGACCTCGATTTCTGCCGAGAAGAGGATTTATCCAAGTAAACTCACAAAGCACAATAGATCCCTAATAGCAGGTTAATATACCTTTAAAGAGATGTTCATAGCTCCCAGGAATGTCATCTCTGTGTCACTCAGAGGACCTCCTTGAAATCAGAGCAATGAAACAAATCTTAAACGGGTATACAAATCTGATATTCAGATCCAGAAAAACATTTAACCCAAAACTGAAAGTAAATTCCTAATCTGAAACTCACAAGCTGCTGGAAACTACTACAGGAAAGATTGATTCTGACTATAGCATCTACTCTAATGAAGCCGATTCCTCAACTAATGTATTCACACGCCACGCATTCCTCCGATCATAAGAATATCGCAATTCGAAACTCGAAAAATCGAATTTCTAAACAACTTCAAGCATTTCGTAGTAGTTTGAAAAGAAAAATAATTACGATTCGCCAGCTCAAACGAGCAACACTCAGATCCATGGCTGAAACAAAAGCAAATGAAAATAATCACTCAAAAACAACGGAACATAAAATAAAGAAAAGAAAAGAAAAAAATGAAGCCCAGTTACCCAGACTTCTACTTGATGCTACCGGGCGACCTACTTTACTATTCTGGGTAGCGTCCTATTTATAGGGTTTCTCAATTGGGCCCTAATCCCAATGTACCCGGCTGTGGATTTCAGAGTAGCCCAAGTTATCAGCCTCTGGAGCTCGCAGAATTCCTCAACTTCCTTGTTGCGAGCATGGGCCCATGTCGCGACATCGATCTCATGTCGCTACATCGTCCTAAAGTTTATGCACCGTGGAACCTGGTCGTTTCCGGATGTCACGCATCTATCCGTGCCTTCACATGTTTAGTTGATCGCTTATGATGTCGCGACATCATAGTCTTGTCGCCACATCCACTCAAGTCCCCGGCAGCTTCAAGGCTGCGCCGGCTGTCGCGGACTTCATCTCTTGTCACGACATCACTTCATGGTTTTGAAGCTTTCATTTGCTGTCCTTTTGATGTCACGACCTCAGCATCAAGTTCCTGCTAGCTTCAAAAAGTTGTTCTTGGTGTCGCGACATTAATAGCTTGTCGCGACATCACATGGCTCGTATTAACTAGTTGGTTCCTCGGCGTCGCTAATTCTACTCGTCGTATTATCGCCTGAGTTCCGAAGAATATCAGTCCGCACTATAGTCAAGGTGCTTCGTTGTCGCTGACCACGATGCGGTCAGCACGCCGCTCGTAAGCCCCCGGTTACCCTTCTCGCTGCTTATCCGTACTTACCGCCGCGACCTGCATCAAATCTCCTTCAATTCTTGAAGTCGCGACCTCCAACAGATCTGCTCACTGTGAATCGTATCAATGACTCACCCAATTACTTTCTCATGTCCGCTCTCCGCCAATTGATCGCACTTTTATTCCACTATTATTATATTTCTTCTTCTTCCATTCTTCCCGGCAAGTAATAACAAATGGGTGAGTTTCTTCATTTCGCAAAATAATTGGTCTTTATAAGGAAATTAAGCGCGTAAAATGGACTAAAAATAGATGACTTTAAGCCTACTGCCGGAATCAACAAAATTTATTTCCTATAGCTCTCCCATCACGTAGTCAAGCTACTCGGCGATAGTGGCTCAAAGGTCGAACACGGGGATATTTTCATCCTATGAATGACTCGGTGATCGTTGTTGAAATGTGAGGCTTTTAGTTTGGATTTTTGGATTTGTTTCCAAACAAGAGAGTCGTTTAGCTACCGCTTAATCAGAAACCAAAGTGAAGTGTGAAAAGGTAACTTTGAAGGTTTAGGTCACTAACTTGATAACATAGGGCAAACAAGTGTCCTCGGGTTTTATCTTCGCATTATGACAAGCAACCTATAGTCCAAGCCATAACCGGATCTTTGTTTAACTAGCAAACCTAACCCTAGAATCACTCCTATTTGAGTCAAATGCACATGTGCATCTACAACCCTTTAGTTTGAAACCCTAACATTCAACATCATTTCAAGGTCAGAAGGCCATCTAAAGAACCACAAGACATCTAGCAATAAGTATGCACTCGTATCCTAAAGCATGGTAAGCTGTTGAAGAAGGATATTAAATGATATTCAACCCTAGTTTGAGAAGATACGAGCCATAAATACAGTAATTGCAGATTTAACACATGAGGATAACCCGCAACCCGCCCACAAATCAAGCTAGCTACCTTCCTCTTCAAAGTTAAGAGGCTTAGCCAAGCATCTCTTGAGTTGTCATCCTCAAGAGGGTTGTTTGGTAGCCTAGAAAATGAAAGAAAGAGGAGAGAGAAGAGAGAAAACCAAACCCTAACTAAAGCTGAGAAGATATTTACATAAAATGAAAAATTGTGCCAAACGAATTCTTAGGGTTACAAATTGGGGGAGCTTATATAGGCCACCCAATGTATGAAAATACAAGAAAGCCTAACATTTTGGCTAAAATAAGGGACAAGGAAGTAATACACTAAAATGAGGTCGGGTTTGCATTACACTACAAAAGGATGACAAGGTATGATTTCGCATAGGTAGCTAAAATTTTCGCTAGGTATGTACTTCAGCCACAATAGCCAACAGACAGTAGATACGAAATGTGAGAATTTCGCTAGGCACCGAATTTTCGCTTAGTTAAACGAAATTTCTAGCTTAGCTTAAATTTTTAAGAGATAGCTTAAACTGCATTTTTCGCTAGGGAACAAGTATATGAAATTTTAAGGCCTACGAAATTTCATTACTGTTAGATTGCAATTCTTCGCATGATCATGTAAATTTTCGCTATGATTGCAATTTTCGCAATCCCAACGAAATTTTCGCAATCTAGAGAGTCTGAATTGCTGCCACCGTATTGCCTATCGCTTCCTCTACTGCATTCATTTTCATCACTTTGTCTTCATTTCTTCACTGAATTTTGATATACATGGTCGAAATAGCTCTCACCTTCATGGTTCAGCACATATCTCAATATTGAACTCTCGAGGTATGCAAAAACCTGCAAAACAACCAAAAATAACCTCTAAACGGCATAAGTGATACTAAGAATACCTAAACACTCCAATTGGCATTATTGACATGATTAGTGCGCAAAAAGCACTCAAAACCTATATAAAATAAAAGTCTAATATACCTCCACACTAATCAAGAAGGCTACGAGGCTAGACTCACTCTTCCTGACTTTTTATTGCTTTTGCTTCTTTTACACTTGATATTTTTTTTTTTTTTGACAACTTCTTTGATTTAACTTAACTCATTTCAACTAATTTGAAGTTATTTTTCCTATGGAAAATAACTCCCCAAACTCGCTTCTCTTCTCACCACATTTCTCACCATGTTCAAATCCTCATGCTATGGGTGAGTTTGGTTTTATTGAGGATAGTGATGAGCAGAAGGTTGGTTTCAAACTTGCCTCTTCATAAACAGAATTTTGCTCTTTTTTAAGGCTCAACATCTTGGTACTAGAGGAATATACATGCATATTAATGTGGTTAGGCCAAAGTGGCACACCTTTCCAATGATGGCCTATATCATTTCTCAATTGTTGTGTTGCCTATGATTTCGTCTCATGAGACAGAACAAGTTCTAGAACCTATGGAGATCAAAATTAGATGGATTCTCATAAACCTTTCCTAAATCCTAAGCAAAACCAGGCTTTTCATGTACTTTAGTGACCACGTGCATGGATTTGAGAAACCAATGACTAAATAGCCTATTAAAGAGATAACTCCATTACATTAAGTCCTATTATCTCAATATTGTCCATATGCCAAGGCCCATTGTGTCCTTATTGACATCACAACAACTCCAAAGCAAAATCCCAATTAACTCAATACAAACTCTAACTAAAAAAATACCAAACTAAGATGTAAGTTAAAGCATCAAACAAAGTCATTATCCAAAAGTAATAGAAAATTTTTCATCCTCAAAGTTGTCATTTGCAACATGTGGGTGTGACATGATAAACTAACAACAAAAATAAACACCCCCAAACTTTGAGATGAACATTGTCCCAAATGTCTAGCAAATGAGCAAAGGAGTCTAAATACAAAGAGCTATTAGAGAGTTTGAAAGTGAACTCCCTTTGTAGTCTTGGCCACTTTGAATAGGAAACTTGATGACTTTCGCACATTGACATTGGTGTACTACCCTGATATACTCTTGCTTCTTGAGCCACATGAAAGTGGCTTTGGCATTTTCTCAAACACTTGGTGTGCACCAACTTCCTTCACCTCAAATGAGTGAGTTTTGATTCTTCAAAACCTCCTTCAATACATGCAAATCACTCCACAATCAACAATGATCCACAAAGAACCCAAAAACAAACAACCAAGCACAAAAATTTTCTTCCATTGTAACTCCTCTTTGATGCTTGGAATGATGGATGGAAAATTAAGGTTCAACAAAGGTAAGTTTGTGGGTTTGTGATGGGTTTTGAAGCTCAAGATGATGGGAGATGGATTGGGAGGAATGTGTGATTTAGATTTGAGTGGATGGAGATGAATTTTGAAAGTGGTTAGTTACAAGGGTTGAGGGAAAGAGCATGGCAAGATAGATGCAAAGAGAAGAAGAAATGGGCTGAAGGGTTAAAGCCTCCGCTGTGATCAGGTGTCACACGTCAACAATTCTCGCCTCAACTCCCTGCTTTTTTATCCAACTTGTTATACTCATATCTCCTTCATTTTAGCTCGGGAATTGATGTGTAAGGACCTCTGGAGCCTTTCAATGCAGAATGTGCCTCATGGGCTGAGGTGAACCAGTTTGGAGCTCCTCAATCAATACAGAAAATCAGAATGTTCAATGCTGTCCAAAGGTGATGATTTCTTGACTCCTTGTGTCTCTCGCTTGTCTTCTGCCCATATCACTCAAGCATCCTTCACAACCTTCATGCTTATATATTCTCTTCAAAATTCCTCCAATAGCAACCCTTAATGTTTCATTCATGCTTAAACTCATCTCTTGTCTTAATTTCCAGCATTATCATGAACCTTCCAACTTTATATTTCAGCCTTGTCTATTCTTTTTCACTTCAAAACCCGAAATTGATGAACATCTCCAGTCCATTTTTTTTTATTCACTTCAAGCACTATAATTACATCAACCATCTTCCAACTTCTTGCCTTTTTGCTCTGCAAACTGGTCATAACAACATGTTGAGTTTCAAACTTATCTTTATTCTCAAAGTCTACTAACAACAAGTTAAAAAACACCACTGAATTTTCATCCAAAGAAGCAAAAACAGCAACAAATAAAATAACTAAAAAAATAGAAAAGAAAGAGAATGGATAGAATCCTTATTATTTAGCTTAGGTTGCCTCCCAAGAAGCTCCTAGAGTCCATTTAGACTCATTGGAAAAGTAATTAGTAATTTCCATTTGACCAATCATTCATCTTGGAAAGCACTTCCTCTTCATAACCATTCAGCTCATGATGTTTTTCACTGAAGAGGGGAAAGAAACTCAAAATCCCCTTTAATTATGCATAGTGGTTCAGCCATTAAATTTCTTCCAAAACAGTCCTCTATGTGAAGTAGATGTAAACACATTTATGCTTTATAAATTTTTCCAAACATGTGCCCTTTTGATTTGAAGCAAGCTGCGAATTTTATGCACATGGCTCTTCGTCAAAGGTAATGGTCGTGAAGATCAATCCTTGCTTTCCCTCACTTCACACAATATTCTCGTTGATGTCAATCCATGCTTCGTTTAAGGAAAGAATGGGCCTTCAGAGGTGAGAATTTTAGATCTCTTCAATGCCCCAAGTCACAAAAATCCATGGGAAGGTAAATGTGTCAATCTTCACCAAAATGTTTTCTAATATTATTACTTGACTTACTTTTCTAAATTTCAGTTTATCCAATGACTCTTCACTGCCTAAGTTGTTTAGGAGCGCTTTGTTCTCAATGGCATTGAAGCAATTTTCTTCCACGCCAGATAGGAAATTTCGCACACCGCTTCAATGGAGTATCAATGCATTCATTGGGATTTTTCAAAGTATTACTAGGAGAGGTCCTAGAAAATGATCCTGAATGCTTCGACTATGTCCAATTTCTATTTTTTCCTAACTGAGCACTATGTCGACTTGAAGGTATCTAACCTGAATTTGCTCATGAAGACTAGCCCATCTTTCTTGCTCTTATCCATGTCAAGAAAATTACCCTCGCAAGAAACAACTCTTCTCCTTGAAATGTGGGGTTGAACTCCCTTGATA
This sequence comes from Tetrastigma voinierianum, assembly GCA_016808115.1. Lineage (NCBI taxonomy): Eukaryota > Viridiplantae > Streptophyta > Magnoliopsida > Vitales > Vitaceae > Tetrastigma > Tetrastigma voinierianum. Next base: position 55,437 of record JAEQBH010000665.1, on the reverse strand, counting down.
AGACAATACCCTTGTTCCATGAGTGAGTCATTCGAATTCTTTCGATTCAAATGATGAATAAGGAAGTCAAGCTTGACTTCTAAGTGCAGGCAATTCCATCTTCACTTGAATATTCCTCCATGAGCACCAAAATAAGAAAACAAAGAAAATAAAGTACAAAAACACTAATAGGAAAAAAATGAAAAATAAAAATAAAATTACCTAAGAAACAACTCACAACCAAAAATAAAAATAGCTAAAAAATTGTCAAATTAGCAAATCGTCTGCTCTTTCAAAAATGTCACCCACAGAGAGAAGAATCCACGCCACTCCCAAGAACTACGCTTAAAAACTTGTTAAATGACTAATTAAAAGACATACAATTCATGAGGATGCTATTACTGCATGGACTATTATCTTCAATCCCGCAACGGCGCCAAAAACTTGTAAAGGATGACCAATTTGATGTATATGTGAAAATATGGTCAAGGGAGGAATGTGGTGAAAATACTCAAAACCGTGATTTGGAAACAAAGTAAAGTGCTACCAAAAACTCGAAATGAAAAGTATTACCAACACTAACCCTTCCTCGTTGTGTTTTTAATGTGTCATATAATAAAGTGGACTTGTAGAGTCCTGATATCGCACTCCACGCAGGATCGAGGTTCTTCTAATTGGAATTCTGATCACTCCGACATAAGGGTCACTCATTTAGGCGACAAATTAGAATGTGGAATAAAATCTGATCGAATGGACAAAACCATGATTTAAAACTAATCCTAAAATCAACAAATAAACAACTACTTAATTCTAAAAGGTATGAAGAGAGTCACTAGGACGGGATAATTATTTACAAACAGCTTTGCATTTCCTTTGAAAGTGCAACATTTGTGAGTTGGAATGCTGATTTGTCCAAGAGCAATGTAGTAGTATATTGATTTCTCCATACACCATACATTTCACTAGTTAGAGATCCCATATTCCTCAGGACAAATGGGTCTAAATAGCTACTTGTAAAATTTGGCACTCTTTAAGATTTGATTGTTTTTTCTTTTCAATACTACAACCATTTCTTTGACTAAGAATTTTGGTTCTTTCATAGACAGAAAAATGCAAGCCTTCCAGCCGTAATTATATCTCGTCCTTCAAATCCAATAAAATTTTCTATCTCTCGATTAGACTTTAAGAACACGGATCAAGATCCTTTTCATCGCACTAAGGAGAAACCTCCGATCAAATAAATGATACATCATCTAATTATCTCACACCATGAGTGGTGCCTTAGTGATCTATCAAAGCAATTTTTCGTGAGTTCATTAGTTCCTAAGATATTACTTAACATACCCCTAAGTTACCTCTCTTTTACTCGTGAATCTCCATCTCTCGGTGTCACCGAGGCCTCCGGAACTGTGAGCAAAGATACAAATTCTTTTGGGTAGCAGCTACTAATATTCCGAACAATTCATTATATGAACAGTAACACCAATTATATAAATTCGTGGATTCAAACTCACAAAATAACTTAAAAACTGCAAATCAATGTTCAACAATTAAACCCCAACCCTGTAGGGTGTTAATGTCCACCACTGATCTCAATCATCACTCGACCAACAAAGAGCCAAGAAAGAAATCAAGAGAAAGAAGAGAAAAACCCATACTTTGAGCTTAAATCTTCGCCTCAACAAGCAGAAATAAACTGAATATCTGAAATATTTGTTCCCAACTTCTTCATAGAATAGCACTTGGTTTCCATAAACTATTCTAAGATCTATTAAAAATAAAAATCGGGCAAAGAAAACCAAGAAAATGATAGCCAGAGAGAAACCATGAGAGAGAAATCCATATTTCTCCAATCTTTTGTCTGAACTCTTAGTGTAACCACCCTATTATACAAGACCGAAATCTCTTCAATAGAAAAACAAAAATCAGCTTTCTAAAACTGCCTCACCTAAAATAAATAAAATCTACAGAAAACTGGAAAATGCAGTCTAGAGAGAGCCAAACCTCAATAGAGGCTCTCTAATTCTTCCCGCTGCCTTTACCAGGTAAACTGGTATATATATGGTCCAGGGTGAATGGGCTTGAAATTAGGTCAAAACTCACTTTCGGCCTTTTTTCAGTTAAGCGTGAAGGCTTCCGTCATGGCACAGCCCGTTTGAACATCATTTTCTGTCACGACACCATCTTCTGTCGCGACACCATTTCCTATAACGGCACCATTTTCTGTCGCGACAGCATTTCCTGTCGCGACTAATTTTCTAGACAGCAACTGGTTTTTCTTCTCTAACTTGCTCAGCCAACTTCTTCGCTTTAACTGATTTGGGTGAGTACTCACAGCTCTTTGAATTTAGAGTCGCAGCCATGAGAGAATTTGAACCATTTGTTGTTCCATATGGTACAGAAAATTAATCTTCCCAGTAGCGCCGTGAGACTCTCTGCTGACTCTTCTTTGGAAATATATCACATTTCGCCAAATCACTTGCTTTTCATCAATAATCCTACAAAACCAAGTTTAGAGGAAATTTTATGAGTTTTACATGAATATGGATATTAAATGCACAAAATAGCATGTGAAATAAAGCTATCTCAAGCAGGACGCCGAAAAGGACTCTGCATAGAAGGTTCAGATGGAATACTAAGGGAAAGAGAAGTCCGAACTCACTAAAAAGCAAAGAAAAAGCTTCCGGATCAAGGGAACGCAAGACGAGCTGTCAGAGGATATTTACGAAAGAAATGAGCGCGAGAACCGAAAAGTCATCATTATCACCAGACATAAGACGACGACAAAGCCCTAACTAATCCAGCCTCGAGCTGACACGTGGAAATCACACCCGATACAAGAAACAATATAGTTCTCGCTTCAGACGCACACCGCACAAGGGACAAAACTAATGGGCTTGAAAATAGGCTACAGCCCACTCACTAGGCTTAAAGAAGAGGTAGGCCCAATAAAACACCCAGTTTCCTAGCTCGGCCCAAAAACGAAGCTCAAATTCCACTCGCCCTAAAAGGCCGATGATACTGATAAATTGAAGGCCCACATCCCTAAACTACTAAATTTTGCCATAGATAATTCTCAATAACTGCTTATCCTGCAAATCTGACTAAATCTCCCCAATAAAGAAAGTAGGATAATTCTCAATAACCGCTTATCCTGTAAATCGAACCAAATCTCACCAATAAGGAAAGTACATTCCCCAATTACTTTCACCCTCAATTATCCCTATGAATCACAAAATAAGGAAAGAAAATCTCCTACCCAATGAGAGAAATATTATATCATCCTCCGACTAGGAAACATACTATTCAGTGTCTTCATCCAATTAGGAAACATACTATTCAGTATCATAATCCAATTAGGAAAGTTGTCATGATCATCCATTATAAACACTGTAGCCACCCGCACTAAGTGAGTGCCGTACGCATACTCATACAGAACATACGCAACACATTCGCCCCAGCCTCTTCTCCCCGAAGAACCGACTAGATTGATGCGCCACGCAAGCCCTCACATCTCCTTGTTTTTGCGAGGAGTGCCACGTCTAGAGCTCCGCACCAAGATTGTCAGCGATCCTACTTCAAATTTGTGTATCATCTAGAGTCTCAAATTCGCACCGCCAAAGAATCCAGTCCTCACCAACGACCCCTACACGCTCCAAATTCTGGGCCTCCGTGAAAAGCATCATCAGTGCAAATCCATATAATATCAAATTGGCCCGAAATGACCTATTTAATTATTATGTAAATTAATATTTAACCCAGATTAACCCATTTAATATGTTATTTGTGTTAAATATTGATAGATTAGTTATAAATTATATTAATTTAAATGACCAAATTAATAAACGGGTTATGAGTGTCGTGTTACTCAATTACTAATTAGGTCATATTTGAATTTGTTAATTTTAAAACAATTATTATTCATGTCGTGTTCGGGTTAATAAATACAATAGAATACTTATATGTTAAAATGACCCAAACACTATATGTTTCAAAAAGTAAAATCAGTTTGGTAAATATTATATTAACCATTAATAATTTTTTGCACAATTCAAAATAATTGTCTTTAAGACAAACAAAATTAGAAAAAGAAGTTTAACAAAACAATAAAAATAAAAATATGCTTAAAAAGAGAATTAATGAAACTTCCCTTTTCTCCTTCTTTCTATTTTTTTGGTGTGGAGAAAATATTTTAGCTTATAAACAATATAAATTTTAGCTTATAAACATTACACTTGACCTTTTATTTTTAGGGAATTATAATATATTAAAAACAGTTGTAAAAATAAAATTTTACTTCTCCAAATAACTCATAAACTACTTTTAGAAACTTTAAAAAAAAAAAATTGTTTATAAAAATAACACTTATAGAAAATGAAAACATGAATGTAAGGTTTTTATTCCAAGAGTATTTTACATGTTTAAGGTCCATAACTTTAGATTTTTAATTAAAACTAAAGTTACAATATTTTAAATGTAATATTCTTATGGTAAATATTATATTAAACATCAATAATGTTTTTGCACAACTCAAATTGTCCTTTAAGACATAAAATTAGGAAAAGACGTCTAACAAAAGAATAAAAATAAAAATATGCTTAAAAACAGAATTCATGAAATTTTCTTTTTCTCCTTCTTGCTATTTTTTGGTGTGGAAAATATTTTAGCATATAAACACCACATTTTAGCTTATAAACAATGCACTTGATCTTTTAGGGAAAATATATACTATGCCCTAATGTTTAGTCGTATGTCCAATCTAGCCCTTAACGTTTTTTTTTGTCCAACCATGCCTTTGACCTTTTTTGTTGTGATATATTTATGCCCTTACCCAGAAACATCAAGTGGACAAACAATCAATTAGAGATTGGACTGGATATATCATATAACAAAAAAGTTTTATTTCTATCGGAATTTTACCGTACTTAAAAAAAAAAAAAATTCTTTATATTTCTAAAGGAAGGGAATAAGGAACATAGAGTTATAAAACTCTATCTTAGTCAATCTACAAGGCAAACATCGATCTATTTTGACTACTAAATATTGATATATTCTTCGTGCATAATATCCACCTAAATAGGAAAGAAAAAAGGTCTTTTATCGATTAGATTGAAGAGTATATATTGATTCTGTTGTTTCTAAAGGATCAAGAATACTTACTCGTTGTTCCTGATCGGTACAAAAAACTTGACAGGATCGTTATTTCTTCAATGCTTCAAAGTGTAACTCCAATTACTAGAACTGGAATTGATTCCACAATCCGAACACTTTATGTGCAAAAAATCTGAAATTTTTTTTTTCTTCAAGAATTCATTTGTTGAACTATCCTCTCATGTACGTAAGGATAGATGGTAATGAGAGCATGCCTCCAAGACAACCGCTCAACTTCCCAGCATAAGGGCCGGGCCGAGTCTAGCCCATGTGGGCGACCTAAATTCCCAAGTCCAACACTCCCACTCACCCATATAACGGGCTGGACTCATATCAATCAATGTGATATAATTTTATATTTGCACTAGAAAATCATTCCATACAGTGGAAAGGGACCGTGCGAATTCAAGCACAATTCGACATGGGGAGCCTGTAATATAGAAACCCCATACAGGCCATATCGAGACATCAACCTCAAAAATATAATTAATCCCAAAAGTGTACTTATATACCCCAAACATTTTGAATTACACATAATTGAGTATTATTCAATCCCTCAAGAATTCTATACTCAATTCATCACAACGATAACAAATATTCTAAATCATATCAAACTCCTTCGAAAGGAGATGATTTACTATGAATACAAGCAAAAGTGTAAAACCAAAAATGTTCTTCTTCGCCTCATATCAATTAGATATGAATTAATCTCGCTTCCTAGAATGCACCTTTATGTTGAATGATTCCATGACCATAGATACACCTTAAGGTAGCAAACATTACTACATCACATCATGATATAGTCAAAAGTCAGAAGGGTAAAGTGTTGAGATTCCATATCAGATCTCTAAGGACTCACAATGCTGAAGAAGCAGATCCATTCTTCGACTTCCTTATAGCGACTATTCAGCACATGCAAGATGAAATGCATGCTATGGCGCAGCTTTTCTTTCATCCTAAGATAAAGAATGTATGTCATTGCCTCCCTGCTAGGAGGTAATTTACCATACGAGTCTTAGCCTTGTCAACAAATCACAAGGCCAAACCCCGAAATTCTCATCTTCTCACCGCTAATAGTTGCTGGGTTTTAATTAATTTCACACTCCTAGCTTTTTATCATATGCACACATGAACGGGTAGATATATCTACGCCAGGTCTTTCTATTTAAGAACCTCATCTCGTTCTAAATCCATACTTCAAATTACTGTCTTTGAATTAAATTCATCCCACTCGCACTCAAATCGCTTAATCGAAGCGCTATAATTAAGATAGTCTCATCTCTAATTTCATTTTACAAGAGCTAGAGGCGATTGCTCATGTGAGTGAGCCAATCTTAGTCTATCGACATACTTTATTGAATTATACAACTCTACTCTTACAAGAGATACTATAGAAATAAACGCTTGAATAATATGCAAACATTTAAATTATTCAACAAACCTGTAAGATCCCAATCACCGATTTCTACATTCTCATATAAGCCCAGGATTTAACTCTGTCTAATGAATACATCCCTAGCGCCGGCTCGCGGGAGTGGGTCAACACCATATTGTTTGTAGAAATGTATTTTAGGACCACGCCCTCGGTTTCAAGAATTGCATCTCTAATATAGTGATATCTTTCTTGATGTTTGGTCTTTCCATGATATTTAGATCCTTGGCAACAGCCAATGTAGCAAAGGTTATCACAAAAATCATACGCTCTAGCACGCGACGACAACTTCTAAATGCCGCAGAAACTCCTTAACCAAATCGCACTCAAAGGCTTCGAATAAGCTACGTATTCAGCCTCCATAGTGGACAAGGCTACACATGATTGCTTGTTGCTACTCCATAGTATAGCGCTATCATTTAGCAAGAAAGCATATCCCGAAGTCGACGGTAATCGATCAACATCACCTCCCAATTAGCATCGAGCAACCAATCGACAAATCTTTCTTCCTCGATAACATAGTAATGAAGCTCAGTTCCTTCAGATACCGCAAAATCCTCTTGACTGCCATCCAATGCTTTTGACTAGGGTTTGATTGAAACCACACCAAACCAACAAAGATAACATATGTCGAGATGTGTGCACATCATTGCATACATTAGACTACCGACAGCACTGGCATAAGGTACTCTGGACATTTTCTCTTTCTCTTCTGGAGTCTTAGGACATATCAAGACTTCTTAGGCTCAAACTTTTTCACCAAGGTATCCACCCATTGCTATCTTGCATGTGATAACGCTCTTAACATCTTTTTGATGTAAGTCTCTCGAGATAAACCTAAAAGCCTTTTAGCGCGATCTCATGATCTTCACACCAAGAACGTAGCTAGCTTCACCCATATCTTCATTTTCAAAGTTTGATGATAACCACTTCTTAGTAGTGTCAATCATCTCTTTGCTATTTCCAGCTATTAAAATGTCATCAACATACAAGGACAAAATTACAAAACCATCACTCGAACGTTTTAAATACACACAATGGTCTTCTTCCATTATCGTAAAGCCATCCCTTTGATTGCTTGATGAAATCCTGGATGTTCCATTGCCTAGATGCTTGCTCGAGACCATATATGGATCTTTGAGCTTGCAAGTGGCGCCTCGTCTCTTAGATTCAAAACCTAAAGGTTGATCCATATAGATTTCTTCATCTAGTTCTCCATTGAGAAATGTAGTTTTTACGTCCATTTGGTATAATTCTAAGTCCATATGTGCAACTATAGCTAGAACGAGGCGAACTGAAGTAATTCTCATAACAGGTGAGAATGTATCTTCATAGTCAATTCTCTTTTGTGTAGCCTTTTGCTACCACAGCCTTATATCTTTCTACGGACCCCATCCACTTTACTGCTTAATTTTGAGAATCCATTTATTTCAATGGATTTTCGTCTAAGCAGAGATCAACCAAATCCCAGATTTGATTAGTTCTCATTGACTCCATTTCTTCTTCCATAGCTTTACTCCATTCCTAGCTTAGACCAGATAGAAATTTCTGTAATTGTTTTTGGCTCTTCGTCATCCTGTGGATCAATCATGAATGCTTCCCCCTCAATCTCAAATCGACAATGGGGAATACGTTCACGGATGCTTCGACGAGGTTGAGATTGCTCATGTTCTTGCTCCATAGGAGTCGGATCAGGCACTATGTCGCTCCCACTTTCATCAAGAGGATTAAGAGTGTCCTCTAATCCCTCTACTGTGGTAGGGTCGCCATTTTCTTGATTTTCATAAAATTGAAAATCTTTATTAACCTTACCTCTCACAGGAAAGTCTTCTTCTAAGAAAACGACATCACGGGACTCAAGCTCTGTCACGCTCCCATCAGATTTTTCACCAATGAAAACAAATCCTTTGGAGATTTCAGAGTATCTAATGAAAATACACTTTTTCCCTTTAGGACCAAGTTTCCCATATTGATGAGTATTATTGTGAATGTAAGCTGCACACCCCCAAGGATGCAAATTTCCTAAGTCAGGTTTATTGCCATTCCATAATTCATATGGGGTGGAGGAGACAGATTTAGAGGGCACACGATTAAGTACGTAGGCAGCAGTTAATAACGCATCTCCCCAGAAGGAGATAGGTAAATTAGCTTGCGCCATCATGGACCTAACCATGTCTAAGAGGGTTCTATTCCTTCTTCGTAACTCCATTTTAAGTGAGTGTAAGGAATAGTTAGTCGTCGAAATTGCTCTTTCATCACAAAAACTTTTGAATTGGTCTGATAGATATTCACGACTGATCTGTCCTCCTACAGCTGATTCTCACGCTTAATTGATTCTCTACAAAATTAGTATATCAGCTTAGCTAATCCAATGCGCCGACTCTGTGAGAAATCAAATAAACATGACCAAAACGTAGAAATCATCTATAAAAGGATGAAGAAGACCATAGCTTCACTCTCACATTCGCTGGTCCACGCATGTCCTAATGAATGTCGTAATGGACTATCGGCTCTCGTCAATAAATGGTAATCTAGTTGTTTCTTCCGCCTAGGCAATGCTCACATGTAGGTAATTTTACTTTGGCGAGTGATCCCAAGAGACCTACTCACAATCTATTTAATCTGCCGCCAATGTGTCCTAATCTAGCATGCCATAAAAATACTCAAGATAAAACAAAAAGAACCTAATTACCAACAACATGCATGTATCGAATCGTCATTCAAGCATCATTAGTGGTGTCCAACACCATAAATCCATCTAACACATAGCCGTAATCCATAATAAACGCCAGCCCTCGTAAATACTTTACACAACCCTTATTAAATATGTTTGAAACCTAAATTTAGTAGAACAAGAATCGTAAAACAAGATTTCGCTTAACTTGTGGAGCATATAAAGACATCACGAAGATAAAGCATGCGACCACCCCGACGGTGCAGATCCCAACCGCGTCGGTGGAAACATTATTCCCATGTATATACTTCTATTGCCTTTAGGAATTCGACCAGTCCATAAGTTCGATCCCTTGCTACGTGGTCGGTTCTTGTTGAGTCTGATTCAAAAGGCAGTCTGACCAAACATTGAGCTACTAACATATAAGTTAGAGCGAGTTTGTGCAAACAATACCTTTAACCGGTCACGATCGAGCAAAGTGGCGGAGTTTGCCACGAGTTAAAGCGATTCTTGTTGCTTTTCATGCGCCTCGTTTTCCCGCGCTTGCGCTTTGTCCACTAGAACTTGCTTCATTTCCTCTTTTCCCTTTGAAACCCTTACCTTTCAATTTTTTTCGTCTGAAGGCCTTTTGCTCCTCATGATTTGAATTGATCATGAAAGCTTCATTAGCGGGCTTCTCGAGAAAAGAGCGATCTTCCTCAAACTCAACATGAGCAACATCATCAAAGTTTTGATGTTCTCATTTATGATGAGATTAACACTTGTGTTCCAAATTCTTTCGGAAGATGAATAACAGATTGGACTTCTTTGCTCATCGGAGTCATGTCATGCCCTGACCCTCAATTCGATCATGTTAAGCATGATGTCATAGATCCTTCCTCATGAGGTGTCATTCGAGCCTTCTTATAACCATCAAACGAGGGTTAGCGGTGAAGTCTTGTTGTTGAGGTTCCACATATTGAACCTTACTTGGCCTTAGGCTAAGCGGTTGCCTCTCAAATCGCGGCATCAGTATTTTTCATGCTCGGCATCAAATGAGCAACATGATCTTTGCGCTTGCAGGCTTGATGAGATTAAAGTCGCTGTTGAAGCGATGCAGTGCCTTGCTCAGGTTTAGCCATTAGTTGTGTAATGGTTTCCAGCATGTCTTGCTCCTCCAGGAGATACTGAATCTTACGATGCCAAACATCGTAATTCTTTTCATTCAGCTTGTCTCCATGGTTCAAGTCAGCGACAATGCTCTGTTCTGACCATTTCTGTATATAGAGACAATTACTTAAATTACGGATCTTATGCAATTCAATTTACAATAATGCTGCTGATAATACTAGTAATTAATAATAATTTAACACACATGCAACGTACTTGAAAGTAATGTTACACATTCAATCAATTTACATCGTATAGTCAATTATTATTATTTAATTTAAACATGCGTAACATTTTGATTGATAGGTGAGATATGTATTGCATAAATCTACCGACCTAAAAACCTCCCTTATCGAATATTTCCATTCATGCTCATCCAATTTAATTAAATTAAAAAACCACAATGGGCATGTCTTTAATAGAAAAACATTCAATATGTACATCGTATTATAAATATGTACATACCTTAAGATATATTGGAAATAGATCACGCTGCCGAGTACATAATCGGGATCATCAACAATGTCATCTAAGTTATCATCACTTTGTCCGCGGCTCATACTTTCATCATACCGCAGGCGAATCTAGCAGCGGGTTCCAAACGCAGCGCGCCGTCGGTCAAACGAATACCATAGCCTTTGGTGACTTTCCCTCTCAAGCGATATATCCTGCAGAAGTATTCAAGAATCTAAAGAGCTCAACCTTTGTTTAAGGCTTGTGATGACTCCCATTTATGCTGATAACGCTCAAGCACAATCTAGATTTGTTGCTCGATGAAAGGCTCATGAACATCAAGTGCCGATTTACAATCCAATAATATATAATCTATATGTTAAGCATTGTATGGCACACTTTTCTTATAATAGCAATAAATGGTGTTGTGCTCTTGTAGCCACTGCATAAACAAATAATGCAATATAATATCAATTAACCTTTTAATTAGTTAATTATAACATACAATTTAATTTTCAATAACACAAAAATTCCCGGAAAAATCACGGATAATTAGAAATTAATATAATTAATTTGGAAAAAATTATAATTTTACGAGGTCACAGCGCCCTGCAGCGCCCTGTAGTTCTTTCGTTATAATTATAGTAATCTAAGTTTCGTTCTGGTTTGATGATAATATTTAAGTGTTTAAAATATGTGTTTGAGTCACATATATACTAAGTCGAAATTTCTGTAATGGAATATAAAATAGCCCATTTGCTGAATAACAGTGTAATGGAATATAAGTCATGTAGTCGACTTAGGTGGCGTTTGTTTTAATTTGAATCTTTGAATAGAGCTTTTTTGAGCTTAATCTTTGAATAGTGTATGTGTAGTGGTATTAAATCATTTGTTTTTTAAATATTTTATCTCTATTAAGTTAAGTTATTTGTTTTTACATACTCAAAATTGGAGGGATTATATATATATATATATATATATATATTATTTTTATTCTAACTTGTTTTATTTATCTTAAGCTTATCAAGAAACATGTAACTTTCAAAATAATTTTACTTAACTGTGTTTGTGAATAATATTATAAAATGCAAAATTTAAGGAATTATATTTCTCTTTGCATACTTAATAAGAAATAGAAAGATGTAAATAAGTGAGTGAGCTATTTTGCATGGAAAGATGAAAATCATGGTGGGGTAGGCTTTTACGAGATGGAAAAGCCAAACCACTGGCTTTTGTTTCAGCATTTTCAAAATTTCAGTGATAAGTGAGTTGAAAAATAAAAAACAAATGGTGAATCACGAAAGCAAATTGCTTTCGACTATTCGACTAACTAAACAAGGGGCAGTATATAAAATGTTCGGTTATATTCCATTTGCATGTGTTTTGCATGGAATAGCCCATGGGCTGGGCGAATAACGATGAAATAGACTGAACTGGACTCCATTTATAAATAGCCCATTTGCTTAATCAGTTATGGGCTGGAATATACCAAGTCGTAGATTGCTTCATATCGCGGAAGAAGAAGCGCTTTATGCGCATATCCTTGGTTTCTGAGTTCTCCTTTTGATTTTATTAAAAATGATGTAATTCAGTTTCTCATTTTGTTTTTGTCATATTGTCTTTGATTTTGTAATAAACAAATGGAATCATGAGGGCAGCCCAGAGAAAAATGCCACCATTTTAGATATTTTAATTAAATTCTTTGTTGTTATATTATTTACATTTGTTCGATCCCATTAATTATTTGCACTTCAAATATTTTATATCTGAGAGATGGGGTCTTGGGGAAATTAAACATTGACATCTCGGTTTGCACCTTTGGTTTTGGGAGTTTTTTTTTTTTTTTTTTTTTGGTCCTCATTTAGTCCCTCAAGATAGAATGGCTGCATAAAAAAAAAAAACTTGACTAGCTCTGATACCATTGTTGTTTTTAAAGGATCAAGAATACTTACTCGTTGTTCCTGATCGGTACAAAAAACTTGACTGGATCGTTATTTCTTCAATGCTTCAAAGTGTAACTCCAATTACCTAGAACTTGAATTGGTTGATTTAGGAACACTTTTCGTGCAAAAAATCTGAATTTTTTTTTGTTTCTTAATTCATTTGTTGAACTATCCTCTCTCATGTTCCAATGTACATGTGGCGGGTTGAAGGCTTGATTGTCTCCAAGACAAGCTGCCTCAACCTCACTTAAACATAATAAATTTGGGTTGAGTCTAGCCCATGTGGGCTGACTAGCCCGAGTCAACGATTCAAAGGAAATAATGATTCGAAAGTTACAAGCGATTGAAACTTAATAAATGAGTTTCAAACCCATTGATTTATTTTATTAAAGATCTTCACATTTTCTCTTCTAAATAAAGTATCTTTTAAGTAAATAAGTAAAGAAAAATATTATTGTGACAAATGAGTCGATGGGAAAATAGAATCCCGTCTAGAAAATGATAAAACATCAAAATAAAAGAAATATTAAACCTTGTATTTTGTTTTATTGGTTTTTCAAACGTGCGATCTTTGATGTAGCTCTCGCGTTGTATTTTTGCTTATGTGGCACCTTTACGCGTGAGGGTGCCACATCAACATCGTCAATAATTACCCCCGAACCACAGGTCATTTGTATATTTATTATTAAGTTTTTGAGTATTATTTGCAAAAAAAAAAGCTTCGATGCGCAACCTAAAATTCAGTCGCAACCTAGCGGTAATTCCGGTTGCAACTCAAAACCTCTGATAACCTATTCACGCTTTCTTTGCATTTAGGACTCAGTGCCTGTGATTTCTCACTTCAGTGATCTTTTTATCCTAAAAACTACGAAACTTACGACAAACTTACATAAACTTCATCAAATTGTATTAAACATAAACTTAGTTTAATTACAATTTCCATTCATTAGTATAAGCTAGTTCTCCCCATCTTTTATCGAAAAAAATTTGGATCTGATCCAGTGTTCTACAAATATTTAAGAAAATTTGTTTCTAAGCTTCCTCCACTCTGGGTTTCAATGACACCCTCTCTTGGTGTATCTCGGTACACAGAAAATTTAGTTTTTTTTTTTCTGTGAGGAGTAAGGCTGCTTTTGTGAGAGAAATTTACTCCCCTACGAGGGCTACTCACTAGTTACATGACCTATGTTGTAGTTCCCATACATTCACATAATATCTGAAAGAATGCAGTGTGCATGTCAAATCCTGCCCTCAGAAGATTCCTCACCTATTTCCTCACACATGCATTTTTCCATGTATAATAAAATCATTTCTAAAACAAAAGATTTTTGTTTTAGCTCTCGCGAAGGTTAGTTGGACAGACTCCGAAAATTTTTTGGACCACCCTCCGATACTTTTCATTTGGACAGACTCCGATAATAATGTGGACTACCTTCCGATATTCATTTTTGGACTGACTCCGATAAAATTTGGTGGACAACCTTCCGAAATTAATATTTTGGACAACCCTCCAGATTTAATTATTTCAAAATCCATGTCATGCCCTCACTGATTTTTCACGATGTCCTCGTGCATGCAATCTTTAATGCCACTTTGCATAAAAATCTCATGTTACATGCATAATAAAAACTACATGCAACATATATATCATTTATGCTTTATCTTAAGCATCATGTTAATCATTAACATGCACATATCAACATGTATATTCACATTCTGCATGTTTTCATTCAAACAATAATACCAAACTAATGTTTTCTTTAGTCTAAACCGAGAAAATTCTTCATGTTATTCATGCAAGCAATAATACACCAAACTGATATTTCTTTAATCTAAACCCAAAAAATTCTGCATGTTAGTCATGCACAAGCAATCATACACCAAACTGATATTTATTGATCCCCAAGCCGAAAAATTTTGCATATTTTCATTCAAACTATAATGCAATGATGTTTTCTTCGGTCTAAAGCCGTGAAATTACGCATATTTTTTCATCAAAAAGCAATAATACTCAAAACTGTATTTAGTCTAAAACTCAGAAAATTTTGCATGTTTTAAACTCAACTATAATACCAAAGCGATGTTTTCTTCAATCTAAAAACGAGAAAATCTGCATGTTAGTCATACAAATCAATATACGAGCCACGATATCTCTTAGTCTAAAGCCCGAAAGTTTTGCATGTTTTCATTCAAGCTATAATACCAGCCCGATGTCTTCTCGAGTCCCAAAGCCGAAAATCCTGCATGTTAGTCATGCAAATCGACCCGCCTGGCGATATCTCTTGTTAAACCCAGTTTGCATGTTTTCATTGAACTATAATACCAAGCGATAACTCTTCTTGGTCTAAAAACCCGAGAAAATCCTGCATGTTAGTCCTTGCAAATCAACCATACACCAAGCCCGATATCTCTTTAGTCTAAAACCTAGAAAGTTTGCATGTTTTCATTCAAACTATAATACCAATAGATGTTTACTTAGTCAAAACCTAAGTCTGCATGTTAGTCATACCGTCAACCATTTCGATTTTAATCCTCCTCATCGATTTCAACAAGGCCATTTCCAGATTTTAATTCTCATATAAATCAGTTTTCAACAAGGCCATTTCAAATTTAAATAAATTAATTTCAACAAAGGTATTTCAGTTTTCAATGTGTATAAATCAAGACCACTTCAGTTTTAATCCTCACATAAATCGGTTTCCACAAGGCCATTTCAGTTTAATTCTCATATAAATCAGTTTTCAACAAGGCCATTTCTGAATTTAAACCGTCGGTTCAACAAGGCCATTTCGGTTAGAAATAAATTGAACTCCAGCAAGGTATCTCCATATTTTAATCTGTAAAAATGGATAAACAAAACAATTCTAACATCCAGCACGGTTTACGCTGAAAGCTGGTATTCATCTAGCTCACTGCATGGATTAACCTTCCCTGTCATCAAACAACTCTTAGACAAGATATAACCATGGTAGGAGAAGTCCCCTACCTGTTGGAGTGCGGATCGAGGCATTGCTGAACTTCACCTGCAACACCCCGTGAACCAGAAAATCTGCCGGTTCTCACTTTGTTTTGCTTTCTCCTTCTTCCTTTCCTTCCCTTCTTTCTTTCTTTTCTCTCCCTTCTTTTTCCCTCAGAACTTGAGCACTCTTTCTCCCTCTCCTTTTTCCACCGGACCAGTTTGGTTTAGAGAGCATCTTCATCCTAAGTCTCTTGACACCTAACTTTCCAATTGTCCTCCAACCCTTTTCTTCCACTAAATTCCTCATGCAAAGCCTATCAAGACACCTAGCATCCACTAACATTTACCCTCATGCAAGACCACTTTCTCTAGACACGTAGCCTACCTGCATGTATCCATGTGGTGTGGGACTTCATGCCACTTGTCATTTGTTCATTTGTCCAATTTGCCTCGAAATATGTGCAAATCCGGATTGTCTCGGATTGCGACGAAATTTGAATGTTTACCTAGATTTCGCGAGACGAACTCAATGACGCAATCCGTGTCGTCATCCGAGATCTAGAGAATTTCCTAGGTTTGCCACCTGTGTCTATCGTTCATTTCTTCCGGGGTCTCACATTTAATGCCCCGTTAACCCACCTGGTATTTCCATTAATGACAAGGGTATAAGTATGCCATGGTAGAAACGTCAGGGACATGGTTAGACAAAAAAAAAAAAAAACATTTAGGGCTAGATTGGACATACAACCAAATGTTGGGGGCATTAATATACCTTTTCCCTAATCTTTTATTTCTAGGGAACGATAAAATATGGAAAATGGTTGTAAAAACAAAATTTTACTTCTCAAAATAACTCATAAACTCTTTTTAGAAACTTGTTTTTGAAAATTGGTTATAAGAATATAACTAATATAAAATGTAAAAATTGATTGTAAAGAAGTTTTATTTCTAGAGTATTTTACATGTTAAGGTCTATAATTATATTTTTCAATTAAAACCAAAGTTACAATATTTAAAAAGTAATATTAGTATGGTAAATATTATATTAAGCATCAATAATATTTTTGCACAACTCAAATTAATTGTCCTTTAAGACAAATAACATTAGGAAAAGACGTTTAACAAAACAATAAAAATAAAAATGGTTAAAAGAGATTGTCAAATTTTCTTTTTTGCTCCTTCCTTCATTTTTCGATTAATGGGAAAAATATTTTAGCTTATAGCGTGTGCTGATTTTATTGGTGCGAGCTAGGAGCTTCTTTGGAGTCATGGGGTCGTTGGGCGGGATCGTGTACAACCTACACATAAAGGGTGGTTGAAGCGAAGTCTTAGTGCACCTCTCATTACCCTAGTGGTTTCTTTCTCACGAAAGGGAAAGAGATCAACTATTGATGGTTTTGTGATTGCGTATCTTTCTTCGATGGAATTGCTTGGTATTTATCATGGGTAATCACGATGACTTTCCTTGTTAGATGGCGATACGACCTCTTTCCAATTAGGTAGGGAATCTCCTTTTCCTTATCTCTAGCTGAATATTAGGGGATAGTAGGGAGCGTGGTGTGGAATCCTTCTTATAATGGTAGTTAGCAGGAATCCTTGGAGATGGAATTCTTTCCTTTCTTACGTCTCAAGCGGTGGGCAGCCAGTTATCCTCGTCCTTGTCTGGTCCATTGGGTAGTTTTAACGCAGGCTCATCCCTTAGGAGTAACGGGGCGTCATCGTGGTAGGAGTCATGTGAGGCTCTTCTGCCCGACCCACGGGGATGCCAGCCGCTTTAAGCTTCGCGGTGGTTCATTCAGCGGGCTGCGTCTTGAGCCTATCTTATTTGGTTTTAGGCACTATCAGTTGCCTCGACATGGTGGCAAACTTGGGCGAGGGCTTCATCGTTTTTGGATCGAGCAGCGAATTCCACGTGGTCGAATAGGGTTTGTTGGTCTAGGCTTGTCGCCGTCAATCGTATCGCGGTAATGATGGCTTTTCTCGATTTTTGCGCCCATTTGAGTTGCGTTCTGATGTTTTAAAACCCCGAAGCTGTTTGGTCGTATTCCACATTCTTCAAACCTCTTTCTCTATGGTCTCAGATTTTCTTTCAAAATTTCTCGATCGCTCAAAGCCGCTCTTGGTGGTTTCTATCGTTATATCTCGCTTTACGTTCTCTTCCCTAGTTTAGTGCGTTTCTGCACCCACTGTTTGCTTTTTCTTGTTACGGATTACATTATTGGATCTGGTGGTCATTGTTTATCTCATCTTCCTCACTTTTTTTAGCGAATTCTATTGAATGCATTTAGCAATGGGGTGTGTTCTGACTTGGAGTTATTAGGGTGTTTGGTTAGGATTCTTCCTCTTTATCATTCGTTAGGCCTCCCATGCCGCGCGATCATCGTGCCCTCTGGGCGTTGTTCTTTTGGTCTCGCTAGGGGAAGGCTCCCAGTCGGGTTAGACGGATCGATTGGGTTGATCCAATAGTCTTGCTGCCATGGTCGATAGAGCCCCTCTAAGCAGTCATCCATCCCGTATGGAAAGGCGAAGGTTAGTGAATTAGGTACCACTAGTGGTTCAGAATCTTGAAGGCGGCCGAGTGAAGTATGTGGATGCCATGGGTCCCTAGTTAGGTCGAGCCTTTATGAAGGCGCCGTTACCTGCTGTAGGCCCCTCTTGGTATTCAAGTCTGACCTTGATCTTTCACCTCCCTACACTTCGTCTAGGTTCCTAAGATGGTGCAGCTTCTTTAGGCGGCCTTGACAGTCTGCCCTTTCTCTGCACCCCTTTATCAGGGCGTGTAGAGCACTTCAATGGTGCCTCTAACACCTCCCAATTTCTAGGGTGTTTGGTCGGCCACGGTCGTTTTGGGACAAAAGGGCCTCGGGGTTCCAGCATAGCTGCTTTGGACTTCTTTAAGCGTGAAAGAGGCATGAAAAGGGTTTTGTATCATTTAAGCGCATCAATGCAAGTTGATCATCTCAGTTCCGTCCTCCCTTTAAACCTTGGTAGGAGCGTTATTTTTTTATGGTGGTGGTAGTGAGGTATAATCCCTCTTATTCAGAGAATCGCTCGATATTACGACCATTTGAATTTTTCCCAAAGAACCTCGTGACTTAGTTCACGTGGTGTGGGTTTCCTTTGATAAGTCACTGAGGTGTTTCTTTTGCTTTGGTTGTGCACTTGGTGTCCGTCCAGCCTCGGTTCTGGGGATGGGAGGTCAAACAGCGCAGATTAGCCGTCTCCCGGGCATACTCTAAAGCTAATGCCGATAGATATTCCCATGCCTTGAGTTGCTGAGCCCCTCTCAACCCCCTGCTTTGAGGCCCTCTCTGCCTCATTATAAACTAAACGGGGCTTTTGCCGTGAAACCCACTCGGGAAGAGCTTCAAGCCCGAGTTGAGTCGTTGGCAAAGAAGAAGAGAAGCGTTAAGTGCAAAGCTCAGGCTCCCCTCGAAGCTGACCTCGCGATTAAATAATGGTGAGCGAAAGAAGCGTGAGAAAGAACTTTGAAGCGTGAGGTGTTTGAAAGTGAATCTCAAGTTGGGCATCTTCTTGTAGTCGATTGCCAAGGCGGGGTTCATTCGACTAGATCTGGCAGGGTCAGTGCCTCCTCCCATGGTTGAGGTGTCCAGGTGGTGGGTCTGAAAATCACCGGGAGGCTAAAGGCGCTACGGAAGTCTTACCCATTTATGTTTAGGTCCTCGACACCGGCGCGGCTTCTTCTTACGACATTGGAGGTCGGGGAAAAGGATTGCTTTGGGCGAGGAGGAGGACTCCACAACTTACTAACTTCGGGCTCGCCCACAGGGTTATATCGTCCATCCTAGGACTCACCGACCTCATGAGGCAATGCCATACCGTTGAGAGCTGCAGCCTTATCATAAGGGTAAACCCCTTGACATGTCGGATACCTTATTTATTCGTTCAGGTTGTTTTCAACTATCATAATTTTATCTCGTTTTTGTAGATGGCTACCTATATGAAACACTGTGAGGAGGAACGGCTTTACGAGGCTCTTAACTAGACGATGAAGCGTCTCTAAGAAACCAAGGTTGCCTCACATTTGCAGAAGGCCGACCGAGCTTCCCGGATGCGGCGCCTTCTTGAAAGTGCGTGAAGTATAATCGACACGAAGCACACCCACGAACGTGAAAGTACGAGCTAAAGATAAAGAAAAGAAGGCTCGGGGCGAGCTGAGGGTTACCGAGGATGAGCTGTGGGCAGTCAGGGATGAGCTGCAGGTTGCTAGGGACGAGCTAAACGTGGTCCAGGATGAGCTGCGCATCAAATCCATGACATTAAGCCGAGTCAGCCAAGAGGTTTCCAAGGCCATGAGCTATATGGAGTGCCTAATTGAGAATGCCGCCAAACTCACGAATCTTCAGGCGAGAGGCCTTAATGTTAGTCAGAGAAAAAAAGGCGGGTGATTTCCAAGTGAGAAGGCGGCGCATATGGGCCTCGTTGGCTTACACCGGCCGGCTAAGGATGCTAAGGTTTTCAGGCTGGATTTCAGCACCTGGTTCCTGCGGGGAGGCGGGAAAATCGACTCACGATGATGAAGCGGACCTGTGGTGTTTCGGATGCTGACTCTGTTTCTCTCTGCGGCTGAACACAGTTGAGGCTCTTATGAGGCCGACTTTCCTACACTCGGTCGTTGGGACTTCATCTTTGACTTACATGGTTTATGGGCTCCATTGCGAAGTGCTTTCAGTCTGCTTCAGACATTGAAACGCCCACATGAGTTTCGGTTTCATTACGGTAGCGGATGCAGGCCTTAGACTTCTATAATCTTGGGCAGTTTTGTCGATGAGGATGTTAAGCCTTTATACCTTTTAGACCTTCCCGTCTTCTTTACATGTATTTTACAACTTTGGGTTCGCAGGGGGCTTTCGGGCTATTCATGCCTTTAATGAATTGAGCTCTTTGTGTTGTAGCGTCGAATATGTGGCTCATGCTGGCCCGAAACTCTTTTAGATATTGAACTTAGCTATGTGGCTCTTAACAAAGCGGCCTCTTCAGGCTCTTATTGTCGCAGCTCATTGGCTCTTAACTGGCCCGACTCACGAAACCTTATTGGGGAGTTTAAGGCTCACAGCGATATACGAATCTGGGCTTTTATTAAAAATTTGAGCTATGTGGCTCTTGGCCAATTGAGCTCATTGGCTCTTAACAAGAAATGACTCTTTTGGGCTCTTATTGAACTTAGCTATGTTACTTTTTAACAAAACATTCTTGATCTTATTGTCTTGAGCTATGTGGCTCTTAACAAGCGAGCTGAGCTCTTGTGGGGTGCAGCTCACGACTTTTGAATGCTGGGCTTTATTAAGGTGAGCTCGTGGCTCTTGAACTGAGCTCGTGGCTCTTAACAAAGCGAGCTCTTGGGCTCTTATTGGGCCAGGCTATGCGGATCTTGACAAAGGCGAGCCCCTCTTTGGGCTCTTCGAGCCAGGAGCTACTAAGCTCTTGCTTGGCGAGGCTAAGCGACTCTTGATGAAGGCTACAAGGTTCTTGACAGAGTTGATAGTGGCTCTTGAAGAATCAGACTCGTGGCTCTTGGCGAGCTCTTTGGGCTCTTGGCCCAGTGACTACGTGGCTCTTAACAAGCGACTATTGGAGTCATGTTGAAGCTGAGCACTTGGCTCTTTCAATATCAGAGCTCGCCAGGCACTAGTCTTCCTTCCCTTAGGAAAGTGCGCGTAGTTTTAATCAGTCTGGAATACTCAGAAACGAGACTACACAGCTTCCCAGGTGTCGGGCTTCTTTATAAATAACGCCTTCCTTCAAGGGGTGTATGTTATCATGGCTCCTATTTTCCTTCCCTGCCTTCGTCAGCGTCGGAGTTCAGACATGATGAAGCTTCAAGGTTGATTGCCAGCTCATGGCCCAATGCGTTTGGTTGTCATAAGCCAATGTTTAGTTTTTTTGTTGTTACGCCATTTGTTGGGGTGTGTTATTTCCTAGTCACACAATTGATGGAGTTAGATTAGAATTCACGGTCGGAGAGGGTAGCGTGTTGAATGCTTCAGGTGGATTTCTTATGTTTGTGCCTCTCCTCCCCTCTTGCTCTCTTCTTCCCTTTTCTCTTTCTTGTGGTTTTGCCTTGAATGACATTTGTTGATTATATTTTGAGATGTAGAGAACGGTTTTGTTGATTGTAATTTTCTGGAATATAGAGAGCGGTTTTGTTGATTGTAATTTTTTGGAATAACTGTGATTATTTGAAATAAAAGTGCAAATCTTTTGGCATTCTGTATACTTGTCTGATGTTTCATGTAACACTTCGGGCCCTTTAAGGCCCCATGGATTTATGATAAACCGGGCTCCTAGTTCTTTCTTTGTGGATTCACGAGTAGGCTGACCAATCGCACTTAATGTTATTGAGCAATGAAGCTGCACTTTATTGCCGATCTGATGTAGTTTGTAATTGCAAAATGGCTTGAGGTGCTGACATTCCCAAAGTGATGCAAGGTCTTCCTCTTCAGTTGATTTCTGGATTGCTGGGTCGGATTATCAGTGATACGATATAGGGTCCCCCTCCCGATTGGGTCCCGGTTTCGTCGATGGGGTCTTTCCTTGTTGGTGGGTTTTTTAAACGCCCAGGTGTGAGACCAACTGTTAAGAGCTACGACCTTTCGATCATATTACCTTGCTGTAGTTTCGTTGGTGATCTTGACCAGTTCTAGAGCTTGCTCTTGGTTCTCTTCAGGTCAAGGTTTAAGCGGAGAGACTTCTGCAGTAATGCTCGACGTTTGCGAACCGACCTAGGTGACATTTGATGACCTCCGCGGGTCTTGCCTCGGTGTTAAATGCTAAGGCGAATGGAGTTTCTCGAGTTGTAGACTTCGTGGCAGTTCATGCACCCATAGTACCTCAGGGAATTATTCTACCCATTTCCACTTTAGTTTTCAGCTTAGTCTTCAATGTTGCGCGAGAGTCATTATAGTGACTTTTACTTGTCAGTTAATTTGCGAGATGAGCAGGACGGATAAGTAATTCTTGATTAGAGCTCCAGCGCAAAAGTTTTGAATTCGAGTTGTTGAAGCTGCTTCCATTATCAGATGCAATGCTTGAAGTTCAGACCTGCATATTATGGAACGCCAAACCAGATTACATACCTTTTAACAGTGATTTGTTGCTGTAAACAAACCTTTTACCCAACTGATAAATAGTCATTCCTATAATGGCAAATTTGCATTGAACTGTTCCAATAGGTGGGGGCCCAAGTACGTCTAATCCCCACTGCTAAAAAGGCTAGGGGCTTTTGATCGGGGTTAATGGCTCGGATGGGAGGTGGGAGATCTTGGCATGCTCTTGAAATATTTTGCATTTTCTGACTAGTTCCGTGGTGTCTTTGAGCATCGTGGGCTAATAATACCCTTGCCTCAGGGTTTTTCACCTTGAGGCAGGCTCCGTTATGGTTGTCACCAGTACGCCATTGCACCTCTCTCTAAGTATGTAGTTTGCATCTTCCTTTACTATGAATTTGAGGAGGGGGGTAGAAAAACCTCGTTTATAAAGGGCCCCTGCAAAAGAGCGAATCTAGCTGACCTTGCTCTTAGTTTAGACGCCTCCTTCGGATCACTTGGTAATGTACCGTTCAACAGATAGTCTCAAATGGGGTCCATCTAGCTCGACGCGGTCATTATTAGGAGGACTTTGTCGATGTTCACGTCTATTGAAGGTTCATGAATTTTCGGCCAGGGTACTCGTTTGTCGAGTCTTTTACTGCTTGGCCAGATTGCTAACAGCCCGGGCGTTGCGAGTAGATTCTAGTTCTTGGGACATGTCTGACCCGAACCCATACGAACTTTTTGAGCAACTCGTGTACCTTTTTTAGATAAAGGACTATCTTTTTTAAGCCTTTAAACTTCATGAGATCTTCCTCATTCACCACCAAATGGGGAATCCTTGCATACCTCTAGTTGATTAGCCTCCATGGAGTGGGTGAGGTTCAACCTGACAATGAGCTTCATGTTCTGCTTGGTTATTAGGGCTGGACCGATCACAGTGCATATTCCGTCGGTCCCATTCGAGGGAGGTCGAGAATCAACCACCGCACTTCCTTGAGCATTGTTGGCCCATCTATGGACCAACCTCTGAATGGGGTCGGACCTTGAGATAGGTGGTTTCGGTAGGCTGCAATAGAATTAGATTCTATGATGAAATCTACCAAAACTTGTCCTTTTAGTGCTGTTCTTAGCTTGTACCTTATGTCGAACTCACTCAACTATATGGCCTATTTTACCAGTCTTCTTGAGGTTTCTGGTTTATGCAATATTTTCTTCAATGGGTGTTTGATTTGAGTGCGTGGGGTATCTGGAATCATGATATTTATAACTAAGATTCCTCTTCTTAGTAGCATAGCTCTTTGCGGTATAGTGGATCTAAGGGTCGAACATGAGGATGGTTTTCTTTACATTATAAAAATGATTTATAATTGATGCCAAAATGGTGGTTTCAATTTGGACTTAGGGTTTTTGTAAAAGCAGTGTGATTGTGGGTGTAGAAAACTACAAAAAAAATAATAAAATGAAATGGAATGTGAAAGAACTCATGAAGTCTCGGTCCATTGGAGAGCCGGGTTCTAAGACGGCCAGGAAGTCCTACGGCTCCTTTCCTCGCGTTGGGGAGGATGACCTATAGTCATTTCTCGAACCGGATCTTCATTTAGCTATGAAAGCGAGTCCTAAAGTTTTCTCTTGAGATCTGACATTTATTGATCATTCATGTCTCAAGCGATTAAAAACTAATTTCTTTGACCTAACTTTGGCGAGGTAAATAAATATGGCAAATGCGAGCACCCGGTGGATCTAAAAAAAAAAAAAAAAGCGGTAGCATCAGCAGGCCTTAAAGCTGCCAAATCTTGTGTCGAGGAATTTACATCAAAGGATTTAAAGCTGCACGAGGCAAGATATAGAACATAAATGACAAATATTTGCCTGATTGAAAGCGGAGAGGAGACAACGGGTTTACCTCAAAACCTTGGCCTAGTGGCCTTCCTCTTCAAGGATGAGGGGATTTAGCCAAGCATCCCTTGAGTTGTCATCCTCAAGGAGTGATTGGCTGGTGAGAAAGTGAAGGAAAGGGGGAGAAAATCAGAGAGAAGAAGAAAAGCGGGAAATGCGAAGAAGCTTTAGCCAAGATTTATTGCATAAAGTCGTCCCTTTGGCCTGGGGGGCTTGGCGGGGCTTATATAGTGCTCGAGTCGAGGAAATTACAAATGTCACGAACTACCAACAATACAAAGGGATGGTTTAGGAAAAGCCACCAAAAGTGGTGAAATGGAGTAAAAAATGGAGGCGGAAGCGGGGTTGCGAAATTTGCAGCTTCTTGAGGCTCAGCGGTGAAATTCCGCGACTGCGAGAATTCTGCGAGGTGTGATAATTCTCAACCCTGCAAGATTTCTGCAATGAGCCATTTTTCTTCAGTTTTTGGCTCCAATTTCCTTCCGACTTCAGTCGTGAGCTTCGAGTTCGGCTTGGATTCTTCGTGCTTGGATTGACTTGATAATTTTGGCCTGATTAGCTTGCAAGAACTACAAAACTAGCCACAAAACACGATCAGTAGTATCGTCGGGACCTTAATGTGCTAATTGGGTTAATTACGCTGATTAATTTTACAAAAGTGCTCAAAACACACCCAATACTTGAATCAAAATAGCACTTTTGTGCACTAATCCCAAACCTACATTGCTAGTCCTTAGCAATGAAAGAAGGCTGAAGCGATAAAAACAAAATCAAAGTTATGTTCACAAAAATGGCGTTTGAAGGTTGTGAATGAGTAATACTATCCTTCAAAAATGAATCACCAAGATCCTACATAACCATCTTGGGAATGAATGCCATACAAAATCAAGTTTAGAAGAGTATCAACTTCCCGAGGAATTATTTGAAGCTTCGCTTCAAAAATCTAAGTGTTTAAATGATCAGTTTTTAACAATAAGCTACTAAAATGTACTCTCCCCCCAACCAAGCTACTGCCAGGACCTAGAACATTGACCAACCTAAATAAATTTGGCTCCAATCTTATTCATACTTCTTTTTGTGTTGTAGGGTGCAATGTGATTAGTACCCAAAAAGTGCTATTTTGAACCACATTTAGATAGGTTTGAGTGCTTTTGTGTACTAATCATATTAGTTAAGCAGATTGACACGTGTAGTTCCTTTGGTACTAATGATTGTATTTGAAATTGTTTGTGGTAGTTTTGCGGGTTTGAGACCTATTCTATCATATCCAAACCATGTATCAACTTTAAGGCTGATTTACATCGAGGTTCGTGCTGGTTTATTTTGGATTTCATCAAGCCTGGATTGAAGAAATTGCAAGCAGAAGGAAGCATAGGGAAGCAGGAACAAACAGGGGCAATTTCTCTATTATAGCGAAATTTCGCTAGAATAGCGAAATTTTCGCAATAATAGCGAAATTTTGCAAGAATTGCGAAATTTTCGCTATGTGGCTCAATTTCACTATATAGCGAATTTTCGCTATGCTAGCGAAATTTCGCTACATAGCAAAATTTCGCTATGCTAGCGAAATTTCGCTACATAGTGAAAATTTCACCTGTAGCGAAATCTCTGTTCCCTTGTTTCGATGTCTGAGCTCTTAGTTTTAGTTTTCCATCTACCCTCTTTGTAATTATACTATTTAGGATAGTTTGGGTATTTTCTTACCTTTTGTAGGCTATATAAGCCATTTTATGAGCAATTTGTAACCTAACTTTTCATTGAAGGCATTTCCATTAGAATGTTTTCGGCCCTGTTTGCTCTCTTCTCTCTCCTCTTTCTCTCACTTTCTACAAGCGACCGGCACACCCTTTGAGGATGACAACAAAAGGATGTTTGATAAAACCTCTAAACCTTGAAGAGGAGGATTTGCTAAATAAGTTGATAAAGGGTTTGGGTTAACTTCCTTTGTTTTTCTGAGCGGACACTATGTATTTATGTTTCAAACTTTTTCAAAACTAGGTTTAAAATCTGTTGATGTACTTTCTTGGTCAATACTTGGCAAGCTTTAGGGTTTGTGTATTCTTAATGTTGAATACATGACATCCATTGGATTTTTCATTTATGAGCCATTAGGGTAGGTTAAATCTGAGATTTCAACAGAGACATTAAATGCTTAGTAATGCTATGTTTCAAGAGGAAGATAGTAATATGGGTTAGTTTTAAAGTTAAACAAAGATCCAGTTTGGAAATGACTATAAGTCATTTACCCTAATCAGAAATAACTTGGGAACACCTTGCAACCATATCATACCAAACTAGTGGCCACGGTGCACATTATGAGATGAGAAAAACAAAAGCCTCACCATTTTGAATCATTATACAAATCATTTGTAAAGCGAAAACCCATCGGTGTTCGATCCTAGAGCCACTATCTTTGCCGGTAGTTTTACACACGACGGTAGGAGGAATTTGGGTGTAACACCTCTTTGTGACGCGAATCAAATGGCGACTAGGGATGGTGCCTTATTACAATTGATGAGTTGATGAGTACTTGTAATCCTCATTACAAGTATTAGTGACCTTTTAAACCTTTTTGAATTCCATTGTTTAGAATTTTAAGTTTTTATTTCTTAGCAGTCGCTGTTGGGCTGTGTTTTTTTATAAATAACAGTCATTTTATTTCTTAGCTAACACTAATCTTTTGCAAGCCCTATTGTTGTTCTTTGCTTTGTCTCTTTTGTTTCCACAGTCGTTGCCTGCTTGGGATGAGGTATATCAGGTAGATTGCAAAGAGTTAGTACACCAATTAAGACAAGGTTGTGAAGTCAGTGTACATAGTGAGCAAATGGATCCCTCTACGAAGAGACCTTAAAGTCAGCAGACCCCAATGAGATCCACAACATATAGAGTGTGAGGACCACATACACCCTCCTAGAATGAGTGCACCGACCCTATCAAGGTGCCCTGCTTCCCTTTTCATGTGTGGAATGGAGAATGAAAATCCCGCCTTCTATACTTCTCTCTCTCTGCATATCCGAGGAGTTTGAGGAAGTTTGCAACTTTGAAAGGTGTGTCGACAGGACACGCCTTAAAAGTGAAAGCATTCCCTTTGACATTGAAACCAAGGCGAATTTGGTTCGATTCGGTAAGTGAACAATTAGAAATTAGGTCAATCTTGGTATTTGAATTTTTGAAGATACCGATTACAACGAAGACCAAGATTTGAAAGAAGCAATCTACACTTACCGGCTACGATAATGAAGTTTTATCGAGTGTTAGGAGAGATTCATAGAGCCATCGGTGCATGTCCACACCATGGGTTTGATACATGAGTGCTTGGAATCCCTTACATGATGGTATGTCTCCGGCCATGGAAGCAACTCTTGGAAAAACCATGTGTGGAGGACTTCTGATAAAGCGGATGAAATAGGACTTTTGAACTATGTGGCGAAACCTCCAAAGCATGGGGCGAACCAAATCGAAATTTGAAAAAATGAGGCCTTCAGCCTGAAAGGAGGCATTTATGCACTTTCGAGAAGACACGAGAGATGAAAGCAAGCCCGGCGCTATTTGAAGGTTGGAGCTTAGAAATGAGAAACGGCATGAAGTGCAAGCGTTGATTAGTGCATCTGTGACTGTTTTAATTGTCGGTCAGTAGCCATGCGGGGCATTGTCGATGGTTCAGCCGGTGAGGGGATTTGTCGCGAGCGAAAACCCGTGTCTTGGAGTCGAGAATAAACCAACGACAAATGCTCCATATGGCAACACTTATGTTCCCCGCGAACCTGCGATTCCCCAGCTCCACCTAAATCACAAGCGGCTGACAACCTCCACCTTCTTCTCTTGTTGAGCAAGCAATTCTAAATTCATGAGTGGTTGGTACCTTGTGGAGGAGAGAGCAAAGGTGTTGAATGTTCAAACCAATCGAGAAAATTGAGATAGTAGAGAGCTTCGCTCAGCGAAGATAAACGATATGCGTGCGAGATCTCGACAAATATGACAACTTGAAAAGTTCCATTTCAGGTTGTCTAACCGATGCGAGGTCTGAAAAAGGGAAATTCCTTCGAGACCACAGCCAAAACCCAGAGGAATACATGGGAATGAAGCTCAGTTAGTGATCCCAATCTGGCGATGAAGTCAGCGGTAACATTGAGAAGTGGTAGAGAGTGAGATCAGCGGTCCAGTTGACAGCTCCACGGTGGTTGAACCACTAATGGAAGAACAACCAGCAGGGGAAGAGGTAAAGCATAGTGTACCCCCTTCTTTCCCACAAGCACTTCGAAAAAGGAAAAATTCAGTTAACCAAACTGAAATTTTAGAAGTGTTACGGCAAGTGAAGGTTAACATCCCTCTTCTCGATATGATCAAGCAAGTCCCCACGTATGCAAAGTTTTTAAAGGACCTATGCACGGTGAAAAGAGGCTTTAACCAGAATAAAAAGGCCTTTTTGACTAAGCAAGTGAGTACCATCATTGAGTGCAAAACTCCTGTGAAGTATAAAGATCCGGGGTGTCCTATAATCTCCGTCAACATAGGAGGCACTTGTGTGGAAAAGGCATTGCTAGATTTGGGGGCAAGTGTTAATCTACTACCTTTTTCCATGTTGCCAACAACAGGAAATTTGGCGAACTTAGCCCAGCACTATCACGTTGTCTCTGCTTGATAGGTCCATCAAAATACCAAAGGGAATTGATTGAGGATGTTTGATTCGGTGGATAAATTCTTATCCGGTGGATTTTGTAGTGCTTGATAGAGCCGTGCTTGATGGGGAGCTAACCATGTGCCCGATCATCACGGGAAGGCCATTTTTGGTCACTTCAATCGATCGATGGCGTCGAATGGGTGATCTGACTAACCTTTGGAAATATGACCTTAGAGCTCAATATCTTCCATCTTAGCAAAAACATGCAGCGGGAGGATGGCAATGAAGAAGTTTGTGCGATGAGGCCATCAGCGAAGAACAAGCGAATGAGAGCGCTTCTTGTGAAAGTATTAAACGGGGAGTTGGTTGATGTAATGAAGACAAGCAGGAGCGGAAAGTGGGCGAGCCTCTTGCATGGACCATGGAGAAGAAGAAAGGTTGAAGTTTTACCTCTACTTGAAGCCGAGGAACATGGTCACTCAACGGTTAGATCTTAAGCCCTACCCATCGAATTGAAATATGCATTTTTTGGGAGGAAAAATGCATTGTCGATAGTGTTCTTAGCTATTGAGCAATCGGGAAATTAGTTTGCTTCAAATCCTCCACAGGAACAAGAAAGCAATCGGATGGAAGATCTCCGATTTGAAAGGTATCGACCCGGCCAAGTATGTAGCCATCATATCTTCTTAGAGGAATCGCGGTTTGACGACCCGCCGGAGGCGAGATCCATATGCGAGAGGTGGTGAGGGAAGTGTTGAAATTGCTCTGGTTGGCATCATACCCCATATCAATAGCTCTTGGGTTAGTCCAACCCCCGAGTAGTCACCAGAAATCGGGTTTTTACGGTGCTCGATGAGAAAGGAGAGGAAATACCCACTCGACCCCACTACGGCTGGAGGGTATCGTTGACTACGAAAATTTGAATAGAGGTGACGAAGGATCATTTTCCTTACCCTTCATGGACCAGCTCCTAGAGAGGTATCGGGTCATCCCCTCTTGCTTTCTAGATGGGTATTCCATGACTAGGGTCCCGAGATCGCGGATGATCGGGGACAAGACCACTTTCACTTGTCCGTTTAGTACGTATGCACATGGGAGGATGCGCCGGTCTATGCAAGGCCTCGGCCACTTTCGGCGTTGTCGCGCTCGGTATTTTAATTGATATGGTGGAGCGTATTGGAGTTTATATGGATGACATAACGGTTTGCGGAAAACTTGATATGCCTCGTCCATTTGGAAGCTATCCTCCATAGATGCGTCGAAAGAACCTAGTCTAAAGCGGGAAAAATGCCATTTATAGTGCATCAGGAGCATAGTGTTGGGGCACATCATTTAGAGAGGAATTGAATTGGATAAGGCCAAGGTAAATTGATCTTCGAAATTACCATCTCCTACTAATGTGAAGGCAGTCTTGGAAGTGCTTAGGACATATGGGTTTCTATTGCGGGTTCATCAGAGACTTCGAGAATTGATAAGCGCTCTACAGCTCCTTGAAAAGATGCAAAGTTTGAATGGGATGCGAGAATGCTAGAAGAGAAGTTCGAGGAGCTTAGGGCTGTATTTATTACAGCACCACGTAGTGAGAGGCCCACATTGCAGCACTTGCCTTTGAGTAATGTGCGATGCTAGTGACCTTCTTTGTCGACGGTTCGGACAGTAGAGGGAGAAAAGCGTATGTGGTGTATTATGTGAGCAAAACACTAAATGAAGCTCAGAGAAACTACACTACTACGGAGAAAGAATTGCTAGTAGTGGTATTGATTAGTGCCCAAAAAGTGCTATTTTGAACCCTATTTATTATAGGTTTTGAGTGCTTTTGTGTGTAGTATTACCAATTAACTTGATTTGCACATTAAGGTCCCTCTTATTTCTTGATCGCATTTTTGTGGAAAATTTCTGCGGGTTTTTGCGTGCTAATTATCTTAGAAATTGTTGAGTCGATCAAGCACGAAGAATTCTAGTCAAGCTCGGCATTTCAAATCAAGAATCGGAAGGAAAGAATAGCGAAAATGTGAAGAAAAACACCCCGGCTAGCGAAGCTTCTCCTGCGAGCATGCAATACAGCCGTTGTGCATCCTATATTTTGTTCTCTTGCATTTCACGCTTTTGTTCTTTTTATTCACGATTTTAGGTTTTCTCCTTTCACCATAATTGTAATCACTTATGTTTGGATTGTATGTTATTTCACTTGGTTTGTAAGGCTATAAGCCATTTGTATACAATTGGAAGGGCGTTTTTCTTTGACGAATAAAATTAGGGCTCAGTTCTCGGTTTCCACTTTTCTCTCATTTTCTCTCCCTTTCTCGGCTGCCAAACACTCCTCTGAAGATGACAACTCAGAGGATGGTTGGCAAACCTCTTCCTCCTTGAAGAGGAGAGGCTGTGGTAGGGTTTGGAGGTAACGCACGGTCTCACATTTAACATACGCATTTATGGTTGTTTAGTTCTGCTTCTCACTTAGGTTAAAATCTCTTAAGAATGCTCTCTTTAATGTGTATTTGGCAAGCTTTTTGGGTTCAATGGATACTTTCACTAGATCCATTGAGGCTCAGTTAGTTGTCTCCTGCTAGTTATCGTGGAGTAAGGTTTTTGAGATGTGTTTTCACTGCTAGGGACATTTATGCCCATTTAAATGCTATGTTTCAAAAGAGAAAATCATAGGGTTTAGTTTTTAAAGCTAAATGAAGATCCGGTTGGAAACAGCTATGTCATGCTCCCAACCTTGAAAAAGACACGAGGACATGTTGGTTTTGTAAGCTAACCCGGTGGCTTGAGACTTGAGGAGTTCTTTTCTTATTTTCTTCATTTAGTTTGGTCAGTGAACAACCCGATCTCCCTGTTTACCAAATACCAAATCAAATTTAATTCACCATTTTTGACTTCCTCAAATCATTTTTGTGCAGAAGAAACCCATCGGTGTTAGACCACTGAAGCGCATTTATACTGCGTTAGCTTGACTACGGCGATAGGAGAATATAAGGAAACAAATATTGTTGATTCGGGATCTGCCCTCTTAGTGGCACGAATCAAGTATATGCTTTAGATAAGTTAGATCTTATTTGATTGGGTCGAGATATTGTAATCTTCACGGATCATTCGGCATTGAAAATGCTCCCATTCATAACGAATTCGAGGCTCGACTTATTAGATGGGTTCTATTGCTACAAGAGTTCAACATCGAGATTAAAATAAAATGTGGAGAACATTGTTGCCGATCATCACGATTAACTATAGTGCACAATACCCTGACCCTCCCGTATTTGATGAATTTCTGAGGAGTCTCATACGCAGTGAGTGTAGCGCCGCCAGTATGCTCACATTGCGATTTTGAAGTAACGGGAGAGTTACCCGGCGAGGGTGGACAACACAGGACAAGAAGTTCTTCCATGCAAGAGTTCATTCGTATTATTGGGAGGAGCCGTATTTTTTCAAGTATTGTGCTAATCAGATAATAAGGAAATGTGTGCCGAAAGAAGAATAGGAGGGAATTCTCAGCCATTGCCATGACAGTGCGTGTGGAGGGCATTTTGCTTCAAAGAAAACAGCTATGAAAGTCTTTGCGTGGGTTTTATTAGGCGATCGTGTTCAAAAATGCTTACACCATGTGCAAGCGATGTGATAAGTGCGAGCGCAGGAAAGATTTCGAGTGGTCACATGATGCGCCAGCTATTTAGTAGTTGAATTGTTTGATGTATGGGGCATCGACTTCATGGGACCATTCCCACTTCCTTGGCTATGCCTACATCCTTGTGGGGTGGACTCGTGTCGAGTGGGTTGAAGCGTACCATGCGGCGGTGACCACAAAGCGGTCTTAAATTCACGAAGGAGAACATTTTCTCTAGATTCGGAGTTCCCAAAGGCAATCATAAGTAGTGGAGGTTCTCGCTTTTGTGGCTCGCCATTTGAGACCTCTTATCCAAATATGGTGTTAAGCCTGAGAGTAGCCACCTCGTATCATCCTCAAACCAGTGGTCAAGTGGAGCTCGCCAACGAGAGAAATAAAGACCATCGATGAAAGTTGTTAATTAACGGGAAGGATTGGTCTTTGAAGCTCAGAACTCATTGTGGGCCTCTGAAGCAACATACAAGACCATTCTCGGCATGTCCCCTTATCACTTAGTTTATGGCAAGGCTTGCCATTTACCAGTAGAAATCGAATACAAGGCATGGTGGGCAATTCGAAATTTGAATATGGATATGAACCGAGCTGGCCTGAAAAGAATGCTTGGGATTGACAAGTTAGAAGAGCAGAAGCGACGCCTACTTGATTCGAAATTTGCAAAGGATGGCGAAGAAGTGGCATGATCAGCTCATAACCCGGAAAACCTTCAATCAGGGGGATCAAGTCCTCTTGTATGATTCCAAACCCCATCTGTTTCTAGGTAAGCTCAAATCGCGACGGACGGGCCCATTTATCATCCATCAAGCATATTTGAATGGCTCGGTTGACCTTCTCAACCCGAAAGACAAGAAGATATTCAAGGTTAGCGAGCTGACGAGTCAAGCCCTATCTTTGATTGCCGTCTGCGGAGAAGATGAGGAAATATCCTCCCTTGATCTACGCAGCCAGGCATTCGATAGCAATTTGGTTTTGTCTCAGCGAGACCAGCTAACGGCTCAAAATTTTGGTTTTCTTTTTGGTTAAATTTTAATTTAATTTATTTTTATTTTTACTTTTCTTATTTTATTTTAATATTTTAGTATATCTTAGTTTTAATTAGAATCCTCTAATATATTTAACCTAATTTTTATATTTAATTATTATTTTAATTTTGTTTTTATTTGCTTGAGGATAAATCTTGAGTGCGGGGCATAAATTTCGCTACTATAGAGAATTTCGCCCCCTGAAGCTCTTGACTACCGGGTCCCTTCAATTGCCGAAGCCATTAAAGGGCCCACCACACTCTCTCATTCTCGTAGCACCTTTCCCCTACCCAGTTGTAGACGGTCGCTCTGACGCCATAGCAGGAAGCCTGCATTTCTCCCCTCTGCGCATCTGCACCTCAGCTCAGCCCATGCGCTGAAACCACCCTGGCCTCTCCCTATGGCCAGATCCCATTGCCGTCGATGCGGCGGGTGGCTTGGCACGCATTCCGACCCCTCACGCATCGGGTTTGCCCGGTTCAAATGGCTAGTCTCGGCCATGGATTCGCTTGCAGTGGAGGCATCGATTCAAGCCGAGAGGTCGGGCCGGTCACCCCTGCCCGGAGGCGTGGGCACATCAGTAGTTGGCCCACTCTGCTTCGAGGTGCGAGGCACCTCTACTTTGCCTCTTGATGCAGCTATGATGTAGAGAGTCCCGGCTGCTGCTATTCTGGGAGTCTCGGTGTTAATTTATCCGGATGGTACCGGGTGGGACCTCGGCTCCCCCTCTCTCATGTGCATCCTGCGATACCACGGAGGGCCAGCGCCGGCGGCCCGGGACATCGGCGGGGATGCTTGCGTTAGGCGGGGCCTGTGCGGCCTCCGGTGCCCGGGATCTGCTCCGTCATCGCCTCGATTATCCCGGCAGGATTAGGCGCCTGTTTAGGCGCGACCGATGCAGGAGCGTGGTGTCGTGCCAAGGACTTTCCGCGGAGAGTCTACTATGATATACCGGCGGCGGTGGATACGGTTTAGAGATTAGATGCGGTTGGTCTAGAGGTATTCGCTGCTTTGCCGTTTATGACAGTTTCTATCCGGGTGGTTCTTGAGTTTTATCATACTATGACATCGGGTGTCCGTCGAGATCGACTTGATTCCGGTATAGATGGCCGTCTAGGATACTACGGCTGCCAGATATCACCGCCTTTAGGCACGCGATGATTCCGCCTTCTTCGACGGTCTCGGCAATAGCCTCGGCTATCACCTAGAATGTGGTTGCTCTCTCTCTGAGATCAGCGACGGATCTATCGGCACCGGAGGTAGCTTCCTCGCGGATGCCTCCTCAGGACCCGTGCTTGATCTAATCTATTCCGCCGGTATTATTTGCGTACCGGGGCTATTCTTGAGGCTCTCTATCGAATATACGAGGGTTACAGTTCCAGTCAAGCCGAGCTTGTCATGATCGCCTTCCTTAGCACAGGAAGGAAGGTGCCGCGAGGCACAGCTCGAGGCGGCTATTCCACTCTTGATCTGCAGAGGTTGTTATGCCGATCTTAGAGCATCTTGGGTTCCCCGGAGCCACGTATTGAGGCGTCAGCGAGTTGTCCTCGAATCGTATCCTTGACGGACCTGTCTATGCCTCTCTTTTCTTCTAAACCTTCGCGGGAGGTCGAGGATGATTACATAGGACACGCTTACAAGGTGAAGCAACTTGTCTCGGTTTGAATTCATCTCCTGGATTCAGCCTCCCTCTTTGCCTAGCTCCTCCACGGGGCTGCGGGCTGTCCTCCACGTCGCGGCCGACCACCGAGCACATCCCTGTCACTTTTAGGGATTTATTGGCTGTTATGGAAGCCATCCGCACATGTGGTGCCACTTACGTATAGCGGCTTCTCGAGACCGGCGTGGCCGACGGATGGCCCTGGCAGGGAGTCACTACAGCGCATAATCGGGCTATTCTTCTATGGGCTCAGAGCCACCTTGGTCTCCCACAGTAGCGTGTGAGCTATCTGACCAGCTACTCTCATGACCGATCCATTTGTATTGGCCGGCGCCTCTTTGGATGTTTTCGCGGCGAATCGCGGCGACAGATCCACCGGGTTCTACCGCCGTTACAATGAGGTGGTAGCACTTCCTTCTCTGACTTTCCAGATCCCTGCAGGTGAGGATACGGTGACCTGCTTTGGTTGGGGGCGAGTTAAGCGTCGGAAGTGGCATTTATAGTACTTATGTTTTATTTTGTTTATACTTGTGTTGTTTTAGTTTTATCAACTACCTACTTGTCTTGTATGGGATTTGTTTTGTTTTGTATGTATTATGATAGTAAGCGTGGTTTATTTTGTTTCGCTATGTATAGTGTTCAGCTATTATAAGCTTGTACTAGCCTTTTTGGATATATTAAAAGCTTTATAGCAATATTTGCATTTTCTATTTTTTGCACCCACATTTTTTTTATTTTATTTTTTATTTTAATTAACTTTTGTATATGCATAATGTTTATCCTTGCAATTTGACTTAAGCCTTTCACAATAGTGTCGGCGTTAGAAGGTCTATTAGAGTTAAGTGGATGACTAGTCACCTTAGCACATTTGTATTAACTTTGTCTTACCTTTAGCTAACCACACACCTAGCACGTTAGATCTCAATGATAGGCTAAGAAACAGCACAAAACCCCCTCTTATGATGCAAACCCTTACCTAGTGTCGTTTACTCCCTTGAATAGGTTGTGGACCCCCATGCATAGAAGGCGATGTGTCTTCCCGAAATAAAAGAAGAAGAAAAAGCAAAGAAAAGAAAGAATTGAATCGCATTGCTTTGCCTTGAAACTAGGAGGCATGGTCAGGGTATATAACGAAAAGCAACCTAAGCAGTGCCACTAAGCCTTCAGCCCCGGTTGGGGTCGCGGAAGCTTAGTGTTAGCTACACGGGTGGATGGGTGGAGTTTAGCGAGTTGTAGGTGCTGGAGGCTCGAAATCATTCGGAGTCCGGGGTGAAACCTTTAGAGTTTGTGGTTGAAAGATCCTCATGGCTTGAGGCCCTAAACCTTCACTGGTTGGGAGTCGTCAGTTAATCCCCGTTACACGGTCTTTGGTGAAGTCGAACCCTTAGCATTGCACCCTACAATGCAGAAAGAATTGTGTAATAAGGGGCAGGTCTTGATCTATTTAGGTTGTTATCATACAAGGTTATGGCATTAGCTAGGTTAGGGAGGGAGTACAGTTTGTAGTTTGTAGTTGAGACCCAGATCCTGAGCAGTAGCTTTTGTAGGCTGGTTCGTAATGCCTCGAGGAGGGAGCTTGTTGGTCATTCAACGCGGTATAATTTTCATTTTCAAGATGGTTATTAGTTTAGGTTTCGTGATTCTCATCGCGGGCTGTATTACTAAATAAAACCTTTTAACCTCCACATGTTTGGTTCTCTACTTGTTATTTACGGCATTGCTTCTGAGACTAGCAATGTAATGCGTTGAAGTGTGACTAGTACCCAGTGCTATTTTGAACCTGTTTAAGATAGTTTTTGAGTGCCTTTTATTGTACTAATCATGTTAAGTTAGCCAAGATTAAACACGTGTAGGTTCCTTTGGTACTAATGATTGTATTTAGGAATTTGTTTGTAGTAGTTTGTAAGGTTTCGAGAACCTATTCTATCATATCAAGATTATGCATATCTGACTTTAGTTGATTTACATCGAGTTCGTATGATTTATTTTGGATTGCATCAAGCACGGATTGGAAGAAATTGCAAGCGAGAAGGAAGCGGAGGAAGTAGGAATGGCTTGAGGGCAATTTCACTGTTATAGCAAAATTTAGCTGAATGGCAATTTTACGGCATAATAGCGAGAATTTTAAGCTATGTCAATTTAGCTATATAGCGAATTTAGTATGCTGGCGAAAATTTTCTTCTGACGAAAATTTCACTAATAGTAATCTGTCATTCCTGTTTAGGTGGCTGCAAGCGACCAGTTTTGGTTTTCCATCTCTACCCTCCTTTGTAATTGCTCTATTTAGGATAGTTTGGTATTTCACCTTGTAAGGCTATAAGGCATTTATTGTGGTTGTAACCTAACTTTCATTGACATTTATTTATGGAATTTGTTTTGACCCTCATTTGCCTCCTTCTCTCTCTTCTCTCTCCTTTCTAGGCAACAGGCACACCCTTTGAGGATAATGACTCAAGGATGTTTGGAAATTTAAAGCCTCTAAACCTTGAAGAGGAGGGTTGTTAGGTAGGTTGATAAGGTTTACAGGTGCTCCTCTTTTTTTCACGAAGCATACACTGGGTATTTATGTTTCAAACTTTCAAAACTAGGTTTAAAATCTATTTGATGTACTTTCTTCGGTCAATACTTGTCAAGCTTTTGGTGTGATGTATTCTTAAATGTTGATACTCGCATCATTAGTTGTCATTTATGAGCCATCGGGGAGTAGGTTAAATCTGAGATTTCAACACCAAGAACGTGTCTCGGTAAATGCTCTGTTTCAAGGAATGGTAATATGGGTTGGTTTTTAAGTTAAACAAAGATCTGGTTTGGAAATGACTATAGGTCATTTTACCACTAATGCGAAATAACGGGGACACCTTTGCAACCATATCATACCAACGTAGTATTTAACTTGAGTCTTCTTTTTACATTTTAATTAAGGTTACCTTTAGTTAGCATGGTAGTAGCATCCTTTGTTTTTGTACCATCCAAGAAATCGAACCAAAAGCCTCACCATTTTGAATCATTATACAAATCATTTGTAAGAGGAAAGAGCCCCATCCCGGTGTTGATCCTAGAGCCATATAATGGAGTAGTTTTGCTACGACAGTAGGAGGAAATTTGGGTATAAATTTTGATGATTCATAACACCTACTATGGCCTGATCACAATCTTCGAGGAATCGACCTCACCAAAGTCCATATAGCGAGGGATTCTGATGACTTCCAACGATTAAGGTTTAAGGGCGGCGTAAGTCATAGGATCTTTCGACAGCTAACTCTTGGGTTTTACCCGGACTTGAATGATTTCAAAGCTCAGCCTAAACTCACTAAACCTCACTATCCACCATGTAGCGATCAAGTGGGCGGCTCCCTGACCGATTGGCTTATGGCACCAGGCTTTAAAGACTTTCATCATAAACCCCTTGGACCGTGCTCAGGTTTCAAGGTGAAGTGTCGCAACTTTTCTTTTTCTTTTTCTTTTTCTTTTTCTTTGGGAAGACTTTATTGGCCTTCTACTCTTGGGGGTCCTCAACCTATTACAGGTGGTCAACGAAACTAGGGTAGGTTTTGCGAAGTAAGGTGGGCTAGGCAGTTTCTTATCTTATTGAAGAAAACTAATGTGTACTGTGTGTTGTTAGCTAAAAGTGGAAAAAGAAGGTCGAAAACCACATGAGACTCAGCGATCATCGAAGCTTAATCATGCATGGGCAGTGCAACATCAATAGCATTGAGTAGTGTTTTAATTTTTCAATTTGCAGGAAAGGTAAAACCACAAAAAAATGGGTGCAAAAATGGGTACAATTTTTGAGCTTAGAAAATAAGTTGTATGGTATGTATAAGAATATGTATCACTATGTTTTCAGCTTTTACAAAAACAAACAACATCTTCTCAAAATAAAACAAACATATTTTAAAAATCACAAATGGGCTTTGCTTAAAAGGACAGCGAAATAAAAAGTATAAAAGTCACTTCCTCCGCTAACTCTCCCCCCCAACCAAATATCACATTGTCCGCAATAGGGCTCGGATTGGAAAGTTAGATAAGGAAGTGCTACCTCAATGCGGTGGAAGGTCATCCTCATCTTGGGCGGCGTGTGTTCTTTGGTGGGAGTGGTTGCGGCTTCTTGTTGCTCAGCATCTTGAGTGCGAAGGGGCGCTAGAGCGAAGGCAGGAAGCGTGGGAGGATGGGCAGAAGATGTAGTGAAACGCGATGTAGAAGTGGGGGTAGGCTGGGTGACTGCGAGATTTGCACAAGGATGGCTTGGTTACGTGCGAGTGCGAAGCCTCCGTCTGCCGTCGTCCTCTCATCCCAGAATTTGTATGGGGCGTTTGCGGATCTTAAAGTGATTGAAGTGCGAGTTTGCATCCATGATGACGAAGTCCGATAGAAATGGTGATATCTTGTGGAGTGGCGTTGAAGTGCTCGGCCCCAAAACATCTGCGAGGGTTGTGGTGCGGTGGAGGCTGCAGGAGTGGAGAGGAAATTCGGTTGCGGAAATGGAGTAGTGGTAGGCTGGGCAAAACCAAGGATCTTTGGGCTGAGCTCCTCGGTATGCTCTCTTTGGAGTAGGCGCTCCTCGAAAGATTCGGTTCTTTGGGTGGTCCTTGGGTGCTCACAGAGAGGTGGGAGGTGAAAAGTGTGGGGCTTAGTTCACCACCGATCAACTGTAAAGATAGCCTCGCAATCATGAAGGCGCTCTAACCTTGGCTCAGCAGGGAATCGGGTGTGCTCACAATAGCAGCACGAAGTCTGCCGAGCCGATGGGGAGTAGACTTGGCTCGGGTTAGGCTCTTACGATGGACCGCGTCACCGAAGTGGAGCGAGGATGTCGCGATAAGCTCGGTCGGTACAGACCCAGCCCTCGGGAAATATGGTAAGAGCGCTGAGGAATGGCTCCTCTCCCTCGTACTATGTCTTTGGAGAGGAAAGATTAGATGCGGATATGGTCTATGAGGAGCATGCTCAAGAGGAAATTGTCTCTTGAGCGAAAATAGGTACATTGTAATATCTTGGGATAGCAAATGAACCATCCTTGGTCGAGGATGGGGTCCTTGTCCCATGTCTGCCCAGGAGTTAGCGAGAACCCTTGCGGCCCAGTTGAGCGTCTTGCTATATCCATGGCGAAGTATCCGGCTCAGCCATCGATAGTGAAATGAATGGCGAGTCGGATTAGGCTCTCGCGAGAGGTCATCATGTGAGTAAAGCTTCGATGACCGCTCGAGGAGTAGAAAAGCAAGCGAGGTGTCGTAAATGGCTCTCAATTAGCGTGCACTAGTCGCGTCGGAGTCTCTGAACTCGGGATCTCCGGCGGCGTTTGGGAGATCATAATAAATCTCAACATGCAAAGCCCTCTCCGCTGCCGCGATCAACATTCACCGGAATAGGCTGCGGTGGAAGTAAGGCACACTCTTGATGATCGATGCGGGGGACAATCAGAGGGGATCTAGTGAGGCCCCAGTAGAGTAGTAGCCCGAGGCTGGGGGCTGGGCGGAGGACTCTCTGGCCCGGGGGTTCGAGACCTCTTAGGCAGCCGGGGGCCCTCGGGATGGCCTAGGATGAGGTGGAGAGAGGGAGGAATGGGACGGCCGGTATGGTACCTCCTCGCGGGGAGGGTAGCCTTGTGACGGGACTGTCGCGAGATGCCACTGAGCGGCGGCCGCGGTGCGGAGGCCGGCATGACGGCGGTTGCGGGGCGAGGCACGACGGTGCGACGGGAGCGACGACCCCGGTGGGAGTAGGACGGGGTTGGAGGCTGCCAAAAGCGGGGGAAGGAGGAAACTGCGCACTACAGGTGGAAGTTGTGTCCTCCGCGCGTCTTCACCATATTGGGTTCTGAAGGAGAAGAGATGGAGAGGAGGGAAGGAGGAGATTTCAAAGTGATTTGGAATGAAAGGGGGAGATGGTTGGGGGCTGTGGCGAAGAGTTAAGCCCCGATTAATATCCATAATGAGTGGTTGGTGGTTGTAGCACCAAAATCTAGAAAAATTAATGGAGCGCAGGAAACGAAAGGTTGTAGGGAAGTGAAAGGACAAGAAGAAGATGAACAGTGCGTAGGAGGAATTTATGACTTGTCGAAAGTCGCGGAGTTGAGGCGGGAAGAGATGAATAGTGAATGGCGGAATAAAGCACCGCAAAATTCAACAAAGAAATTGACTTTTGAGAAAATGCAAAAGCCACTCCCACACAGGTAGTCTTTTGAATTCAAGGGGGTTCGGAGGGAATCTCACTCCTTGTGCAATTGATGTTGAGTGCGTAAGGTTTCAGCCTTTGCCCATTGACCTTGAACACCCTATTTTCTTTGGAGTTGAGCAGGTCTACTGATCCATTGGAATATACCTCCTGGATGGTGAATGGCCTAGTCCATCTTGACTTAAGCTTGCCTAGAAAGAGGTGGATCTTTGAGTCGTAAAGCAACGCAATTCCTTGTTTGAAATTCTTCACAGTTGATGGGTGATCATGCCACTTTTAACTTATCTTTTGCGATTCTCGAGTTAAAGTAGGCGTCTTTTCTCGATTCTTCCAGCTCATTGATGTCGAGCCTTTTAAGGCCCGGCCTTGCCCATATCGGGTTAAACCGTCCCACTTGCCCACCATGCCTTGTACTCAATTTCCACAAGCAGATGACATGCCTTGCCATAAACTAGGCGATAAGGAGACATGCCAAGGATGGTTTTGTATGTTGTTTTGTATGCCCATAAGGAGTCCAGCAGCTTGAGAGACCAATCCTTTTGGTTAGAGTTGACCACTTTCATCAGTATGGTCTTGATTTCCTTGTTGGCTAACTTAACCTGACCACTGGTCTGAGGATGGCATGGGGTGGCCACTTTATGCTTGACACCATACTTAGTTAGGAGGTTCTCAAAAGGCTTGTTGCAGAAATGTGAACCTCCATCACTGATTATGGCCTTGGGGACCCCAAATATGGAGAAGATGTTCTCCTTTAGGAATTTCAATACTCACGCCCGTGATACTGCTTTGCTTTCTGCCAATTTTCATGACCCGTTTTTGACACATAGTCAACTCCCACCAAAATGTAGATGTATCCAAAGGAGGAAGGGAATGGTCCCATGAAATCAACTACCAAAATCGAGTTCAAAGGCAACATGTGACAATGAGATATTTTCCCCAATCTTTGGCATTTGTCGCATTCTCTGCACATGGTATGAGCATCCTTGAAAAGGGAAGGCGATAAATCGGACGTAGTACCTTCACGGCAGTTTTTGCGGGAAGAAAAATGGCCTCCACATGCATCCTCATGGTAGTGGCTGAGTATCCCTTGTTGTTCTGCTTTAGGCACACATTTTCGGATTATTTGATCAGCACAGTATTTCTACAAGAAGGGTTCCTCCCAATAATATGGGTGAATTTTTGAAAAGAAAAACTTCTTGTCCTATGCCTTCCAATCTGTTGGAACTTTACCTGTGCGGGATTATTGGCAATGTGGAGCCTCTTGGGGTGTGTGCTCAGCAGAGACAAGGACTCTTAGGAACAGTCATTGATTGAGGGTTGTGAGTGTTATGTGCTATGGTTCAGTATCGATAGATGATCGGCACCAACATTCTCACACCCTTTTTGTCCTTAATTTGCGGGTTTGAACTCTTCTGGCGGGGAGAACCCATCTAATAAGCCTAGCCTTAGCATTACATTTGATGGTAGTCTTTAAGTGAGTGATCTGTGAATATGATTATGTTTGACCCAACCAAATAAGCTTGAAACTTATCCAAGGCATAGACCACTGCAAGCAACTCCTTCTCTGTGGTAGTGTAATTTCTCTAGGCCTCGTTCAATGTCTTGCTTGCGTAATAGACCACATAGGGTTTCATAACTTTCCTATGCTGAGAAGCGCTCTAATAAGCGAGGTCACTTGCGTCGCACATTACATTGAAGGTAGCCGGGGTTAGGAGCCTCAGTATTGGTGCGTGGTCGAGTGAGCCTTGAGCTCCTCAAAGCTCCCTTTGGTGATCTTCGTCCCACAAAATTTTGCATGCTCTCAC
Organism: Tetrastigma voinierianum; assembly: GCA_016808115.1. Lineage (NCBI taxonomy): Eukaryota > Viridiplantae > Streptophyta > Magnoliopsida > Vitales > Vitaceae > Tetrastigma > Tetrastigma voinierianum. The sequence continues at coordinate 11,845 of JAEQBH010000665.1, read as the reverse complement.
AATAGCTCAGAGGTTTGGAAATTTTCGAGAAGTCCATGATGAACCTCCTATAAAAACTTGCATGCCCTAAGAATTGCCTCACAGTCTTCACATTTGTGGGGGAGGGTAGTTTGGAAATCATTTCGATTTTTGCCTTATCAACTTCAATTCCCTTCTTGGAAATAATATGTCCCAATACTATTCCTTGGTTTAACAGCCAAAATGGCATTTTCACCTAGTTCGATTACCAAGTTCTTCTCTACGCACCTATGTGAATGGAGTTTCTAAAGTTGATGAGGCATTCTTAGCTCACTGCATAGTATAACATCATCAGTATACACTTCCATAATGCACTCCTGCATCCCAGAAGATCTTAGCATGCGGTCTTGAAATGTGGCGGGGGCATTACGAGCGAGGCATCATACGTAAGAATATGTGCCAAATGGGTAGGTGAAGGTGGTCTTCTCCTAGTCTTTTACTTGTGATCTCAATTTGAAAATAACTTTAAATAACCATTCGGAAGCAATAGAAGGGTGGCGAAAATCCTTTGGCGGTGGTCCATGAAGGGTAGAGGGAAGTGATCCTTTCTTGTCACCTCATTCAATCTTCTGTAGTCAATACACACCCTCCAGCCTGTGGTAAGACGGGTGGGCATCTCCTCTCCCTTTTCAGTATGCACGGTGGTTACCCTTGATTTCTTAGGCACAACTGGGTTAGACTCACGAGTGCTTCGGGATATGGGGTAAATGGTACGGCTGATTTAAGACACGATTCGAACCCCTTCTGCATGTGAGGATTTAGTCTCCTTTGTGTGTTTGCCTTAATTTTGCTTCCTTCTCGGTAGATCTTGATGAGTGCAAGCGCTCGGCTAATACCCTTTAGATAATGATTTTCCGCAAATAGCACCGCGATTCTCCCTAGGATGTCTAGCCATTTGTTACTATTGTGATACTTGACGGCGGATATGACCAGCGGGCACTACTCATTCTTCTAAGTAAACATATTTCAATTGCACAGGCAAGGGTTTAAGGTCCAAATTTTATGGTTCATTGGTTCCTTCTCGGATTAGTAAAGCTGAAATTTCTTGTTTTTCTTGATGCCCTTGCCTGATATTCATGTCTTGGAGCTGCTAGCGCTCTTGGAAGACGATCAACTAGTTCCTTAGTGTACTTACATCCACCATTTCTTTGGCTGAATGACTGTTCTTCGAGTTGTATCAGTATGGAACTTCTTCTTGACATAACCCACGAGGTTGCATGTGCTTTGCCCAAAGTGGAAGATGTTGAGTTCTAATGTCATGTTTAGAATGTATTTGCATAACCACCATTTGATTGATAACATTAGAGTAGAAATGGTCTCCCTAGGATGATGGAGTACGTAGTTAGCCTACTTTGCGAGATGGTTACGTGTCGAGTGCAACAAATCTCTGTGGATAGTGGGTGTCCACTTATATTAGAACATCTTCCCTTTATCCCACCTTTGATATCTTATGGTCCAAGACAATGTGATGGAAGTGGGCTTCAATTCCCCCAACCCGAGCTGCTTGTACATCAAATAAGGAAGCAAGTTTACATTGGCACCTAGGTCCAATAGTGCTTTTTCTACACAAGTGCCTCCAATATTAACCGAGATGGTAGGACAACCCGGATCTTTGTACTTCACTGGATAATGGCACTGACTTGTTCAGTTAGGAAGGCCTTCTTATCAACATTCAGCCCTCTCTTCACTGTGCACAAGTCCTTAAAAAATTTAAAGATATGTGGACTTCTGTTTAATCATATCAAGGTAAGGATGTTTGACTCTCACTTGCCTTAGCACTTCTAGTATTTCAAATCGTTGATGGCCTTTTTCTTAGCTTTCGGGCAAGGTTTGAAACGGTAGTTTTTTGGTCGCAGGATCTTTAGTCACCACTCTATCTCTGCTCGTACTTTAACCTCCCCGGTTTTCTTCTCGCTGGTTTGAGTAATCGGCTGCTTAAGCTCTTACCACTTCTCAATGTGATAAGTGCTTTAGCTTCATCCATCCTAGATTGCCTTACTGAAGAGCCCACTTCATGCACTCCCCTAGGATTTGGTTGTGTCTGAGATGGAAATTTTCCCTTTTCCTGCACCTGCTACTGGTTGGTCAACCTTGAGATTGAATACTATAGGTTGTCATATTTTTAGGAGATCTCAGTCTATAGGTTATCCATCTTTTTGTTGAGTGTGCTTTCCACTATGTCGATTCTTCCGATTAGCTCAAGATTCACTCGCTCTATTCCTTTACAAAATTGCTTACCACTTCGCTCAAATTCATGATAGCTTATTCAAATGGGGATGAGGATAGTGGTGGTCAGGGGTTGAGATGAGGAGCCACACCGTCGCTGCATAGTAGGGGCACATATGGCGGAGGCTTCGCTTCCAGGAGGTTAGGATGGTTCCTCCAAGCAGGTTATGTGGCCGCCATATGAAGCATCGGGTCGGGTGGCTCAGACCGACCCACATCATTGGCATGTTCAGCTATCATATCCCTTGGCATCAAGGAACGCTTAAGCAAGGCTCTCCTCGTGCCTCGGGCGGATTGATAAGTGAAACAAGGATGGAGCGCATGACGCCCTCTGGGCCACTAGCCGCACCTCACAAGTGATTTCACATTTCGTTGTCCTCCAACCTTCAGTCAAGGTGGATAGCTTTGTTTCATCTCCATGTCCTCAATGATTGAGTACATGCCTCCCTTAAATTTGCTACTGTGTCTCATCCTCCGTGTGTTCTCTCGGGGTCAGGGTTCATCCCATGCTTTCGATGTCTCAAACACATAGTTCAAGAAGTCCATGGCTTCCTCCGGGATGTTTTTTCTCACGAAGTCCCTCCGCACATAGTCTCCAACAATTGTTTACAGTTGTGGGACATTCCATTATAAAAGTGGGATTAACTAAAGATCCAAGTATCAAAGCCATGGTGAGGGCAGGCACTGATGATCTCTAGGTACCTTTCCCAGCACTGGTAGAATTTCTCACTTTCTAAGGCTGTGAAGGTGTAAATTTCCCTCTTCAGACTATTGGTTTTATGGGTGTCACACTTTCAAAAATTCGCCTATATCTCCCCAATTCCTTATAGTTCTCTACAGAGAGTTGAGCCAAATTCGCCTGCCTTTAGTTAAGGAAGTCTTTTCAATTTCAAGAATTCTATATCAAGCATGCCTCCTCGAAGTCATGTAAACCTCCTCAAACTCCTGATGTGTGTATGGATTTTCATTTTCCATACCATGGAAAGTTGGGATCAGGGGCACCAGATAAGGCCTAACATTCACATCCTCCGTAAGAGGTACAATACATGAGGGTGCACTCGCCCTTGGTGGGTGTATATGGTCCCCCATCGCTCAGATGCATTCAGTTCCTTCAACCCTCGGGCCGGGCTCTCCCGCCTTTAGGCAGGGATCCATCCGGGTCGTTGTTTAGGCTCACTTCGCGAACCCCGTTTCCAAGTGGGAGAATGGACCCTTTCCAATTTTCCCGGTAGCTCCCCGTCCCAATGGTGCATAAGCCGCTAGGCAAGCCACACGCATGCACAACCAAAAAGAAAAAGGTGGCTACCAAAAGGTTAAGGTTAGCTATAAATAAAAAAATGAAAATTCTATGTAAGGATCTAGATAAAATCCAATCTACCCAACAAAGAAAATGCTAGGGAGATTATAAGAAGTGACAAAAGGAATTAGAATCTCACCAACACTGCGGATAAGGATCACAAGTTCAACAACTTCACTCATTTACAATCTTCATCCCAAGAACGACGCCATTTGATCTCGAGTGTAGTAGGTATGCCGCATGTAATCAAACAATATTTATAACTCCAAATTCCTCCTACGCCAGCATAGTTATCAGAAGATAGTGGTTCTGTGGCCGAACACAGGATGAGTTTTCTCACGCAAATGATTTTACAATGTAAAATGGCAGATTTAATTGGACTGGGTTTTTGTAAAAACAAAGGTGGATTGTGGTGTGAAAACTACAAACAAAATGAAATGGAATGTAAAAAGAACTCCTCAAGTCTCACCCATTAGGCTTCCCCCGAGGTTCTGTGCCAACTAGGAAGTCCCTATTCCTTTTCCTCAAGGCTACTGAGGAGGACGACTGAAGTCACTCAATCGATCTTCATTTAGCCGTGAAAACTAAGTCCTAAAAGTTTCTTCTTGAGATAACATTTATTGATCATTCATGTCTCAAAGCAGTAAAAACTAATTCTTTGACCTTAATCTACGTAGGCAAATAAATGGCAACTAAGCTTGTTTCAATGGATCTGGGCCAGAAGCATCCACTGAGCCCTTAAAGCCCGCTGGCACCGCCAATCAGGGTATATCAAAAGGATTGCCTGAGGCAACATACGTAGACATAAATGACAATAACCGCACGAGTCAAAATAAAGAGGACAACAAGCTTTTACTCAAAACCTCGCCCAAAGGGCCTTCCTCCAAGGATTTAGGGGATTTAGCTAAGCATCCCTCAGTCATTGCCATCCCCAAGGAGTGTTTGGCTGGTGAGAAAGTGAAGGAAAGGGGGAGAAAATCAGAGATAAGAAGAAAAGTGGAAAGCCAAAGCTTTCGCGCCTAATTTTATTAGACATAAAGTCATGCCCTTTATGAGTCGGATCGAGGCTTACAAGGCTTCCGCAGTCAAGGGAAATTAAAAATGTCCGTTACCAACAATACAAAAGTGGGACGCTTTAGGAAAGCCACAAAAAGTGTGTGAAATGGAAGTAAATAATTGAGGAAGGAGGTTGCAAAATTTGCAACTTGCTAATTCTCGTAGTTGCAAAATTCGCAACCCCGCAAGATTTCGCAGTTGAGCCATTTTTCTTTAGCTCAGGGTCTAATTTCCTTCCACTTCACTGAGCTTCGAGTTCGTTGATTGACTTGATAATTTTAGCTTGATTAACTTGCAAGAACTACAAAAATAGCCACAAAACACAATCAGTAGTATCGCCGGGACCTTAATGTGCCAATCGTTAATTACCCGACAAGACAAAAAGTGCTCAAAATTTGTAATGAACAGTGGCTCAAATAACACTTTGAGCACCACAAGTGTCTGGCCGAATCTTAATGTGTGAGCTTCGAAGTATTGTTGAAGTCTTCCTGCATCACAACCAGTTCTTCCACCCCAGCACCTCCCGCCTCAAAGCTCCTGGCCATAGTAATGGGATCAAGTCACGCGCCCCACCTCGCTTCTATGACCGTGGAGGCACTAGTCGCAGAAATCGGAAACTACTTAAGTAGAGTGTAAGGAGTCTCCTTCGAGGGGCTTACTAGGAGTTCAAGAGGGGAGCTTTGCGAGGCTTTTTTGTGCACGAGAATGCCTCTTCATATGGCGTACTTAGTGGGAAGGCCTTTCGTAACTCAGAAGAAGCGGTCAGACACTTGTCAATGGATCCTGACACAAAGCGACTCAAATAAGTGTTTTATTCTCCCGCCAAGCACCAATTTCTTTAGTGTTTATAGGGCAAGGTCGAAAGCACGACTTTTATCTTGTCTGGATTTGCCTCTATTCCGCGACTGTTGATTATGAAACCCAAGAACTTCCTTACGAGACCGAAAGCACACTCGGGTCGGGCTTAAACTTCATCTGTGAAGTCCTTCACGACCGAATGATCTCACTAGGTGGTCTACGCGGAGCTCGACTGACCGGGACTTCACCAAAGATGTCATCTATGTATATCTCCATGGATGCTACCAACTATTTCTCGTGAACATCTTATTTACTAACTCCCCTGGCTAGGCCCCCTGCGGTTCTTCTAACCTAAAAGGCATCACCTCGATAGCAATACGCTCCCCCGTCCGGGGCCAAGGAAAGAGGTCTCTCCGGTCACCGGGGTCCATCTTGATCTAATTGTAGTCTCAGAAAGCATTCATAAAGTCGAGGAGCCTGCGGCCGCAAAGGGCGCCCACTATGAGGTCGATTCGGTGGTAAATGATTTAGAAAACGTAGTACGATTTAGTCCATTTAAGATAGTTTTGAGTGCTTTTATGCATCACCATATTAATTTAAGCCAATTGACATGCAAGTCGCTTAATACTACTCGATTTTGTTTCGAGGTCGCTTTTTGCGCTTTGCAGTGTTTGAGAACCTCACCTTCATTTCAAGCTTCGCATCGTATCACGGTCATTTATGAGAATTCCATTCCATCAAGCCAGATGAAGAAATGTCAAGTGGAACTAAAGAAATAGAGGTCGAACTCGACGTGTGAGGTATGCAGAAAGTGGTGTGATTTTCATGCATAGACAGCGAAAATTAAGATTTGCTAGTAATAACCATAGCCAAAACTTTAACTCCTCATAAATTTCATTATGCACATTTTTTCGCTTATGATCGCTTGGGGCTGGCATGATATTTAAAATTCGCCATCATAGCGAAATGACTGTGGTATAGCGAAAATATTTGAATTTATGCCTCACATTTTCGCTTATGGTAGCTTAAATTCACTTATGCTTAGCTTAAATTTGTCCCTTGATTTTGATCCAAACGACTTCGTTTTGTATAATTCCCATTTTGTCCCTAATGTAATCATATTTTGGTATTTTTGGTATTTCACACATCTTGTATGGCTATATAAGCCACCCTTATGACATTTTGGAACCCTAACTTATTCTCAAGCTATCTACACAAATTTTGTTTTAGGTTACGCTTTTTTCTTCTCTCTTTATTTCTTCTCATTTTTCGCTGCCAAACACCCCTTTGAGGATGACAACTCAAGGGATGTTCGCTAAGCCTCAAAACCTTGAAGAGGAGGGTTGCTGTTAGCTAATGGTTTGTGTGGTCCTCGCTCTTAAATGAAACAGTGCATCAGATTATTGTTCTAAACTTTTGAAACTAGGCTTGTGCCATTTAATGTGTTTCTTTGGTCAATTGGCCATGCTTAGTGGTTCAATGCATTCTTAAGGGTAGATGCACCGACATTCTTTAGATGTCATTTACGAGCCACCGAAATGAGGTTAATGCTATGTTTTCAAACTACCGGAATATTTAAATGTCAGTGATACAAGTTTTTTGACTCAAACTAGGAGGTTTTAAGGGTTAGTTTTAAAGTCAAACAAAGATCCGGCTTTTGGGCTATGACTATTATGTCATTTGCCCTAATGTGAGGAAATAACCCGAGGACACCTATATAACCCCCATTTTATCAAGCCAGTAGCCTAAGCCTTCAAGTCACTCATTTCACACTTTAATTTAAACTGCTTCAGCTTAATTCAAAGGAACAACTAATTCCCTGCTTTTTTACCCAAACTAAAATCCAAATAAAAGCCTCTACCATTTTGAATCATGGTACTGAGTCATTTTCAGGATGAAACCCATCCTCGTGTTCGAATCTCTGGGATCGCTATGTCAAGAAGAATGACCATCATAAAGAGAGGAAAGAGAAACAAAACTTTGTCGATTCCTGATCACCCTATTGTGCACGAACTGTCGCCTCTGGGTGTTCCTGCCTCACGCGCAGTCAATGCAGATCACTCTGCCATCTGGACGAGGACCACATTAGCTTAACCAAATGATAACCCACTTCTATAGCTCCTGGGCTTAGAGGAGTTTGTCGACCTCCTCGTCGATCGCCTTCCGCCTCTCTCGAGGCGAAACTTCTTTCTCTGCTTGACAAGTTCAAGGAGGGGCCGACATTCATCTTCGCTTGGGATGAATGCTCGATCAATTCCCTCCCATGTCCTCTCGCTTCAAAGTGAATACTCACATTTGCTTTAAGAAGTGGATGAGGAGGTCTTCACGTCCCGCCACCTGGGATCCACAGGCGAGGTGTTTTGGCCGTCGTCAAGTTGTACTGGTTCAAACTCTTCAGGGTGTTGGTTGCGTCCTCAATTGCCTCATGTCGAGCTCATCCATCGTGACACCCTTTTACGGCTTTCTATTTTATTGACGCCGAGTAGCATTCCCTAGCTACCTAGTGGTCTCCTCAAACCACTCCTACTCTGTTCTCTGTTGGGAACTTGATAACCATATGATAGGCGGAGGGGACGACCCTTAAAGCATTGAGAGAGGCCCGTTTAGTAAATATATTATACGCCGAGGGAGCATCTACTTTGAGGAACTTTACCGTTGAAGCCTGACATGGGGGATTTCCTAAGGTGAGCAAATTAGCCGGGTCGACTCCAAGTGGCGCACTCCTTGAAAATCTGAATAAGGGCACCTCACCGGCCCAGCTCCTTTCCGATGCCCGCTTTCTCAAACGCCAATGCAAAGATGATGTCCACCGGAATCCTATTGTCGGATAAGAACTTTGTGCACTGATCTTGTCGGGCCATGATGGCCCTTATCAAATATCATGGGATGTCGGGCAACTTCCAGTCGAGTCCTGAGAAGGTTATGGTGGTGATCTAAATCGGCGAGAGCCAGACACGAACTGCACTCCAAAAAGTGTCTCCCCTTGATCCGATGCCTGATATGAGCCTTCCCGGTCGAACTAGATTCCCCACCATCGCGACCTTCCTAAAATCACATTTATCTTCAGGTTGTTGATGCCGAGCTAAAGAAGCCGGATGAGGTGTTAGCTGAGGTGTCTAATTTTCGATCTTCTCGAGCCAATATAACGTACTCCGAGATGTCCATGCCTGACAGGGAATTCGATTTCTTCTTAATCGAATACAAACATCCGTTCTATATCTATGACTTATGGAACTCGCAAGATTTAGGTCATGTCTCATGGCCTGGCTTCATTCGAGACGCCACCTTAAAACTTCTATGTCAGACCCTGAGTAGGGACTGAGACACCGAGGTCATAAGGGGTGAATTGTCGAGGTAGATACCGCTACATAAATGGCCGGGTGGACCCAAGTCAGTCTCCTAACGCTACTTTCCTCTTTCGGGGGATCGATCATTGTCTTCTATGTTCCTCCTGGCGGAGATTTGCTCTGCCTTCATCTCTAGGCTTCAAATTCCGCTTTTCGTCCTTTCTTTTTTCTTTTTTTTGCTTAAGAGCTCTCGCTTAGACATAAGGGCCTCCTCGCCGCTGGATGTATTTTTCTCGCTTGAAAGCACTCGCTATGCTTCCGGTCTTCAGAGACGGAGAACACAGATGAACTATATGTCATCCTGGGCCGATAAAGGCGTGATGGAAAATTTCCTCATATGGGATGTCTACTTTAATGACTTTGAGTTTGAAACCTCCTCGATCGACCTCATCTCCCAGGGCCATGCTTTTTAATGGTCAATAGTGGTAGCCGGCTTCCCGTATGTCCGGCTCCAGCTAGCGGGGATACAAAGCGATGAGGCTTCTCAATGCATGATCGAGGCCATGGACCGTTGAACTGTGCTACCGCCGAGCCTTTAGCGTGATGGCTCATCGCCTGGTCCCGTATTCATGCAACTCCATCCAGCCTGCAGTGTTGAGGCCCACGGATCCCTTGTCTCGCCAAAGGCCCGATCTCGCTATGATCTCGAATTTTGGCCGTGAGAGGGAAGTATGGTACCCACTGAACGTGGATTCCGCTATGGTCGCACCAGAGCACCCATGGAGACCGGGCTCGACCTTACATGTACCTCCTTCATGTGGCTAACAGCTTTGTTGACATGTCCCGAACCGCTTACTCCCAAGATTGTTCCCCCTTCTCTCAGCCAAGGTGGGTCGCTCATAACCTCCGCCTGCTCCCACGCATCCCCTCACTACGACCCACTCCGGGAGGTATATAGGATCACGCCCCCGGTCCCATTATTCTCCTCCTCCACAACATCTCGGGGGCGCCTGAAAAGGTTGTTCCTCTTGTGGATGTATTACATCACTTCACGGATTTGTGCCAGCCCTTCATAAAGTGATTGCACTTTGTCGTGAGTTCCCTGATGAGTCAAAACTCATTGAATTTTTAGTCCATTTTCTAATTGTTCTTACAATGTAAAGATTGCTTTATAGTAGAAATATGGATTATTTAATAAATTTCTATTTTGCGTAAATTATTATGTAATGAAAATTCCAAAGAAGGATTAGAAGTGGAAACAACTGAACACATGAGTCGCAAAGAGAATCGAGGTCGCAACCGCAAGTCACACTATGTCAATGGTGTCGCTGTGACAAAGGAGGCTGCTTGCACGTAAAAGGGCTCTAAGTAAGGATTCTATGTCTCGACACCGTTTTGAGGTCGCGACACAAAAAGAAGATAATTATGGTTACAACAGATTATGGATGTCACGACAAGTAATTAAGAGTACAGCGCTTTAAAGTCATAATAGAGAATCATGTCAATGACTAGAAGTGATAACAAGCTCCACCAAAAGTTTTACACAAGAGAAAACTAGTCGAAACCAAGATAGAAGGAACTTCAAGGGAGATTATGTCGCTACATCACTGAGGTCACACACAAAAGAAGACATTGGTTTGTCGAATAGAAAATCTGATGTCATGATCTTAGAAGGAATGTCAAAGGACTTACAATCATTCCTACTGTGCAATTTAAGGTTATGGCCAAAATTTAAGTTGAGACTCCAATCGAGGTTGGCGATCAGATTTTATGTCATGACATAAAACGAAATAACAGCTTAAAACATGTCATAATTAAGTATGAGCACGCGACAAAAACAGCAAGATAATACCATCACTACTTATTAATTTCTAGGTCATGACCAGGAAAAAGAAGATGAATTGATAAATTGTTGTAAGTCGGCGGAAATGACAAAGATAGAGAAATTGATGTCACGACATGATTTTAAGGTTATATGATAAATGAAGTAAGGAGAAGAAACAATTTATGTCACTTAATTCAAATCCCTATGCCTATGACAATGAAAAGACAAACAATTTTAAGTCGCAACATTAAAAAGGGAGCTATGACTAAGAATCAATTGCTAACAAAAGAAATGAGGTCGCGACATTGAATTGAGGTCGCTACACGTAATCCGGGGCAATAAGACACCAAATACCATATGGAACTAAGGTCATATAGAATTTATTAAAGGGTCAAAAGATGGTTGCAAACTAAGATCAATATAGTTGGCAACAGAAATGATGTCGCACATGGAACTGAAGCTTTACAAGATTTCAACAAAAAGGAAGAATAATCTGTAACGACATACTTTGAGGTTCGCAATGAATCAGACCGATTAAAGAATTACTCTGGTCGCGACCTTAATAACAACGGCCGACAAGAAAATAAGCAAACTAAACAGTTGAGTCGCGACCTTCGGTACACCAAGACAACCGAATGACGCCAAGAACATGAAAAGAGGAGCAAAGTGGACTAAGAAGCAAAGAGGCCGACAATAAATGAGGTTTGCATAGAAATCAATAAAGGAGAGAGGGAGGGCTCGCGTACCCAATTCCTCGAAAACAAGAAAATGAGGTCACAACAACAGGTTTTCACCGCCGACAACTAAATATAGTCATGCAAGGAATTCATGTCACGACCACTAATCAAATTGCAATAGAAGAAACATGTCACAACAGAAAACATCAGGTCGTAGCTCAACAATTGCAAGTACAAAGTGAAAGAAGTCGCGACTAGTTTCCTGAAGTCACGACCGACTTGACAAACCACACTAGGGTTTTACGTTGGGACAAGCTTCTGAGGTCGCGACCTAAAACAGTGAGTTGGGCCATTGAATTAAGGGAAATCCACTTGAAGCCTTGGAATCAAGCCACTTCGAGGTTATAATGAAGCGTATACAGCTTTTAGAAAATAAGTGTGTTACGTTTTTTTTTTCTAAACCCATTTTCTGGGAGGAGGAGGAGGAAGACTCACTGTATCTTTTAGAATAGATTTTGTTATTTTCTTTCTTTTCTTTCCTTTTTCTGGATCTGAATAGTAATTCGTTAGAATGTAAAAGCTGGATTTAATTTTTAATATATTTTCTAATTACGTCCTCGAATCAATGAAGTTCAAACAAATTTTAATTAGTTTCTTCCAG